>MU968501.1:11298812-11556776 GCA_034641835.2 Pinus albicaulis | reverse complement strand
GTAGTGGATCCACCTTTTATTTTTATTTTTTTTAATTGCATGCAGAATAAACTCATAGTCCTTTTTTTTGTGAACTGAGTTCACCCTTGGTTACCCCTTTGGACTTCTTGCCTTCCATTACAATCAACTGCTTACTACCCACTTTCTCAAGTCCTTTTTACTTTTGTCTTGTTCCTCTTCTTGGTGGTTCCTGAGTCTTCAAGGAATGCATTTCCTCTGAAAACACAGTCTCCTTGAAGCCTCTATGTGTCTTTTATCCTTTGATAAAGTCCCCTCTACTGATTCCCCTTTTAAAGCCTCTCTGTTATGAAGAAATACCCAAAGGCCCCCTTTTTCCCCTCTTATTTCACCCCCATTTAGCTTCTATTTTATCCCCCTGTCTTCCCCTTCTATCTCCCCATTTACCCTCCAAATCCCCTCAAAATCCCCTTTAAATTTCCTCCCCTAACCTTTGTTGGCCTTTTTTCCCCTCTATCCCTCTATCGTTCCCCTTTTGAATCCTCAAATTCCATTCAAATAGGCCAAAACCCATTTCAGACCTTATTATAGGGCTAAGCCCCTTCCCTCTAGCCCCTTTCTAACCACTTCCCCAAGTGCTTAAGTCCCCGGCGCTTATCGCAATCGGAGCATCGGGCAGGTGTAAATCCTTTGTAACAACGTAAAACCCCCGATGCGATCGTTTAAACACAAAGTCCCGCGACGAGTTTTGGTCCGTTGATCTATCGTAAAGGTCGACGGCGGAGCGCATACGCATCCCCCGCTAGTGCGACCCGCAACATTCACATCGTGCCCTCCGATTAATTACCAGCCCCTGTCTTCCGATCCCCGTCTTGCCCCTCCGATTGAAACCCCCCAGTTGATATTGTGGTTGGATGGACGGTCCAACGCTGTCAGCGTCAGGCCTCGATCGCAATCGCAAGTCCTCTCGTCCTTGGAATTGAGATCTCCCGGATTACATCCCATCCATCCATCCATTCGGATCCAATGACCCACAGATCTCATCGCTCCCAGCCTGTTTTCCCCCTCAGATTAAATCCCGTGCGTCCATTCCTCCCCGGATCGGTATCGGCTTAATCGCTCTATCTCTCCCAATCGCAATCGGAACTTTTTGAATGTACGTTGCGATTGCATTTCGCTCCGACCTCCGATTGCGATTGCCCGATTTCATCTCCGCCGTCCATCTCCTCCCGGATCTGACGGCTCACGTTTAATCGCCCTCCGCCTCCGCTGGGTCCCACGTACGCCCCTCCACTTCATTGTTTTTCATCCAATTTCTTTGTATTTTTCTCTATAACCAAAGTTCCGCGTTTTCTATTGGAGGTCCTGCGCCCCGTTATGTTTCATAAGGCCGTCCATCCGACTGATCTCCGCCGTCAATTTCCACTCCCAGGCCAGGATCTAATGGTCTGCGCTGCATTCTATCACCAAACCATATTGTTCGTGAGTTTTCACCCCTCCGTTTGCATCTCCGCCGTTTTCACCATTCCGCCACCATTCCTCTGCCTTCACTGCATTTCTCCACCACTGCCCGGGCTCTTTGATGATTTTATTCATTATGCAGGTAGCACAGAGATGGCCAGTTCAGCATTGCCAGCGACCAGCAGAAGGAATTCAAAGGGGGTTGGTGCTTGTTTTTAATGAAATTAAATGTTTTGCCCCGTATTCAAAGGACTAGGGCGCAGTTGAAGACTAATGCACACATAACAAGTATTATCTGTGTGTATTCCAGCAAAGCATTTTCTCCAGGACATACATCTACCTATAGCGCCCCCATATCTCCTCGAGCCCTGAAACGGTTGATTATACTGACAGAGCTTTTACAGACTGTCCAAACAGAAGTGATGGAGGTATGGAGAGTCTTGCAGTTTCCCTATCCATGTCATTCATTCCAGAGGGCTACACAAAGTCCCAGACCACCAGAAGGACTTCACGAAACACCAGAGGTCAAAATCTGACCTGACAGAGATCTCCGAACCAGTCTTAGAGTACCTACAGCACTGAAAATTGCCATTAAGAAGCATGAGTGTGAACACTTCCGCCCTGCTGTCTTAATGAGTCTCATTTAATTGTTTATCTACTTCTATTTTCTCTCTTCTCCTATAAAAGATCCCCGAGAACATAATGTAAAGGTTGTTGTTGGTTGTTGGTGTTTTTTCCTTGCTATGGCATTGGCTGTTAGAGGGATTCATTCGACTGTTAGAACAGTCGTGGGAGGGAGTAGTAGGGTAGTTGTATCTAATAGGCTGGGAGGAGAAAGTTGGGACTGTATTAGCCATTGAGCCATATTGTACATGACTGGTTTTGCATCGATTAATCAAAGCGCATTTCACAGGATCCTGGTCTATTACTATTGGTGATGTCTTTCTTAACTCTGTTATTTACATTTTCATATTGTTTCATGTTCTTCTGGGCTTGCATCAGAATAATGGTATAGGATTCACCCTTGTTAGGTGCCCTATGCTGTCTGCTCTCCTTGCCATCAATGTTTTCTGCTCCATGTGCTATCTAAGAGTTGATTTCAGTTGGTTTAACCAGCGCAGTGGATGTTATTGCCTGCTGGCTGATGTATGAATTAGTTGAAGCTGTTCTTAGATGTTCTTGAGGGGTTTAAGCTGGAAGGTTTAGGAACACTGGGGATGAGTGTTAGCCCTGTCCACTAGGATCCTTGCGCGACCAGCTGGCCCTTTTAAGATCCCTTCTGTTTAACTTATCTCTGTTTTTCCCTTGGAGTTGCTAAAGCAGACCTGGAGTTAAATGACCTCTGGTCCGATCTATAAACAGCCCCTTCGTCCCTCTTTGAGAGCTACCTTTGAGTATGTCCAAGAAGGTCTGGAGTTAAATGACCTCTGGCCTGATCTATAGACAGAAATTTGGTTGTTTTCCTTCTTTCACTTTCAGTCCTTAATGTTCCATCCCACCATCTAATCTAAAAGATCCTTTAGTATTAGATGACTTGCCCTTTACCATCTAATCTAAAAGATCCTTTAGTATTAGATGACTTGCCCTTTGGAAGCCTTGGCTAGTGGATGCAAGTAATTTCCTTTCATGACTCCATAGCCCAATGGATGGCACTGTCTAGGCCTATCCTCTTTGCTGAAATGTCCTGCTGCCTTGTTCCTTTTCTCCCATTTCTTTCCCAGTCCATGATCTCCTAACCAACCCAGCAACCAACCAACCAAATCATTTTAAAACCTCCTTTTGTGCTTCATAACTAGCCTAACATCTCATTTTGAGCTTCATAGATATATCATTATTAGCTCTATTTTGAGAGATCCCTCTCCAGGTCCAGGAGGGCTAGATCCTAGGGCCCAGAAGTGGTTCTGATGTTGTCTCATCTTTTGGTCTTGCCAATCTGGCCAAAACATGGGAACCCCAACATAATGGCGCGACTCAGAAAGTAGCCGATTGACTAAACATTAGAAATCATCCACCTGGCGACTCCACACTCCATAATCCTCGAAGACTCCACTGGAGGAAGAACCTGAAAGATGGCCAGACCTCATAGAAGGGTAGAACATACTGGTTGGATTTGGTTTAAAGAGTTTATTGTTTTTGTCTATCACTATGTTCTGTCCTACTTTAAGCCTAATCAAGTGTACAAAGATGAAACCCACACTGAATGTGGGAAAGACCTCAAGCCTCAGTCTGCAGATCGTGAGCAGACCTGTACTCCTGTGAAGAAACTGGTGGAACAAGAAGCTCATGTTGTATCTCCCACCCTTCAAGAAGCTTCAAGCAGCCATGAGCCCATTGTTACACCACCCACACCTACAAAGGTCATAGAAATATATAAGCCTCTGGTTTTACCTCTTTTCTTCCAACCCCTGCCTGCAGAACTTATTAAGCAGCTACCTCATTTTGACGGAGAAAATAAAGGGGCCGCTCTCGAGGAACATGTTCAAAACCTTGAGGATTTACTTGAGCTATATGAAATAGAAGAAGATGATGTGTGCATTAGAATGTTTGCCCTGTCATTGCAAGGAAATGTCAAGAATTGGCTCAAAGGCCTTCCAGTGGCAAGCATATTCAGCTTTCATCAGTTTTCTCAAGTTTTCCTAGATAGGTGGGCGACCCCAAAGAACGCTCTCCTCATCCTAAAAGAATATCAGGATTTGAGAAGGCAGCCAGGAGAGACCGTGCAGAATTTTTCAGCCAGGTTTAATAAGGTATATGATGCTATACCTTCTGATATAAAACCACCTTTGGGATGGGCTTTATTGCACTATCCAAGTTCTTTCGACCCCAAGGTGGAATTCCATATAAGGGAAAGAGAACCTTCGAGCCTGGAGGAAATGAAAAATATAGCCATCACTGTCGAATACAACATACAATGCAGGGAAGAAAGATTACAAGCAGCAAGGAGGGACCGAGCAGAGAAAACAGCGCAGGGCTCTTTAGAGGACAAGCTGGAAAGACTGATAGAGACTGCCAGTTCCTTGCTGAAAGCAAAAGAGCAAGAATATGAAGCTGAAACCAGAGAGGATGATTGGGAAAGACCTGCCCCTCGTCCTCAGAAGAGACAAATCAGATCACTGCAAGACAGAGGTTACATGCAAAGCATGTATGAGGAAACAAAGCCCGAACCAGAAAATGAACTTGCAGATTATGTTGAAGAAAGACTCGTTGAGAGTCCTGAAGACTTGATGGGCGAAGATGTTTGTAATTATGATTTCTCCGATGTTGATCTGTCTGATGATAATTTTTTCCAAAGGGAAACTGAGCTTGCAGGGACATCCTTAGAAGATTCATGGGAGGAAGATCACGACCATCAACTTCAGGAAAGCAATGAGCTACTTCAGGCCATCTACGATACTGATGGAGAAGGCGTTGGAAGCATGATAGTAGACGAGGATTCACTGAATCTTCTCTCTATTTTATATCCAAACATCAGTTATACTCGCCAAATGGACAAAAGCCAGCAGCTCTTCAGCGCAGAGGACGAGGAAGAAAGAGATGAAGAAAGTCTTGAGCGGAATGAATGCCCCGAGCCTTCTCCCGAAGGGATTAAGGTAATCAAAGAAGCCCCCGCTCAAGAATATGTTGATTTTTTCACAGAGTTTAGCCCGTTGCAGCAGAACCGACCTGTGGTACTAGAGGACAACACTATTGAATATAATGAGCCCTCTAGCTCAGGCTGCATTGAAGATGAGTGAGATCTCCTTCCCCGCAGGCGTCTCGGCCTTGATCCAGAGGAAGAGGAGGTATTCCTGGTTGATGCCCATATGCCAAATACTCCCAACCAGGAAGAGGAGGAGTGTGATTACAAAGGCCTCACTACAGATGCAGTGATTGAAGCTGCCCAGGATGCAGACAACCTATCAGTCATGGTAGGCTTTGAAGAAAAAAGTTTACATCATGAGTTGGTTGATCCTGTGGCAGACTACATGGAGGCCCTGATTGGCTCAGCTCCACAAGCATCAATATTTTGCAAGAGCCAAACACAACAAAATTGGTCACCACTGCTGATGGCCTCAGTTTTGAAAAACCACATGCTGAGCACCCTGTGGTTATCTCTGACAGGCAGTCAGTGCTCATATCCTTTTTTGCTGTTATTAGACTGGCTGCATTGGCATTATTGCATCACCTAGAGCATCAGAGATTTCTAGTTAGGGTAGGGTAGGTAGGAAAAGCTCAATAAAGCTCAGTCTATGAGCATGTAGTTAGTTATTTCATTTTCTGTCTTAGAATGTAGAGAAGAAACCTGCTAGACAGTCTAATCCTAGCAGGTAGTAGTGTAGGTAGAGAAGCATATGAGACCAACAGTCTAATCTGGTCTCATGGAGTAATAAGGGTAGAAATAGAATAGGTTTATTTTTCCTGTTTGTAAAAATTGATGATGTAAAAGGGTCTGCAAGTCCAAATGCACCCAAGAAGAAAAAATGTTAGGACTATAGTGTGGGTAGGTAGTTGTTTGGGACTGATATGTTGTCTTCATAGTTTGTGGCAGCAGATCAAAGAAAGAGATGGATGGTTCAAGCAGCAGGCACCTAGCCTACACCAAGAGATCAATTTCTGAATTCTTGACTCCTTCAAGAAGAAGCCATCCCCATGTGGAGCCACTGTTAGCCCCCCTATGAAATTTTTGACAAGCAATAGGGGGCTAAATTGTTCCCGAGTCTTCAAGGAATGCATTTCCTCTGAAAACACAGTCTCCTTGAAGCCTCTATGTGTCTTTTATCCTTTGATAAAATCCCCTCTGCTGATTCCCCTTTTAAAGCCTCTCTGTTTGTGAAGAAATGCCCAAGGGCCCCTTTTTCCCTCTCATTTCCCCCAATTAGCCTCTATTTTATTCCCCTTGTCTCCCCTTCTATCTCCCCATTTACCCTCCAAATCCCCTCAAAATCCCCTTTAAATTTCCTCCCCTAACCTTTGTTGGCCTTTTTTCCCCTCTATCCCTCTATCATTCCCCTTTTGAATCCTCAAATTCCATTCAAATGGGCAAAAAAACCCATGTCCAACCTTATTATAAGGCCTAGCCCCTTTTCGCCAGCCCCTTAACCACTTCCCCAAATGTGCCTGTGCGCTGGGACCAAGCGCTTAAGTCCCAAGCGCTAATCGCAATCGGAACTGTCGGGCAGGTGTAAATCCTTTGTAACAGCGTAAAACTGCCGATGCGATCGTTTAAACACATAGGTCCCGCGATGAGAGTTTTGGGCGCGTCGATCTATCACAAGATCGCAGTATGTCAACGGCCAGCCGATCGCAATCGCGACATTCACATCGTGCCCTCGGATTAATCGACCACATTGTTGATCCCCGATCATGCCCCTCAGGTGTTGTCCGTAGTTGATCTGTTGGTTGGATCGGACGGTCAGCGCTCAATCGCGTCCCGACCTCCGATCGCAATCGCAAGCCTTCTCCGTGCCGCCCCGATTGAGATCTCTCGATTACATCCCATCCATCCATCCATTCAGATCCAATGGCCCAGATCTCATCGCTCCCCGCCTGTTTTCCCCCTCCGATTAAATCCCGTCCGTCCATTCCTCCCCCAGATCGACGACCATCGCTTAATCGCTCTATCTCTCCCAATCACAATCGGAACTTTCGAAAGGTGTGTTGCGATTGCCACCCGCTCCGACCTCCGATTGTGATTGGTTGATTTCATCTCCGTCGTCCGTTTCTTCCCGGATCTGACGGCTCAGGTTTCATCGCCCTCCACCTCCGCTGGGTCCCACGTCTGCCCCTCCGCTTCATTGTTTTTCATCCAATTTCTTTGTATTTTGGTCTATAACCAAAGTTACGCGTTTTCTATTGGAGGTCCTGCGCCCCGTTATGTTTCATAAGGCCGTCCATCCGACTGATCTCGGCCGTCAATTTCCACTCCCAGGCCAGGATCTAATGGTCTGCGCTGCATTCTATCACCAAACCATATTGTTCGTGAGTTTTCACCCCTCCGTTTGCATCTCCGCTGTTTTCACCGTTCCGCCACCATTCCTCTGCCTTCACTGCATTTCTCCACCACTGCCCGGGCTCTGTGATGAGTTTATTTCATTATGCAGGTAGTACAGAGATGGCCAGTTCAGCATTTCCAGCGACCAGCAGAAGGAATTCAAAGGGGGTTGGTGCCTGTTATTAATGAAATTAAATGTTTTGCCCCGTATTCAAAGGACCAGGGCACAGTTGAAGACTAATGCACACACAACAAGTCTTATCTGTGTGTATTCCAGCAGAGCGTTTTCTCCAGGACAGACATCTACCTACAGCGCCCCCCATATCTCCTCGAGCCCTGAAACGGTTGATTATACTGACAGAGCTTTTACAGACTGTCCAAACAGAAGTGATGGAGGTATGGAGAGTATTGCAGTTTCCCTATCCATGTCATTCATTCCAGAGGGCTGCACAAAGTCCCAGACCACCAGAAGGACTTCATGAAACACCAGAGGTCAAAATCTGACCTGACAGAGATCTCCGAACCAGTCTTAGGGTACCTACAGCGCTGAAAATTGCCATTAAGCAGCATGGGTGTGAACACTTCCGCCCTGCTGTCTTAATGAGTCTCATTTAATTGTTTATCTACTTCTATTTTCTCTCTTCTCCTATAAAAGATCCCCGAGAACATAATGTAAAGGTTGTTGTTGGTTGTTGGTGTTGTTGCCTTGCTGCGGCATTGGCTGTTAGAGGGATTCATTCGACTGTTAGAACAGTCTTGGGAGGGAGTAGAAGAGTAGTTGTATGTAATAGGCTGGGAGGAGAAAGTTGGGACTGTATTAGCCATTGAGCCATATTGTACATGACTGGTTTTGCATAAATTAATCAAAGCACATTTCACAGGATCTGATCTGTCTTATTGGTGATGTCTTTCTTAACTACGGTATTTACATTTCTCTTGTTTCATGTTGCTTAGGGCTGCCATGAATAATGGCATAGGATTCACCCTTGTTAGGTGCCCTATGTTCCTGCTCTCCCTACCTTTAATGTTTTCTACTTTATGTGTTATCTAAGAGTGAATTCAAGTGGTTTAACTAGCGCAGTGGATGTTATTGCCTGCTGGCTGATGTATGAATTAGTTGAATATGTTCTTAGATGTTCTTGAGGGGTTTAAGCTGGAAGGTTTGGGAACACTGGGGATTAGAGTTAGCCCTGCCCACTAGGATCCTTGCGCACCAGCTGACCTTTCTTAGATCCCTTCTGTTAGAGTTATCCCTGTTTTCCCTTGGAGTTGCTAAAGCAGACCTGGAGTTAAATGACCTCTGGTCCGATCTATAAGCAGCCACTTCGTCCCTTCGAGAGCTGCCTTAGAGTATGTCCAAGCAGGTCTAGAGTTAAATGACCTCTGACCTGATCTATAGACAGAAATTTGGTTGCTTTCCTTCTTTCAGCTTCAGTCCTTAATGTTCCATCCCACCATATAATCTAAAAGATCCTTTAGTATTAGATGACTTGCCCTTTGGAAGCCTTGGCTAGTGGATGCAAGTAATTTCCTTTCATGACTCCATAGCCCAATGGATGGCACTGTCTTGGCCTATCATCTCTCCTGAAACATCCTGCTGCCTTGTTCCTTTTCTCCCATTGCTTTCCCAGTCCATGATCTCCTAACCAACCCAACAAACCTCCAACCAAACCATTTAAAACCCCCTTTGTGCTTCATAACTAGCCTAATATCTCATTTGAGCTTCAAAGACATATCATTTGACTTGTATAGAGAGATCCCTCTCTGGACCTAGGAGGGCTAGATCCTAAGGTCCCAAAGTGGTTCTATGTTGTCTCATCTTTTGGTCTCTGTCAACCCGGCCAAAACATGGGAACCCCTGACACTACCTTTCTCAAGTCCTTTTTACTTTTGTCTTTGTTCCCCTTCTTGATGGAAAAGTGAGGGCTAGTCACTAGATAAGGCTGAGGTTGCTCTACTACTGATTTTGGCTATATAAAAAAACATTCCTTCTCACACTTTTTAATGTTTCCTTAAGCTAAAATAGATTTGAAGAAAGGGTTAGATGATTGCATACCTGAGCCTTACCATTGATTTATTTTTGTAGGTGATATTGAAGCTGCTGATATGGCTATTGAAGTTGTCTTCGGTGGTTTTGAAACTACTCTGAAGCTGCATGTGATAATCTGCTTGAGGTCCTTTTTGAGCTTATGAGCACAGGAGGAGGAAGTCCAAGTTTGACTGCCTTTGACCAGGGTGTTGACCAAATTTTCTTTTTGTGCCAACTTGCTATTTTTCTGCTTGCAAAGGTTGGAGAGCACCTACATTCATTAGAGGGAGATACATGGAGGAATTATTTTTTTTTTTAAAGGCCTACTAGCTCCTTGAATGAGGTTTTCCACTAGTAGGTCTGCCTAGGCGCCTCCAAGGAGGTTTTCACCTAGGATATAATTTTTTCTCTTTTTTTTTTTTTTTCAACCCAATGACCGCCTCATGGGAGTTTTAATCAGTGAGCCAATCTCAGACGCCTCAAAAGAGGTTTTCACCTGAGATTTTATTCTTCTCCCTTTTTTCTTTTTCTTTTTTCTCTTTTCACTTTCCTACTCTACTTGAAAAAACAAAATCTTTTTCAAGTATAGGAATACTTCCAATGGAGCCATGTACACATCAAGATGACAAATAAAATCACGTGCACATTTGTAGTACATGCTTTGACATGTACCTAAATATGAGAGATGAATCGCTTTGACTGGTATTGCAACAAGAGTGTTGCAAATCCCAGGGGCTTCCCTACTTTACTTTATCAACCCGGGGTTTGTACAAACTTAGAGGTGACAGTGTTATATACACAACAAATGAATTCTACTCATGTCATCCTCTTCCGTTCTATGAAAGGGTGCTACTTCTAGAGTTTCTTGGTAAAGTCTGTCACACTTCAATGAAACTAAACTAAATTGAAAAAATTAAATGACAGAAGGAAACTAAATTAAATTGGTGAAAAAAAATTATAGGAAGGAAACTAAACTAAATTGCTGAAAGGAAATGAAAAAAAGGAAACTAACTTAACTTGCTGAAAAGAAATGGCAGAAAGGAAGCTAATTTAAATTACAGAAAGGAAACCAATTTAACCCACACTTAACTTGGCCAATCAGCTAAACAAACCCTATTTATCTTATGCTCTATCTATGCAACTATTCATGACCTAATTCTAATTTGAAGAGGTGTTGCTTGCAGTTTGGAGAACAATGGGATAAAGGTGCTAATGGAGGGATTAAACACATGGGACAAGGCTTATAAGTGGAAAGAGGGGTTTAGACTTCATTAAACCTTATGATATCGCAAAAAATGCTTTGGAGAGGGAGGCTTGGAAAAGTGTGATGGCGGAATTGCAATGGGATAGAAGTGCGATATGCGTTATGGACGAAATTGCAAAATGCGAAATGTGATGGGTGACGTGGCAGAGTGCTACAGTAATGTCGCAATCGGTGATTGGGAGTGGAAAGTGTTAACAAAGCGGGAACAAAATGTGTGAAGTGCGAAATGCGATAATGCCAAAATTGCGAAATGCGAGATGCAATGGGTAAGAAACCGCGAAATGCGACAAGTCAGATGAAGTGGTGGTAGGACAGGTGGAAAAGTGCTTTAATCATATCGCAATTGGTGTTGGGAGTGGGGAAACGTTAATGGAGAGCAGATGGAGATTGCGAAAAGGGATTGTGGTAAGTCTTAAAGGAAAAAAGGAAAAGGTTACGAAATGTGATGGGTAACGTGACAGTGAAGTACGGTAATATCGCAAGCAAGGTTTAGAGTGGGAAAATGTTAATGGAGAGCAGATGGAGATTGCGAAATGCAAAATGTGATGGGATAGAAATTGCGAAATGCGAAATGCGATAGTGGGAATTTTTAGGAGGAAAGGCAAAGGTCAAACTTTTAATGGTTTTTGTGAATAAAAAAAAGGGTGTGGAAGCTGATAAGAAGAGAAAAAGGAGGGAAATGGAGGTGCAACAGCAAGGTTCAAAAGCGTAACACAGAGATGGAGAGGAATTGGAAAATGAAGCGGAATGACTTAATGAACTTCTTTGGAAATTTTGATTCTTATTCCTCCAAACAACCCTGTTGATCCATGCATGAAAAATAGATGAATGCACGATAATATAGTGAAAGAAAGACTCAGACTGGTAATGAAATTTCTTCCCTAAACTCAGAAACAATGAACATAAAGTAATTTTTGGCCTGTGGGAAGGTCTACCCTCCTCGAACTCTACGGACAGAGATGAGAGGGGAAGGCTTGATCCAAAATTTTTGGAGTTTTCCTCTATTCTATTACTCTCATAAGAAAATGAAAAACTACAACAACACACTGAAAGAAAAAACTAAATAGCAATGAACCTATCATAAGCAGAACTAATTGAATGAGAGAAACAAAACTAGCTAAATGACATAAAGAAAAGAATAAAAACAACAGAGAAGCCGAGGCACATGGGTTGGACCCTAACCCACGAGCCCAACTCTCTAGAACTAAATCAGTAAAATGGAGTCTGTCTGCTGATTTCAGGAAGATAATAGCCTCATTAAATTTCTGAAAGTTTAATCACTGAGTACAATAATAAAAATCTTAATAGCTTGTAGCAAAAGTTCTGAATGAAATCGAATCGACCGGAATCCACACTCATTAGCTCTTGATCAACTTTATTTATCCTCAAGGTGCCATCACTCAGTAATTTTCCCAAGATTAAAGAAATAATTCGCTGAGGTAACCACAAACCTACTTTTAAGCTTAGGATCTAGCCTTCCTAATGCTCAGAGAGGGCTCTCTCTTTATGTTTTAACTTTGTTGTTTTTAGTTGATTTTAGGCTAGTTATGTAATATTGATTGGGTTTTGATTTTGGTTTGGATTGGTGGTGGAATTACTGATTCAGATGGATATATGCAGGTATGTTTTCCATTGGGCTATGGAGTCAATGTATCAAGAAACAAAGCAAAATCAAGTTCTAAAGGAAGTGTTCACAGGGCAAGGTAGCTGAGTTGATTCAGATCTTTAGGCTGGATGGTGAAATGGTTTTCAATCGGGATTAAGGAGCAATTAAGGGTTCCTGAAAACATATAATGAAGGAAATGAAAGAGGTCAATCGAAACTAAGGAGAAATGAATAATTCCCTAATCTGGATATCAGAAGAAAACATGAAAATGAATAACAGTTCAAGGCATAGTGTATTTAAACAAGTTTTGAAATAAAATTCATGTTATATCATTTATATTGGAAAACATGCAAGTATGTGAAAAACTTCAGAAAATAACAATTGAACAATAGAAAGATACTTCACTGAAGTGGCTCAACACATGAATCCTGTAATGCAATGCCTTTGTTACTCAATCCAGTATGATGACTTGAAAATGGTACAATAAACCCTCAGGTTTCAGATCAATACACTATAGAAATGTTTAGAAATCCACACTTAATACTTAGAATTATGAAGTATTTATACAAAAACTATTACAAAATATCCTAAAACTGATTTAAGATTTATTCTAGGAAATAAAATATCTGGATGCAAAAAGGTAGTGACACTTTTCAAATGACTGAAAGTTGTCCCTATTTTACTTCATTGTATTTATATGTTTATTTCTCTTGTGTTAGCTTATCTCTCACACTTCCTTCTTCCTCTGAATTTGTCTTTTAACTCTATTTTTCATCTTTAAACTCTATTTTTTATGTCACTGTGAATTCTTCTTTAACTTTAATGCTTGCTCTATTTACTCTTAACCTGATTGTTCTTTTACCCGCCACAGAAAAATTCATCATCTGAATCATTATTTTCATCCTGCTTTTATGTCTTTAGTAAAATTGGATTTTACTAAAAGACCTATTTGACTTCATGTAAAAATGTGAATATGTTGTTGCTGAGGTAAATTTTTTTATCTCTTTTGAACCATCAGTGTGTAAATTTCCTCATTATGCTCTGTCTCTGATTTGATTTGATTTTCTTTTTGTACACAAACTGCTTTTCAATGAAGCTTTTTGAATTAAAATCGTAGAATCTGGAGTAAACAGTTTTGAACTAGTATCAATTGTTTATTGAATTTCTTGGTGTGCTGATATACCTGCAAAACAAAACATTCATTAATAAAACCTAGGTTTGTAGAGATTTGGAAACGAAGGTGTGTGGAATGAGTCTGGATTTGTGGAGTTTTATCTCTGGCTAGAAATGGCTCTCCTTCGCAATTTAACAGAGATAGGTTATGGAAAAAATAGCGGGTTCATCGTATTGTTTGACAATGAATTTGGTTTCATTTGAAAATCTGCATAGATAACTCAATTGCAGGGTTTTGAAACAATGTTGGCTTATTTTACAGTTCAAATGGTTTATCACATAGTGGACAGGCGGTTTTTTAACATATGCACAGATGGGTTGGTGGTTTTTTGCGTCCACATAAGTGTTTTAGCAGTTTGGGATGAGGGAGTGCGATGTAATTTGGGATCGTCATGTGGCAAGGGGAGAGGGTTGTGAAGCAACCTATGTCGCACACCCCCTCATGCTAATCATAGATCATCGGGGTAGTGCGAAACGACCTGTGGGCCATTGGATCTGATAGGATAAGATTGGATGGTTGATGGGATTTTCAAAGAGGTGGGACTCGGGGACTATTTCTGTGGAGGTGTATCATATATATTGTGAAGGTTTTAATATAGTGGGGGGTTTAGGATTATAATGGCAGAGAATTATAATACATATGTGAAATGGGGTTAAATGATATAAGTGTGTTGAAGTTATATGAAAGGGCTAAAATGTTGTAGTGGAAGGGGATAATATATTAAGTGGGGTAATGTATGAACTATGGGCTAAAATATAATAAGGGGTTTGGGGAATATATAATTTATATGGGAATTAATGTGATATTAAACGTATAGGTTAACATGATATTTAAGGGGTTAGGAAATATGATAGGAGGGTGTTTTAGAAATACATTTATGCGAGAGGTTAAATATTGGGAAGGGTAAATGAAATGGGGCCCGATGATTATTTCAACCATTTAAAACTACGCGAAAAATTATTTTTTTCATGTTTTATTAGAAAATTTGCAGAATTAGTTAAGGGGAAGGGATTTTAGTGATGGGAAAGGGTTTTTTGATAGTGAAAGGGGTATTAGTAAAAGGGAAGGGATATTTTAACTTAATGAAATGTGTTTAGGATGAGGGAAAATGAATAGGGAAGGGGCTTTCTGGAATTAGGAAGGGGAAATTAATAAGATATTAGTGATAAGAAACAAACCAATTGATGCTTTTCAATGCTTGTGAAAGTAATCTCCCTACCATTTTTTATCCTAACATTTTCATTTCCTTTATTGGGCGCATTTGAGCTTGTTGACCCTTTTATTTTCTTTTAATAAGCAAACTATCTACTTCTAACCTTATAACTTCCAAAGGCTCAAATTAAACTGATGAGCTCTTTTATTATCTACCTAACTACCGATCTGCCAAGATTAAATGGTTTGGTCAGATTTTATTCACTAAATATTAACATTAAATTCAAAAACATGAAAAATCAAGATTAAACAGTATGATTATCATGAATTGTGGAATTTTGGACTAGCTACACACAATTTTATTTACATAAAGTAAACTAAAGTAGTGGCATTTGAATGTGCAACAATTTCATGATCTTTATTTTTATCTCTTTTTGTGGGGTTCATTCTTTATATTCATTTTTGTTCTTATTTATTTTAGTCCTTTGATTTATCTAATAGGACTTACCCTCTTTTCTTTTTTTAATATCGGAAAAAATTTGCAAAAAGCAAAGGTATGTACAATATTACAAGATTTCAAGAAAGTCAATTCAAAATTATGAATCCTATTATTATAGGAACCTAACTGTGGCTTCACTTGGGGATGGCATCACCTTGTGAGATTTCAGGAACACCATTTGAATAGTAGCATGATCCATTGGGCCGATCCCAATACTGTTGATGCTTTGTTGTATAATCCCTGTGATTGAAAATATCAAACTGAAATCACACCCTTTTCTGCAAACTGAAATCTGATATATGATGAGCTGCTACGATCTTCAAACCAAACTACTAGATCATCAAGACCTTAGGGCCTTCTCTTTGGCTTTAAATATTAATGAATTATTTTAACACTTGCTGAAAACTGAAACTGAAATAAACTAAAATTCTACTTACTTACTCTAATCAGTTGTCCAACTTCTGGTTAAGTAAAATGAAACAACCAATGCAACCATTCGAGAATTATATACATTGATGTATTTTGCTGCATTCGTTTGTTTTTTATCAAAACTGAATTTCTCCATCCCAATAGAAACTTGTCAACAAATGTAAAGATAAGGAAATAATCAATTTCCTTTGTTGACTCTAGAAACTGTACAAAATGATCTTCCAAGGTATATACACAAATGCTAAACTGATATAAACAACTCTACATATGTTCTGGATGGCCTCCATGCCATGAAACTAAACTGTTATCTCCCTGCAAAATTAATTTTTGTTTTTCAAATAATCCTTGTGATGATATTTCTATTAATGAAAATGTTTGTCTGATGAAACCTTTATCATTTAGATTATGAAGCTCATAGTTAATTAAAGGAGAAAATTTTTGATTGCATTCATCATACAACATATCAGCTATTGGATCATGAAAAACTTGGAAGGATTGCTGCAACCTATTGCATATAGGTTTGAATGGAACTTCATATATTTTTGCAGGCTGCTCATCCTTTGCTTTAAAGATATTATACCAAATCTCCTTTAAAAACTAAAATGATTCAAAACATAGTGGTATAGAATTTTCCTTTGTCATTTGATCAGGTATTTTAACGAAATTTGATAAATGCAATTGTGAAACTGAAAAATCCCGATCAAGAGTTTCATTTTCTTATTTGTTGTCAATAAAAATACCTAAATACTGTTGATTTTTTATTGCTTTAAAGTTGTTTCTGTTGAACTGAAATGAAGCAAAACAAAGAGGCAAAGATCCTTCACTTATTTCCAAATTTTCTACACTTTTTTTTTCATTCTCATAGCTGATATGTATGGGTTGATCACTGTATTGTAGCTGCTAAAACTGAGTTTCCTCATTACACAAACTAGTTACTGATTGCTCTTTAAAGTTAGATTGAATTTGGAGAACATAATTATCATCATATTGATAATATTTAGGAAAATTATCAAAAGAAGAAATGTCATCAAACATGCACATTAAGTCAACAGATTTCTCCTCCTCATATTGATCTATAAATCTACTTTTTGATCTATGGTAGTTGGGATTAGCAGGAAAGTGTTTATGAATAACAACCTCTTATTTTTCCGCAATAAGTGGGTCATGATGATCTTGAATGAAAAATCCATATTTCATGGTGATTTTTAATATCATTTCCTCAATTTTACTTGCCAAAATGTTGAGTTTTACGTCTAAAAATGTCAGGTGTTCTGCAATGTTGTTCTTCTCTTCTTCTGCTTTCAACTTTTTCCTTATAATCAACAGATTAACTTCTACATCTACTGCAATGTTCCTCGTCTATTCAAGTGTTGAGCGGTTTCTTTCTCTCAGTTGAAATTCTATTTATGGATCAAATGCTTTTGGATAATGCAAGAGAGCTAAAACATGAGGAGGTCTTATATTTTATGGCATTGAATAATAAACTTGATTGAACCTGGCAGAAAATTGTTGTATTGTTTCATTTGGTTATCTTTTCAACTGATTATATTCTTCTATGATCACAAAAAGATTGACTTTGATTATCCATTTATCAAGAAAAAATTTGACAAACTGCTAGAAATTTGAGATGCTTGCAATAGGCAGGTTCTTGAACCGACCTTTTACTTTACTTTCCAAAGAAAAAGCAAAAAGCATGATTCTAATATCATCTTCATCAATCCTAAATATCTATCATGGAGTATAGGAGGTGAGATGAGGGGCTTATATCTATCTAGAACTTTACAAGTTATAGGAATATGTACATGGATTGTAAGATTAGTATTGATTACTTGAGGTTTTTCAATTGGAAGATGATCATCATCATTTTCAGAAAAAAGCTGCTCAAATGGATAAGGAGATTTTATATTTACAATTTTCAAAGGAAAATAATCAAATACTAATCTAAGATCTTCTCTAAAATACAATATACATTGAAAAATTTTCTTGATGAGAAAGAACATGATTTCTTGGATTGTAATCCATGTTAAAATCCTGATCTTTCCATACTGTTCTCTTAGGTTCATTTCTCCAGTGCAGTCTTGATTTTGAAATTGATTTGGAGTCGTCGCGTGGATGACTTTAACCTTTGTGTGTATGACCACTGTCCACCATCATAGATCAGATCTGATTCTTGTATAATTTTTTTGAAGAAGATGTTTTTCCCTAGTATGGTCGCCATTATGTTATCACTCAGTAATTTTCCCAAGGTTAAAGAAATAAATCACTTTGGTAACCACAAACCTATTTTAAATCTTAGGATATAGCCTTCCTAATTCTCAGAGAGGGCTCTCTCTCTATGATTTAAATTTGTTGTTTTTAGTTGATTTTAGGCTAGTTATGTAATATTGATTGGGTTTTGATTTTGGTTTGGATTGGTGGTGGAATTACTGATTCAGATGGATAGATGCAAGCCTGTTTTCCATTGGGCATTGGAGTCCATGTATAAAGAAACATAGAAGAATCAATTTCTAAAGGAAATGTTCACAGGGAAAGGTAGCTGAGTTGATTCGGATCTTTAGGCTGGATGGTGAAATGGTTTTCAATCGGGATTAAGGAGCAATTAAGGGTTCCTCAAACCGGATAATGAAGGAAATGAAATTGGTCAATCGAAACTAAGGAAAAATGAAGAATTATCTAATCTGGATATCAAAATAAAACATGAAAATGAATAACAGTTCAAGACAAAGTGTATTTAAACAAGTTCTGAAATAAAATTCCTGTTATAGCATTTATATTGGAAAACATGCAGGTATGTGAAAAAATTCATAAAATAACAATTGAACAATAGAAAGATACTTCACTGAAGTGGCTCAACACATGAATCTTGTAATGCAATGCCTTTATTACTCAATCCAGTTTGTCAACTTGAAAATGGTACAATAAAGCCTCAAGTTTCAAATCAATACAACTATAGAAATGTTTAGCAATCCACACTTAATACTTCAAATTATGAAGTATTTATACAAAAACTATTACAAAATATCCTAAAACTGATTTAAGATTTATTCTAGAAAATAAAATATTTGAATGCAAAAAGGTAGTGACACCTTTCAACTGACTGAAAGCTCTCCCTATTTTACTTGATTGTTGTTATCTGTTTGTTTCCCTCGTGTTGACTTGTCTCTCACGTTGTCTTCTTCCTCTGACTTTGTCTTTTACTCTGTTTTTCATCTTTAATCTATGTTTTTGTTGTCACTGTGAATTCTTCTTTAACTTTACTACTTGCTTTGTTTACTCTTAACCTGACTGTTCTTTTATCTGCCATAGAAAAATTAATCATCTGAATCATTATTTTCATCTCGCTTTTATGTCTTTAGTAAAATTGGGTTTCACTAAAAGACCTGTTTGAGTTCATGTAAAAATGTGAATATGTTGTTGCTGAGGTAAATGTTTTTATCTCCTTTGAACTATCATTGTGTAAATTTCCTCATTATGCTCTGTATCTGATTTGATTTTATTTTCTCTTTGTACCCAAACTTCTTTTGAATGAAGCTTTTTGAATTAAAATCCAAGAATCTGGAATAAACACTTTTGAACTACTATCAACTGTTTATAAGATTTCTTGGTGTGCTAATATACCTTCAAAATAAAACATTTGTTAATAAAAATGAGGTTTACAGATATTTGGAAAGGGAAGTCTATGGAATGAGTCCAGATTTGTGGAGTTTTATCTCTTGTTGGCAATGGCTCTCCTTCACAATTTAACATAGATAGGTTATTGACAAAATAACGGGTTCATCATTCTGTTTGACAATGACTTTGGTTTCATTTGCAAATATGCATAAATAACCCAATTGCAGGGTTTTGAAACAATATTGGCTTATCATATAGTGCAAATGGTTTATCACATAGGCACAGACGGGTTGGTGGTTTATCGCGTCCACAGAAGAAGTTTAGCAGTTAGGGATGAGGGAGTGTGATGTAATTTGGGATCGCCATGTGGCAAGGGGAAAGGGTTGCGAAACAACCTATGTCGCACTCCCCATGAGCATTAATCATAGATCATCGGGGTAGTGTGAAACGCAGGGAAAATTTTAGGGGCTAATATTCGTAGGTGGGCTAATTTTCCATGCTTTTTCCAAAAAAATTATTTGCCAATTTCCCTTTTTTTGAAAATTGATTCGCCCAAAATTTATAGTATAAAATGATTTTACCCTAAAAATTGCCAAAAAATATATACACTAATATTAAATAATTAGAAACCTAAATATGTTTACAAAAATATCATCAAAAAATTTACAATTTACATATTGGGGACTAGTAAGATTCACCAAGGTTTCTAAACTTTCAGATAAACTTCCATCCTTAAAATTTTCCCTGGTGAAACGATCTGTGGGCCATTGGATATGATAGGATAAGATTGGATGGTTGATAGGATTTTCAAAGAGGTGGGACCCGGGGATTATTTATGTGGAGGTGTATCATATATATTGCGAATGTTTTAATATAGTGGGGGGTTTAGGATTATAATGGCGGAGAGTTGTAATACATATGTGAAATAGGGTTAAATGATATAAGTGGGTCAGAGTTATATGAAAGGGCTAAAATGTTGTAGTGGAAGGGGATAATATATTAAGCGGGGCAATGTATGAACTATGGGCTAAAAAATAATAAGGGGTTTGGGGAATATATAATTTATGGGAATTAATGTAATATTAAACTTATAGGTTAACATGATATTTAAAGGGTCGAGAAATATGATAGGAGGGTGTTTTAGAAATACATTTAGGTGAGGGGTTAAATATTGGGAAGGGTAAATGAAATGGGGCCCGATGATTATTTCAACCATTTAAAACTATGCGAAAAATGAATTTTTGCATGTTTTATTAGAAAAATTGTGGAATTAGTTAAGGGGAAGGGATTTTAGTGATGGGAAAGGGTTTTTGCTAGTGAAAGGGGTATTACTAAAAGGGAAGGGATATTTTAACTTAAGGAAATGTGTTTAGGATGAGGGAAAATGAATAGGGAAGGGGTTTTCTAGAATTAGGAAGGCGAAATTAGTAAGATATTAGTGATAAGAAACAAACCAATTGATGCTTTTCAATGCTTGTGAAAGTAATCTACCTACTCTTTTTTATCCTAACATTTTCATTTCCTTTATTGGGTGCATTTGAGCCTGCTGATCCTTTTATTTTCTTTTAATAAGAAAACTATCTACTTCTAACCTTATGACTTCCAAAGGCTCAAATTAAATTGATGAGCTCTTTTATTCTCTACCTAACTACTGATCTGCCGAGATTAAATGGTTTGGTCAGATTTTATTCACTAACTATTAACATTAAATTCAAAAGCATGATTAATTAAGATTAAACTGTATGATTATCATGAATTGTGGCATTTTGGACAAGCTGCACATAATTTTATTTTCATAAAGTAAACTAAAGTAGCGGCATCTGAATGTGAAACACTTTCATGATCTTTATTTTTATCTCTTTTTGGGGGGTTCATTCTTTATATTCTTTTTATTCTTATTTCTTTTAGTCCTTTGATTTATCTTTTAGGACTTACCCTCTTTTAATTTTTTAATATCGGAAAACATTTGCAGAAAGCAAATGTATGTACAATATTACAAGATTTCAAGAAAGTCAATTCAAAATTATGAATCCTATTATTATAGTACCCTAACACAAGGGAAGCTACCAAAAACTCCCTAGAAAATGGTGATTGAGTCCACTTTGACTCCAAGTAAACCATAGATTGAGTGCACTTCGTCTTAAGTTTGCTTGGCTGCCTTTAATAGTTAAGGAGGGTGGACAACCCCCTTGAATATCTCCAAGCTTTCTCCATAATTTCCTAATATTGTGCTCATTTGTTCTTCAATCTTGATCTCCCTGTGGCAGGCAGAAATTTCCTAAATTATCTCCTTCACCAAATCTGCATAACCTTCCCAATAGTCTCACAATATTCTACAAAAATAACCAATATTAGGCACAAATATGAAATTTCCTTTAAACCTTCCTAAGAACATATTAAAGCATAAGAAAACATTATTAAGTACAGAAGGAGAGATTTAATATATCTTTTCATGTGCATAAGGAAGTTTAGATGGGCCTAAGAAAGGTTAGATGGGCCTCATTGTATGTCTAATTTAGAGGCCCATCAGAGCCATGGATGTGTCCTCCCACCTGAGCTTCCTCCACTAAATTGCTATTATGTCCTACATCAACATGTTAGCAAAGTGTATAAATAATTCAATCATCCATCCACCCATCAGGGCCGAGACTTTTATCTGTTTTGAAAGACCGCATGACCTAGATGAGTTCCTCCTTAGTGGCAGGTTTGTATAGTATGGCATTTTCCTCCATGTTGAACATCTGTGGTATCTTCGAGATGCCCCATATTTGTTCCGGCAAGAATATACCCTGTCTTTGTTTAAGCAGTGTCTCAAAATGTTGAATAGTTTTCTGTTGAATCCCTTTCGTCGAGTGAACCAAATCTCCCTTATCATATATGATTTCCTAGATAGCATTACCATTTTTTCCCATATTATCATAGTTATGAAAATATTGTGTATTCTTGTCACCCACATTTAGCCATAATGCCCGATTTTTCAAATGCCAGGTTTCTTCGTGAAGAATAAGTATCTCATGCCTCACAACTATTTTATGAAAATTTCAAAAAACCCTAATGAATTACCCACCGATTTATGTTTTCATAAGTGTCTAGGTAGCGAGCTTACAAAATTGGAAGATATTAATTTTCCATTCGCTGATTCTATTTACGATGTATCTTACACTATTCTCATGCTTTTGGAATCCAACAACAAATGGGCCACCGAACTTGCGAAAGGCTGCCGTCGTAGAACACATGAATGGAAATGGTTGACCCCTCTGTAAGAAGGGAGGATTCTCTTAGGCACTAATAATATTGAGCATAATTAGTGGAGAATATGGAAATGAGGATGTGACTCACCTCAACTACGTGCACTAGGGTTGAGTTTTTCCATGTGGTAGTGTTGTCACTTGTTTTTGTCCCAGTCCCAAGGTTTTAATGGCCCAAGATTTGTATTCAGGGTTCATTCACAGTCGTAGACTCTATATATGTAATATTATACGTGGCATAGTTTTGAAATGTCATATATGTAATTGTCATTGAATTTCGTGGCTTAGTTTTTAAGGAAATCACTAATATATTAAATAATGTATATGTGATTGAATTTGAATTTCTCCATTAATTATTTGGTCGCTTCTTTGCCCGGAATGATTTTTAGTTATCAACTTGATCTTCAGAACTTAAAAAGGCAAACACGTTGTATGAATTATTTTTTAATAAATTAAAGATAGAAATAGATTAAAGAAATTGGAAAATCGTTCACATAATTTCTATATTATTAATCAGATCATTAATCAGGTCATGTATCAGACAAAGAATTTTCAAAGGTTATCAAATTTTAATTATTCGGATTTTTAAATTGAAAATTCCTCTATCCTAATTCCAATATAGACTAGGCCTTCTGTCTAATTAAAAAATATATCTTACATATTGTATTCCCATAAAAATATAAAAAAAATAATTTAAAAATTGATTATATATTAATTATTTTTAATTTATATACTCTATTAATGAGAGATGAGATCACTAGGTCATGTTTAACCACAATATTTTTATTTTTTTTTGTAAATTTCATAGTACCTTTCTATTTTCTATTTTTTTAAAAGCAATTTGCTATACATATTCTACTGTATACGTTAGCCTCAACCTGCCCGTAGGAAACTAGGTTTGTTGGCCACCTCAAAGAGTTAAAAACCAACCAAATTTGGTATTGTTTTTTCCTTCTACTCACAGCTATTATCACTTTACTATGTCCATAAAAGTTGCAAATAAAACAGAAACTATACGTATTGTAATCCAAAAACATAAAAAACTATAAACTGGGAGATGTTATCCATCTGAAGAATCCACAGGTGCTCGGTCCTTTGCAGTAGACCCTGGAATCTCCACTTGCTACATGCTTTGGAGCTGATGTTCAATCCTCCCAATTCTTGCATTTGCTTGGATCTGAGCCTTGGCCATCTCACGAATATCCTATTTAATATGTTGAAGTTCAAAGAGCAGTGAGGAATTGGCTTCTTTCTCTTGCATACTCAACATTGCCTTTGCAAGTACACATTTAAATTTCCAATATGTCTTAACAGATTGCTGAAATAGAGAAACTCTGCCTCTTGTATTTCTTGGGTAGGAAATAAAATCCATTCTAGCCTCTTGTTCTTTCAGATCGTCATCTTTATCATCACTCTGCCTCTCCCAACCTTGAATAGTTTTACGAATATGAACTTGATTCCCTAAATCATAAAGATCTGCTATGTTTTCAAGAATATACTTATTACTCTTTCTACCTCTTTTACTTGGACCAGCGATCTAAGTTGTTTGTAGCTTCTTACCTCTACCTATTTCTTTACGTTTACTAGTTTGACCTTTTGGCATTCTGTCCTGACAGAAAAGGTCTGTTGTAGAGAATAACAGAAACCCTGTATTAACCACAATATTAATGTGGAATCACGAAGGTCACTTTTTTCATGATCACATTCACGAGGGATGTGATTCGATTGATTCGATTTGTGAAGGTATTAAAAACACATCTCAGTTTTGAAGATTTTATTTTTGTTAGTTTAGTTTTTCTATTTTGTTCTTAGTTCCTTAAAAAAATGGGAATGGAAAGAAACCACACCATGGTGTAAAAAAGCACTAAATTCTTGCACCGGGACAATGCATACTATAATATTTAGGATAATACATAGTATAATATTTGTAAATGTATTTTATATATTCATTATATGTTTGTAAATTCATAATATAAATATAGCACTAAATCCTCGCACTAATGCCATGGGACAACACAAAGCACAATATTTGTATGTAGATTCTATATGGTCACTTTTTTAATAAATATACAAATTTTATGTATGTTTTATACTAATCGATGAAGTGCCTTTGGAATTAGTAAAAGGGAATGATTTGCACACATTTTAATTGAAATTGAAAATTGATTCTTTCATTTCTCACCATTTTGGAATGTCATTAGTTTTGGTGAGATGTTTTAAATATATTTATTTTAAGTAAATTAAAAGGTTTAGTAAATATATATATATTTTTGGGTAAAGTTCAAGTGCATTTAAGTGTGGAATTCTTTCCAATTGAATTTAATTATTATTTTTTAGTTATTTAATTGAGAGATATATATTTATAATAATGTATATGTGTTGGTGCGTATGTATTTTTTTGTGTATATATATTTTGAAAGTGTTTTTTATTGGAGATTTAACTCATACTTGTCTTGTGAATATTTATTGATATTTCTTATTATAAAATGTGATTGTTAGTTGAACTGTTAAATTGTTAGTTAGTTGAATTTTTGAGATTTAGTCCAACTAAAATAGCTCATATTTTAGTGTTTAGTTGAGATATTTTCTCAACTAGTTGATTGTGGGTTAAGATGATATTTGTATCTTAAACCAATTAAATTGATGTATTTAAATGCGATGTTTAATATAATTAAATATAGTTTTTTGCAATATTTTTCTAAATTAGTATTAGAGCTGGTAGCTTCAATGGGTGTAACCCCCTCATGGAAAAGCTTATTTGAAAAATGTGAGATTAATTTGTTGTATAAATAAGATAGTGCAAATGTGTGAATATTTTTTCTTGTGTGGGATATGAACCCATGAATAGTCTGTAGACTCGACATTCTAGGAAAAGTTTCTTGGGTCGATTGTCACCAAGGAAAAAAGGTGGTTGATATGGAGGCATTATCCTCTAGCATTTTTCTGTTTTTTGTTTTCTTTTCACTGATATTACTTGCTCCAAATACTTTGTGTATGCAAATATTTTATTGTGGATGGTGACCCATATTTACTATGATTGTTCTAGAGTTTGATTCTTAGCTACATCAAGTTGGAATTAGCTTTTTCTGCTTGAATGACTTTATCATTGGGTTAACAATCATGCAGAAAAATGAAGCATTGATTTTGTGGGTCGTTTGCAATCCTACGACTATTCTAGAGTTTTCTTCTTAGCTAGAGAAAGTTGGAATTGGCTTGTTCCACTTGAAATGACTTTATCATTTGGTTAACAATCATGCAAAACAATTGAGCATTGATTGTGTGGGCCATTTGCAATTTTTTTTTCTTTGTTGTAAGGAGTAATGAGTGAGAACACATCTCTCTATCCATCATCTTCTCAACATCTTGGTGATGAAAACTAAGAGCCTGTTGGTTCGCATAAGACCCGGAAATGAGGAGAACCAACAATTTGTAATAGAATAAGAGCCTATTGGGTCACATGGGGCATAACAACAAGGAAAACCATCCGTCGAATATGGTGATGTTATGCACAAGATAAGGCATTTTCTCCTTTTGGTGTTCACTAGTGTTGCACACATTATTAGGTCACTAGTGTTGTGCATTGTCTTCGTTGGGTTTTCAACCAGTATGGTATGTATTTAAAGAGTTTAAAAATTCCAACAACACTCACGTTTTACCTCGATTTGCAGTGAAGTGTTTCTCTAAGGAAATTCATTGTATGCCATATTTACAATGAAAAAAAATGATATTTTTTCATTCAAAATAAATGAACTTTTCCATTTCATTCCGCTCAATGCTCAATCTAACATGTCTTTGAGTTGGGAGAAGTTTTTCCTATCATCATGTATTCATATATATTTCAATTATTGAAACTTGTTTTGTTTTTATTATATAATTTTTTCATGTTTAATTTGAAAATAAAATTAACATAATTATATAAATAAAATGGTGAATTGGGTCAAGAGAGGCATTTTATAGCTTAGTATCAGAGATATGTAATTAATTCTATGACCAACCTTGAGTTGGCACTTGAACTTTTAAAATAAAAACAAACTATTTTACAAAAAAAAAAGAAGAAGCAATGTCTTATATAATAATAAAAAACAAAAAAGGAGAAGCCCATCGCGAGATCTATAATTCCTTCCATGCTTAAATTCAACTTGACACATGTCTCTTTTAAAATAAAAAAAAAATATTATGTAAATAAAATGTAATATTGGGTATAGTAAAAACAAAAATGAATATAAATATTAGGTTAGTTTTAATTAAAAACATTATAAAATATCAATAATCTCACTTATTACAACTCAATAAAAAGAGATGTAGTAAAAATGTTCCACCCTTACTCTCAGCCATTAATAAATGTTCATGTAAAATACAATAATTTTATATAACTTTGAAAAGAAAAAGTAATTAAAAATAAAATAAAACATCTTATATCTTCCATTTTGAATGTTATATATATATATAGAAAAGGTAATGGAAAATAAAATCAATTAAATAATAAGAATAATAAGGGAGAGATGGGTATTTCATTTCATTTTTAATATAAAATCAAGATGTAATATTTAAAAATAAATAATAATAATAATAATAATAATAAAGTTCAATACATATAACAAATAAAACATTTTATTATGCAAAGTTAAATTTTATATATATATATATATGCAATTAGAAAAAAATAAATTCATATGGTTAAAACATTTCAAGTAATTTTATTATTATACATTTTGGTATTTTTGTAAATATATTTTTCAGATAAATGTATCTTAAATCCATCAAAGTTTGTTGGAATTGTAATTTTAAATCATGTAGTGTACAAAATTTAAGTTCCAAAGGGGATTTTAAGGCATTGAATCCATATATTCATTCAAAAATGCAATTAAACAATGAAAATTCGTACATGGTACACACACACACACATTCTAGAGTTGAGGTGAGGGGAACACTACTTGGGATGTTGACGTGCTAGATGGCAGCCACGGAGGTTGACATCTAAGCACAAGTGAATGGTTGCAAAAATATCAAGGACATAGGATTAAGTGGCACCATGATGATTGGTCTACAAGATTCTAAAAGGTGGACACAAACATATCAAGGATGAAAAAGAAAAACCAACAAAAAAATAAAAGAGAAGGTGGACAACTGGCATGATCTCACGGGCTAAAGAGAACTTGCCAAGGATGGAAAAAATGAGGGAGGAAATAGAACGTCTAGGGGGAATTCTTCGATATGTCTTGGGAAAAAAAATATGGAGAGGGTGCCTGGAGATATATAGGGGAGGTAAGTGACTAGGAGGGAAGCAATATAGTATCTTGGTAGAACCAACAACATAGGTTTAAAATGTTGTGTATGAATGTCAAACGTCTCGAGGCAACTGTTATCACTAGAAAATCGGACAAGAAAAAGACATCATGAAATGTCAAGCAAAAGGATTTACACGGAAGAAAGAAAATACATAATATGGAAAATTTAACTATTCCTAAGGTCAAACAGGAAAGCTAATCAAGTTACGCACAGAAAGCACTGACACTTAGTGCTCTGCATGGCCTTTTCTTCGATAATAGCGGAGATCTCCGCGGCTATCCCTCAAATAGTCGCGCGATCCTAGGTATGGTGGAAGGTCACCATCCGAGACCACTTGGCACACTTAAGGAATAATATTCAACACTCAAGGTTGCCAAGGATAGCCACCTCGAGGCCTCAAGTGTAGCACATAATGGAATCAACCTCTACTCTTGGGTCATCCTCCATAATTGTACCTAGAGAGGGAAGAAGATTTGAATTTTTTCTATAAAAGACCACCATGAGAAGAACAATTTAGAACACATTGTTATGTTGGCCAAATTGCCCAAGAGAAAACCAGCAATGTGTTGTCCAAGCAACAAAGGAGTGGAGGGATTCATTTTTTGGCCATCCAACATCTCAATCCCAAAGGAGAAGTGCATCAGTTGTCCGTTATCTGACCACTCATTCAAAAAGAGAGAGAGGCTTGCAAGAAGCTTAAGGGAACAACCCTCCTTTCTTTGAATATTAGAGCTCCATAGCTCTAAGGATTCACTACGAGTGTTTTAGCATTCTACCTCTTTTTACCACCACCAACTAATAAAAGGGGATTTGTTATCCATTGGTATTATTAGTTTTTTTAAACTCAATATTGAGCTTGTGTTATATTTTTATTTGTTGTTTCTTGTTTCCTCCTCTATTGTAGTATGCTATGTTTTATAACTATGTTTTCTACATGTTATGATGCTTCAATAACTATTTAACAACTCATTTTTTCCCTGTGACATTTCTTGTAGGAAATCAAACTCCCCTACCAAGCACCGTACATGTCGTACACCCTTGTGTCAAATGCACCAATACAAGATTGGCGACTCCACTTCTTTTTATTCTTAAGATAAGTGGTAGTTGTTTTGAAGGACCTTCCTCGACTTCTCTCATTCACCCTTTTTGAAGAGATTCAGTTTAGAGAAGGTGGAATTTCCATGCATAGAAAACTTGCGCGTCTGTGCACATTCATCCCAGACAGACGCGCAAGTTTCATGCTTGTGTAAAAATAACCCGCACGGAAACTAGCAACACTTTTTTCACTGATTTTTTTCATTTTTAGCAATTGTAAAGTGATTGGAAACCCATAATAAATCTGCCATCACTGTGTTAGGGTGTTTCTTGACTGTTAGGACATGTTTTTGTCTGAAATTTATCTTAGCTATACATTGTTCTAATTTAAGTTTATTATCACAAATTCACATAGTTTAATTAGGGGGCAAGTAAGTGGATTTTTAATCCACACATGTTATCTGGATGAACTAGTTACTGGTAATAGACACCAAACACATAGTATTAACTAGCAGCAATTAATTGGATAGGGCTTCTTCACCCGACGGGAGGAACATACTTATAGAGGAATCCATCAACATACAATTGAGTGCGTTGAGGAAACTTTTTGATAAGGTTGGAGGATAGTATTTACTTCAGGATCCAATGTTGATGATGGGCTTAACTTTTCAGCCTTCCCTTGTTAGAGTACATGATATGAAGTATGATGGTTCATATGTATCCTAAAAATTGAGTTCACTCATAATAAGTAGTCGCATAGAAGTTGTTGCTAATGCAATTTCTATCTTCATTCTTGATGAATTTTTCTAGTTATATAATGTCATTGACATACATTGAAGGCATCATTTTCCATCATTTATAAGCAAATCAATTTTTGTAAATGAGTCCAATTGACATAGTTTAATATTATCTATTAATATTTATGCAGAAATGGTCACAGCCACATTAATAAATATCAACCACATATATAACCTAAAATAAACCAACCTAAAACCTAATTACTAAAAATAACAAACGCAAATAACAAAATATAAATACATGTAGAAAATCCACATAGATTCAACTAATAATTTTAATATGATAAAACATTATACTTGAATATACTCTACCAATTGCAGAAACAAATTTACATCTTGAAATCACAAAACATGAAAGAGAAAGAATTTCAATCGCACAACACAAAGATTTTTCTAGGGAAAGCCTCAACTTAAAAACCTTGTTATTTGTATATTGCATAAGTCAAAGAATATGAGAATATTACAATGCTTTTCTCCAAGCTAAAAAACCTTTGCACTATCTCTATCTGTCTCAATTATTCCTAGATGAGCATGGTTCAATACTTAACCAATTTTGGCTTGCCCAAGTCCCTATTTCCTTGTGCATTTTCCTTGGGTAATTAGGGAAATTTCCAATCCATACTTCATAATCCATTAGGGGCCTTCCTCTGACTGCATGCACCACCTATACAATTCGGATAGTTATAAAATTGATAGTACACTTCCTTTGAACTCCAATCTCAACTGGGCCTTTCTCAGAACTAACATGCATGAGTTATTTATGAGTGAATTATCAATTAACTGGTTGAACACATGAAGTGACACCCCACTGTCTAACCTCCTACTACTTCCTCCATCAATTAGAACTATTTTAACTGAATTTAACTCAAATAATTTAAGTTAATTAATTACAACTCCAAATAAACTCAACGAGGGCTCCTATAATGTATGAGACACTATACATGCATATAGCTTGACCCTTAACTCATATTAACTTAACAAACTAAGTCATCCTAACTAAGTTAACTCATATAAGTTGTCATGTGATGTGGAATTACAATTTTATTTTAATTTTATTCAGGGGAAAATTGAATTAAAATCCTTCTTGATGCCATTTCAATATTTCTTGTTGCCATTTTCAACACTCCCTCTCAACAAGAAAGGAATTCAACTCTATCCTGATCCGGTACCTTTGAAATGTTATGCATGCAACACTTCTCTCTAGTGTTGTTGTTGTTGCAACTTCTGAAACTGTAAAGAATCCAAAAATAAATCAAATAAAAAAAAATTAGATCAATTGTGTCTCCAACTATCTATTGGGAAAAAATGTGTTCTTGTGGACTCTTCTACTAAGCCTCCTTCTCTGTTGTCAACACTTATCTGCACTCATCAGTATATGAATAACATTTATCCTCCTGCTAATTATTACTATGGGCCCCTAGAGCAAGGGTAATGATCCATGAGGAAAAATCACCTCAATGGACCTTGCCCAAATTTCTGCACTCTTGGGACTATTTCTTCACATCGCCCCACCTCTCACCTATAGGTATGGCTGCATGTGCTCCCTTTGCCCACTTAGATCACAATTCTCCCTACTATAGGTATCTGCTTGATTGGATGAATCCACTCTATCTCCTCTCTTCTTCTCCAATTGTGGTTGCTCCACAACTTTCTGAGGCTTCTTCTACGGTTGCATTTTGAGAGGTAATTCATTCTCCCTCTCAAACACTATGTCTTTACCCTTTGCCTTTCTCCTCCTGGATTTTCATGCATGTTCGACCTTGAGAGAATATAGGTTCTTGAATCACAAATCAATATTCTTCACCTGTCTCGTGGTAATATGTCTAAGGAAAACCTTTCCTTTTCTAAATATCACATCATAACCATGATCTTCTAATACCGTGACAGAAAAAAGATTCTTCTGTAGACCTGGAACAAAAAACAAATATGTGAGTCTGAGAGGGGAGCCAGACTCCCTCTGAAAGGTAAAAATACCAATGTCTGTTTTTTTATACCTCCCATCATCTCCAAACTCTATGTTATTCTTGAGGTATTTCTCCTCCAAGTCACTGAAGAGATATTTATTCCCCATCATATGGAATGAAGCAGTGTTGTCGAGATACAACATGCATCACATTATAGTGCTTTCCATGCATGCAATGAGAATGAAATCGAGTTTGAATTGTGAAGCTAGAGCTTCACCTACTACTAGTACTATAGGATCCTTCTTCCTTGCCTTCTTCTGTGGACATTTCGTGTCATAGTGCAGAACTCGTGACAGTGAAAACACTTGATGTTGGAAAATTGTTTCTTCTTGCCCTCTTCACCTTGGGACTTATTTCTCTTGGCTTTCTTTCCTTTTCTGACTAATGAAAATTCCTCTTCTTTGGAATAGGTCCTGTCTTTGTAGTACCTCCTAATCTCTTCCTGCACCAAGTCGGACCACAATCGCTCCCACTCTAGAAGATTCTTCCTCTCATTTACCAAATATTGATAGTTGTGTCAGCTCTTAGGGAGGCGTAGAGGTGCTAGGCTCACTAGATCATCCTCATCAATGGTAACACCAACACTTCTAAGCTCATCCATATATAAAATCCACATAGTTTAAGTTGATCTTGCAATATACTAAAGCAAATTACTTGAATCTATTCTACAAATTGTGGAAACCGATTACGATCACACAATCATATGAATAAGAAAGAGAAATAATTCCAATCACACAACACAAATATTTATCTAGGGAAAGCCTCAGCTAAAAAACCTGTTATCGATATATTGCATTACGTCACTAGGTGCTTCTATATAAAATTCTCATCCTCCCATGTAGAATATTTAGTGGGTAAGTTCTTCCACTTGATGAGATACTCTGAAATTGATCGATTCCATAGCTGTCGAGTTCTTGTTTTCGTGACCGCTTCAGGTTCCAATATGATTTTTCCTTCCTCATCAAGTTTTCGCAATATTGTTTGAACTGGAAGATTTTCACCTATAACCTTCTTTAAGCATGAAACATGGAAAACTGGATGTACTCGCGAAGAAGCAGGAAGCTCCAATTTGTATGCCATAGTACCAATCTTTTGCAACACCTTGTAAGGACCAAAGTACTTTGGCGATAATTTATTATCCTTCTTAGCTTGCTTGAGGGACATTTGTTTATATGGTTGTAGCCGTAAAAATACCCAATCTCCTACATCAAAACTTCTCTCGCTGCGATGTTGATCTGCCTGTTGTTTCATTCGATTTTGTGCCAAATTCAGGTTATCCTTTAAGAGTTAGAGAACTTCTTGCTGATGCTCGATGTGATCTTCCACTACTTGAACCTTCGAATTTTCCCTTAAATATGATGTGATGGATGGTGGATGATATCCATAAAGTGCCATAAATGGGGTCATTTTTGCTGCAGTATGGAAGGAAGTGTTATACCAACATTCAGCGAAAGGTAACCACTTGATGATGTGAGATTGCTTCTGTTATTTCCGCATGTGACAATTAATTGTAGAAGAAGGTTATGTGTTATGTATGCAATTCGAAATTGATATATGATCGGGATAATCTTCAGTGAATAAGTGATTTATTCAGCTAATTTCTACAGCACCATATGGTGAAGTTTTTTCTATTTAATATGCGTTCCATTGTTTTCCTCTCTTTGTATTTCTGAATTCAGATATTGTAGAACATAAATGATGAATAGGATTTGTTACAGGAGCAACCTATTCTAGTTGATTCTGCAATATTCTATGTTTTCCACTGATGCCAAGTCAAGGAATCCTTAACTACTCCTTGAATTCTGCTAAGTCCCACTTACTTGTATCTTCCCATTCCATTTTATTCTTAGAGATCCATAGCAGTACACCTAGCTTGCCCTGTTTCACTCATGTTGGATTATTGCTGCAAATTATTCACTTAAGCCCTTTGACTCCATTGCCCAATGGCCTTTTTCCCTCGCTTTCCCCACCAAACCAAATTCAAAACCCAAACCCCACACTCATTAAATAGCCTAAAATTCCCTATGAACAAATCTAAATCCTACAGAGAGATCCCTCTCTGGGTCTAGGAGGGCTAGATCCTAGGTCCAAAATGCTTTTGATGTTGCCTTCGGCCTAAGAAATTACGGAGTGATAACAAGAATAATGTCAATACTTAGACTCCTTGATCACTAATTTGGATTAGTACTTTTTGATTATTATATATTGCATATTCTTTTATTATTTGTCTTGTCTTTGATTGGAGGTTCTACTCATCATTGGAGAACTACTTTGGAGTGATGGGACAAAGGGCTACATCAGACATTTGGATTTCTAGGTAGGAGCATGTCCTCTCTACTTTACTATTATAATGATCTTAAAATACAAATAATCTAGAGAAATAGGTATTCAAATGGATCTTTGTTTCTAGTTACTCAATGGAGTACTAGGAGATCGCTCTTTTCCGCAAGAGAGATTAATCCTGGTTACAAATTGGCGACCATACTAGGGACTAGAGCTTAGTTTTCTTTGTTTGTGTTTAGTTTGAAACTTTAGTTTTCTAATTTTGACTTCTTTGAGTTTGGTTGGGTAGATAAATTTCTAGAATCTCTGAGAAATAAAGCTTATATTTTATTTTTTCCAATTTTTTCTTTGCCTACGAGGTTCTCTTTGGAAGACAAAGCGGCAACCTACGCAACTTGTTAGTTCAATCCAGTGCGCATGCGCACTATTGTCAACTGATAAGTTGTGCACCCCTTGGAAAATTTTGAAAAAAATAAATTTCTCTCTTTCAGAGGTAGATAACCAAATTATTCAAGTTTTCCTTAATCCATTCCAGTTGTAAGATCTTGTGTGAGAACTCCCTTTCAGTAATTCTGAGTCTTGTATGATTGATCATCCTATTTTCATTTTACAAGTTAGGGTTTTCCTTGGTTTACTGTTGCTCTGTATGAAAGATACCTTCATTTTCCTTAGCTCACTGGTTTTACGATTTTGTCTTCTTGAGCCATCAGGATTGTAGCCAACCTTACTTTTATGAATATTTGTTCCCTATTCATTTTCAAACCTGGAAACAATTCTAGGTCACTAAAGCCTGATTCAACACCAACCACTCTTGGATGATTTCATTTCTACTGCGATAAGTGGAAACCTTCTTAGTCTGATCACAACTAAGAGAAATCATCTGCAAAACATTCATAGGTATTCTTGTTAGGGTTCAGAATTAGAATTTTGTTTTGATTTTGAAATTTATACTTTTTAGGGTTTTTTTAGGAATTGTTTTCTTTTTGGAATTGATTGATTGTTGAAATTGTATTTTTTGACTTGGTTATCAGAGAATTTCATTCGAAAAGAGAAATTGATCATACTTGCAAATTTATTTCTTAATGAAATTGTCTTCTTTTCTAAAAGGATTTTGTTTATGACTGAGGAAGTTTGTGTTTTAAAATCAATAAATCTCTCAACTTTCTCCTAAATATAATTCATTGAAAACAAAGAGTTTCATTTCTCATATTGATGCATTTAAGAGTATTTTTCATCGGGTCACAACATCATCAAAGTTTCAACTCCATACCCTTTGTGTTAAATAATAGCCAAATCAATACAACGCCTAATAAAATCAATCTAGACATTTTTACATTTTCTAGGACTCATTTCACCAATATAGCTTAGGCTAGTGTTTTGGAATAGGTTGTAACAAACATTCCAAAGAAGTTTAAACAAACAAGTAGAATCTTGTGGTAGGGAAATCTTATTGTTGCATTTGTACTCTGGGAATCTCTTCTTAAAAGAGTCAAGCACGAGATCATGTCGGACCCAGTGAGGTAATCGTACCTATCTCATTGGCAAAGATAGAAGATGTGCACGTAATACAAATGGTAAACATCAGATTAACCATTTTTTAGGAGCCTGGGGTCACTTGTTGGAAAACAACGGATTTACCATGTTGAGGAGCCTTCAAGGGGATTGAGTTTGATACTCTACCCTTGCGTGTATATCAGAATGTAGATTGTTCCTCCACATGCATTTGTATCTGTTTGTGACCTTAGTGACCATAATATTTAGGATTTTTCCCAAGGTGATGGTGGAGGGAAGGTCCCACTGTACCTGGAGCAGATGTCGGCTAGACTCACTTGGACTTTCCAGAGGGTACTCTTCACTTCGATATGGCATAGGTGGCGGGACTTGCACTAGACTATTTCATTAAGCAAGTTGTCGGGGTAACTCTTCCAACCACCAAGTTTTCCACATTAACTTCTACGACATTGGATTTCACCACCAACTAGTGTTTTTAGTGTGGAAACATACTGTTTGTGCGTGGTTTGTCTCTTAGATTTCGTAAGAGTTTCTTCAAATTTCTTATTTTCTTAGCAGCCTTAGGTCTATTTTGTTGAAATATTTTTTGATTTCATGTGTTAAACATTAACCGTGGCTGAATTACCAAGACATTCTCGTAGAATGCAGGGGAAACCCCCTGAGTATACACCGAGTCAATTGGAAAAGCTTAAATCTGAAAGAGGTAAACCATCAGGAACCGGGTCGACTAAACAAGGGGAAACATCTATAATAATACATCTCGATTACAAAGTAAATCAACCTCAGACAATAGGAAGAAAACAAGAACAACCAGAAATTTTAGAAGTAATCATAGATGAGTCTACTACCAGTGAATTATCAAATACTCAGCTTATTGAACCCGAAATATCTGAACCTGAATCTGAATCTACTTCGTTTGAGTCAACTTCAGAGTTCATAGCCCAAACTCGTAGTCATCCTTGTTCACCTCGAGTGAAGCTTCGCATTACTGAGAATCTTCCTCCTGGCCTAATTAGTATCAAATAGATTACTGATACGGAAGAAGAGATCACAATTCATTCATTTCAAGAATCTTTAGATCTAAGGTATAGTGGACCGATTTACCCTTACAGACCTTTTTAATCAGACCCTTGGTATAAAAAATTTACCAACTTTATACATAGCATTGGTCCCAATTATTCACCACACCTCATTCCTTTTTACTCTATACCCAGAGGTAGTTACATGTCTTCATCAAGTATGTCAGGTGAGTCATCCATGTCTTCTTCATCGCCAAAAACCTTTTTGTATGGTGGTCCACCAGTACCTGTTGGATACCATTCACTCTCTGGGACTTTCTCAGGAGAATCTCCCTCTTCTAAAAATCTTACACAATCAACTGGTCTTAATGAATATAATACCAAAAATTTGACAATGGAACAAGTCTATATAATGACTAGAAACATTACTTCAACTGGTTCTCAAGGTGGCAATTTACCATATGGGGGGCAATATACTCCTCAAGGACAATCTCTTCAAGGGAAATACCCTATGCCAGGGCCACAGCCTATTCAAGGGTAGTACCCTATGCCAAGACCATAGCCTATTCAAGGACAACAACCTCCTCAAGGGAAATATTGTTATCAAGAGAAACTATCCTTTCAAGGAGGTCAAACTTTTACTGGAACTTATCCGGAAAATTATCAAACTTACATTCCAATACCTCAAACTGGTTATGGTCAACCTTATGCACCTCAACCTTCAATGGGAGCTCCTTATCCAGGCATTAATATTGTGTGGAACCCGTCGTTGAATCAACAATTTTTGCAACCTACTGTACAAGTACCTTATAATCAACCTGGTCAATTTGGTTATACGCAAGTCCAGCAACCTGCTCAACTCGCACTTCAAATTACACCTCAAGTATCTGTACCTAGTAGTCAGCAAGCTGGTCCGAGTACTCCAAGAACTCTTATCCAATCTACTGTGCAAACTTCTGTTCAACAACTAATTACACCTATCCCTAGAGTTTCTCAAGTCCCTATTGCTACAGCCTTTCAAACAACTCCATCAACTGTAACACAGGCAATCCCTCAAGTCACTACTCATCAAATTGGACCTGCTGTCTAGTCTACTGTTCAAACCTTTGTAGGACAACCTGGTGCAGCTACAATTCAAACAAACCAACCTTTTGTTGGTCAGTTTGTGAATCAACCTTTTCAAGGGCAGTTTCAATATGGACCAACATGACAAAATCGAGTCTACCAAGGTCAACCATACCCTGGTTATACATATCAAATACCAACTCAACGTCAGTTTGGTATGGCTAACCCTAGATACCCCAGAGGTATTCCAATCCCATCTGCACAGGCTATTCTAGGTTATCATGGATATCCTCATTCAGGTACTGGTATTGTTCCTCAAGGTTATCAGTTTTCTCAACAAGACCCTAACCGATGGTTACCATTCATTGCAACATTAGACTTACCAGATTTTTCGTGCCTCATGAATGATCCAATTTATTATCTTCCGTTTTGGTCGGCAATGCCAACTAAGTTTCCCAGTGATATACCTAAGTTTGAAGGAAAATCAGGAGAATACCCCTTAATTCATATGATGACTTATCATCTTTGGTGTGCATCCAACTCCTTAATTGATGATTCCATTCGATTGAGACTTTTTCAGAGAACATTGATAGGCTTAGCTGCAAAGTGATATATTTAATTACCACGTGTCTCTTTCAATAATTTCAATGCATTAGCAACAACTTTCCTAACTCACTTCCAGTTGCCAGTCTGTTATGACAATGGCACGAAACTTTTAACTTCATTAAAATAGAGTACGTCTACATACATTTCAGATCACATACATGAACGTAGACGTAGACGACGTTTAGTGAAGGTTTTCATTCCGGATCAAATTTTGGCAGAATGGTTCATTAAATCAATACTTCCAAATATCATTGAAGACGTAGCCAAGGGAGGTGCTGTTACAGAAGAACAGGTCATAGATCAAGCGCAATACTTAGACCTTGTATACATACAGTCTAGTACTCTATATGAAAAAAATATTGATTTACCATGCCTAGGTCAAATTACTACAACTCCTAATTGGTATAGTTAGTACTACAAAGAGTAAGAAGAAGTCATCTAAACCTACTTCTCCCATAATAACTTTACTAGATTCACCTAAAGGAGATTATTCCCTTGAAACTTCTGCTGACATTCACATTGTAGATTCATCCATGACTAAAGCTAAAACTAGAAATAAGAAGAAAGGGAAGAATAAAAATAAACTAAACACATCTCCTAAAGAGAAAACAGAAAAACTGAACCATCTGATGAAAAGCAGAAAAATCATTATCCTTGCCTTATCTGTGACGAGGATCACTATACCAAAGAGTTTCCACATCAAGCTGAGGTATCCAAATTTGTCAAAGGTTTTGTTATGAAAAAATCTAACCCTGATAGGCTGCCCATCAAGTAGACTCTAAGTAACTCTTTCAAACCAATCTTTTGGATGAGGCTTAGCCTCCTCAACCTGAGAGGGCTCTCTCAATGGGTTTAAGATTTTTGATTAATGATTAGATGGCTAACTCTAGGAATAAAAGGATAAAAATGTATAACTGGTTGAATCAAATATTAGAAAACACTCATTGGGCCATGGAGTCAAGATAGTCTTCAACAAAACATTATAATCTGTCAAACATGGAAGTCAAGGCACTTGGAGTCTAGGTTTATGAGAAAAAAAGTAACACAGTGATAGAACACAGTCTATTTGCATGTGAAGGAAGTTAGAGCATTGTCAAATGAATTCTAAGTAACACACACAAATACTACTGCAAGTAGGTAATTGAAAAAGCCATAGAAAAATGATACACTTAAACTCATTGTGAATCTTGAGTAGTCAAAAAAATCTCTGTATTAAGTTGATAAGAACACAGTGACATAAAATAACACAGTTTCCTTGCTAATGAAAAATGCCAACCTTGAGGAATTCAACCTCATGCTTCATATAGAGTCTTTACATTCTTGGATTCCATGATCCATCATTAGGAGAATTTGAATTTCTAAAATTGACACCTATCTACTCATAAAACAAACTCTTAATTACAAACTAACAACTAACTGTCTTTTAGGAGTTCTAATACAAATAGGAGTGAAACTCATAAACATGTTTCAAACAACCTTATCTAAAACTTAAATGCTTTCTTTGAAAACTGATAATCCATGTCTTCGACCTTTGTGATGCTTCCAGCCTTGTTGTAAACCCTGCTGATTCATGACCTAACTTACCTAAAAACCAGGAGACAGAGTTCCTGAATTTTAGCCCTTAACCTCCATGCTTATCTTCGAACAGCTTTGCTAGCATTGATGATTTTTTTGTATATGTGACATGTGCTAACATTCCATTAACACTTCAACCTTCTACTTGAGAAAAAATAAATCCTCAAAAAAATGGAAAGGAGATGAGACATGACTGCGCTACGAAAATAGCCTGTTTTCGTAGTGCAGTTTTTATATCACTGTAAAACACTTCTTTTGACCATTCTTTCTTCTGCTTTTCAATCTGAGTCTTCATCTGTGATCTTGATCTTTCCACCAGCAACACCAAAATTTGAAAACCAGCAGTCCTTACCTCCCAAATACATGCATAAAATGCCAAAAATTCACCTTCAGCAGTTTCGTAGCACACTACGAAACTACTGTGTATGCTCCCTTTAACACAGTTTTTCCAAAAAATTACAGTTTTGAGGATATTTAAAATTTTTCAAGGATTGATATCAACACCAAATAGCTTTAAACAAAAATGATCTTTTTCTTCGTGACAAAACTGTTTCAAGGATTTATCATTTATTGCCCTGTTTCATTGTTGTTGTAGCTTCTCTTCAGATTTTGTCAACTGTATTTCTAGGTCTTCAATTTGCCTCCTCAGTTTCATGTTGGTAGCCCTTAACTAAACATTCATCATTCTCACAAATCTCACCTCTTTAATTTCAGGAACAGACCAAGTAAAGTACTAAGCTTCACTTCTTATTGTTTCTGGTTTGGAAACCTTTTCAAGTTCCCATAGAGCCTTTATCCACTTGAAATTTGTCTTTTCAGCAGCATGCCTTCTTGTTCTCTTCCTTAGTCTAGCAATTTCATAATTAGCTGATTTCAACCTTTCTTCCATTTCTTCATAACTGATTTTTTCTATCTGAGTGGAAAATACCCTGTTTTTGTCACCTTTAGGTATTGGTGATGAAAGGTCTATAAACTCTTCCTGAATAGTGGAAGCTTCCTCTGTTTTCCCTAACTCAATATTGAACTCTTGCATATTTTTAGATTTCTTGGTTAAAGGCTTTCTAGGCTTGAACACAAATGCTGCAACCTCATCCTCAAATTCCAATTTCTTAGAAGATTTATTCTTCTTAGGTTTTCCTTCATCAAATTTTATGAAATATGCCTGTACCAAAGGGGATTCTTCAATATCAATGGCTTCTAAAATATTATTTAAGTTACCTTTTAAGCCTGGATTTTCTCCTAAGATCACTGATTTACCCTTCTCCTTTGTAATTTGACTTCTAGTCAATCTCCTTTGAATTGGTTTGTTAGCTGACTGTTCTTGTGTCATTTCTTTAATTTCAACTATCTTTTCTTTTGTAGGTTGAGGAGTCTCAAGAATAACCACTGATGTTTTACTCACTAGCTCTTTCACTTTCTTTCTAGGTTTCAACTTAACAAATATTTTTGACCTGGTCATTACAGGCTTACTAGTTTCTGTTGGTGGGGTTTCTTTAGCCTTAGAGTTAATGCCTGTATCTTGGTTTTCCACTCCAAAACCACATAAAAAACAAAAATGAAGACCATTCTCTGTTGATCCTTTGAATTTCATGTAAAACTATCAGTTTAATTAGACCATGATGAAAAAGGGAAGTTTCACATCCTTGATTTTTCATTTTCACTTTATCTGCCATCTTAGTTATACTTCAATATAGGAAGAAAGGAAAATCTAAAGAAATCATGCTAGTAAAATGCAAAAGGAGTTTAAAATGATATGAATATACTTTATGATATCTTCCCTCACAGGTTAAATACCTTTTAATGTTGAAGAGAAAGTTGGCATAGATGTCTTTGATGTAGCTCCTTGGAGTTGCCTTGGTTAAGTCTATTTCTGCAAACTCTGACTTCAAAAACACTTTACATGGTTCCATATCAAATTTGAAGTTTTTGAACCATCTATCTTGCCCCCTAGGAATCTCTGTCACCAAAGCTATGATCTCAGGGGTTACTGACAAGTTTAAGATTCCGATTTTTGTGTTTGAGCCAGTGAAATGTAGAGCAAACTCCTTTGACACTTGACTGTGTCCTCCCTGCAATTTTTTACAAAATCTCCAACACCTTGTTTTCTTGAAAGCCTCCATCACTAATTTATCTTTGGCTAGGGCCTCTGTGCTTTCAGGCTCTGTTCTTAAAAAATGACCAGACCTGTGGTTTTTCTTTTCTTCTGTCATCTTTGCCTTTGAATTCCTGTAACAAATCAACCTCGCTTGAATTTCTGTTTATCAGCCTCACTTGCTTATGGTAGTCAGCTTCGCTTGTTAATGGTGATCAGCCTCGCTTGAAAAATAGATGAGAGAAGCTTTGGTAAGAGATTACCATAATCTTAGCATTCGAAAATGATCTGTTTGAGTGTTTGCATGCAAACTACAATAAGAAACCAGCCAGTCCTTTTGAATTTGAAATTACCTATCATGATGACCCCTACATTCGAAATGATGGATTTGAATGGTTGCATGCCTTAGAAATGACTCCTAGATGACACCTAATAATGAAAAATTAATGGAATTTGAATGAATTGATGATTTGACGAGACTACCTATGAATCAACACTTTTGTAGCACGTTTAGTTCATTTTCAGGGGTTTGCGCTACGAAAATAGCAGCGTTTTCATAGCGCAAAATAGGATTTTTACACTGTCTGCGCTACGAAAAAAATGGTTTTGTGGCTAATTCCAAAAGAATTTCAAATGGTTTAAGATATGAATTCTAAAGAAGATGTGAGACCTTTAAGACATGGAATAAGGTTGTTAAACTTTATTTGGATATGAAAATGAGACTTTTGAGACTCTTACCCTATCACCTACCCTTTAAAGCATGAAATGACCCAACACCTATCTAAGACCATGACTAGGAACGATGTAAACTGTCCAAGTTTAGGAAAAAAATTTATAGTGATAACAGGTTCACCCGCACCTATTGTCTTGAAGGATCCTTTTCCATCTCAAGATAGTAAAATGATTAGATCTTCTTCCAATTCATTGAAAGATATTTTAATGATGTCTCAATTCATGTTTGTGACACGATCTCAAGACTGTGGATCTAAGAGTCTTGTAATTGGTAAGGAGACAGAATCTTCCAATCAAACACTAGCAATAAATCCTTTAGTTTCCGACCCACTTCAAATCAATAAACCTAACCCTGATTTAGTGATTAAACCATCTGCTAAAGGTGTACTTCGAAAATCTTCTTTCAATCCACATGCAAGAGTTTCTCAGAATTACAACATTGTTAAATATTTGGCCATATCCCCTTCAGCAATGTCGGCCTTAGAAGTGTTGCAATCATGTCCAACACAAAGGAAATTACTATTATCATCCATCGGAGCTATTGATCCTCAAGACTCAAACCTGATGGTCTTTGATCTCAAAAATTTTGTACCTAGACTCCCACATCAAATTGTTTTTCAAATTCCAGTATTAGTCAAATCAAGAGGAGTTTTTCGTAATGTAATTGATGAGGGGGCATCTACGTCTATAATGTCGTTAAACTATTGGAAAAACCTCGGTTCTCCAACACTTAACCAATCACCGACTATCCTTAAATCCTTTGACGGAAGAGGTTTCCATCCATATGGAATACTCCGGGATCTACCTATAGAAGTAGAAGGAAAAATCGTAAACCTAGAGGTTGAAGTAGTTGATGCCCCTCTTGATTACAACCTTATTTTGGGTCGCAGTTGGTCTTACATAATGACTATTGTTGTTTCATCAGTCTGTCGGGTAATCATGTTTCCTCACAAACGAAATATTGTTAAAATTGATCATTTTTCATACTTCTCTTCAGACCCTACTTCTACAGATAGCATTGAGCATGTCGAAAAATTGGTTATCCCATACAAATATGTTAGTGTAGGATTAATGAAGGATTCCACTCTCATGGGAACTTTCGTTATGCCCTCACCCAACGTACCGTGAAAAATTTCCAATATCAATATGATCACATCAAGCACAATACCATTTGATGACACATGGACTGTGCCTTCAGAATCAGAATTGGACTCTTATAATAGTGAGATGCCTTTAAGTCCTTTTGAATCGGCATATGTAGCAGTATAATCACATTTTGAAACCCCATCAAATTCTATTGATCGAATGAATGTGATCAGAGAAGAATCATCTTCTATATCAAACTCAACTTTGACATCATTTATGGATCCCTTTCAACATGTATTTGCAACTGATGAAAGTATTTGAGAAATTGTGTCATTGGATGAATTACCATGGGATGATCTACATCATCAATATTATTTTTTGTTTGATCTTGATAAAATTGAAAATGATTTTTCATCTATTTTTACAATTGATTATGTCAAGGAACCACATAATCCCACATCGATTACATATTCATATTATGAGACAAATTTGGGAAATATTTCTATAACAGTTCCTATTAACATATCGATTAAACCCGGAATTATTGAAAACATTCATATAGGTGCTTCTTGTTCGATGGAATAACTTAACACTTACAAAGCCCTATTTCAAGAATTTGAGACATTTTTTCCTGGTCTTATGAAGTGATGCTAGGTATCGATCCTAATATTTTTATTCATGAAATTAAGGCATAAGCAAATGCTAAGCCTATTAGACAGAGATTACGTCCAATACATCCGTGGAAATTTGCAGCAATCAAAGTTGAAGTTGAGAAAATATTATGAGAAGGATTTATTTATCCTATCCCTTTGACAGATTGAGTATCTAAGATAGTTCCTGTAACGAAAAAACAGGGAACTATTAGATTATGTGTCTATTATCGAGACATTAACAAGGCTTGTCCAAAATACAACTATCATATGCCCTATATCGATCAAATTGTTGACGATTGTGCCGGAAACGAAATATTTTGATTTATGGATGGTTTTTCTGGCTACAATCAAATCAACATACTACCTGTCGATAAACCTAAAACAATGTTTACATGTTCTTGGGGCACATTTGCATATTGTAAGTTACCTTTTGGACTCAAAAATGCTGGTGCAACTTTTCAAAGAGCTATGTATTATTCGTTTCATGATATCAAACATATTGTACAACCTTATCTGGATGACTTACCTACTCATTATTTACGTGGAGAAGATCATCCTACACAATTACATGCTATCTTCATGAGATGTAAGCATTACAAAATCCATTTAAATCCATAGAAATGTGTTTTTTGTGTACAATCAGGACGATTACTTGGGTTCATCATTTTAAAAGAGGGCATTTGTGTAAATCCATTGAAGGTTGAGGCTATCATCAACTTACCTCCTCCTTCCACTCTTCACCAACTCCAGAGTTTGCAAGGCAAAGAAAACTTTTTACATAGTTTTATCGCAAACTATGCAGAGTTAACGAAAGGTTTTACTCAGTTTTTGAAGCAAGATGTTCCATTTATGTGGGATGAGATTGCCGATAGATCTTTTGATGCATTTAAAAACATGTTGACCCATGCACCATTATTCCATCCACCAAATTACCACCATGATTACTTTTTATACTTAGTTGCCTCTGATTCCACGATTGGAATGGTTTTGGTTCAAGAGGATGAATCTATCAACGAACATGTGATCTATTACCTAAGTCGAAATCTCAACCCGAAGGAAATCAAGTATTCACATGTGGATAAATTGGCCTTGGCAACAGTTCAAGTTGTCCAACGTTTCTGTCATTACATATTGTTACGCAAAACCACAATGATATCTAATTGCGACCCGATGATGTACATATTGACAAAACAATTTCTCAGGGAAAAATACTCTAAATGGATCATTATCCTACAAGAGATTGATTTGGAGTTCGAGAAGTCCAAGTCAAAGAAATCACTATTATTTGTCGAACCTATGTGTGGCTTTCCCAATACTGGGTCCAAAATAGTGGCAAAGAATCCTATCGCGGATGAATCTTTGTTTCTAATCAATACTTTAGATCCCTGGTATGGAGATATCATTATATATCTTCAAACCCAAACCTTTCGCCCAGAGCTTTCACGATCAGATCGATGGAGAATCAGATACCAATCCTAGCAATACAATATTGTTAGCAACACTCTTTATCGTCGTGGTGTTGATTCTGTGTTTCGACGATGTATCACTAACGAAGAGGCTGAAAAGGTTTTGAATGATTGCCACTCTGGAGCGTGTGGTGTTCATATGTCTAAGTTTTCCATAGCCCAAAATATATTGCGCACTAGTTATTTTTGGTCATATTTATTTAAATATTGTATTATTACGGTTCGAAAATGCCACAATTGCTGAATTTTTAATCGAAAGATGCGTGCACCCCCAACTCTTCACCCAATCATTGATGTTGGTCCTTTTGCAAAATGGGGCGTCGATTTCATTACATGTAACCCTCACTTGGTCGGGGGGCATGGGTATATTCTTCTCGCTGTAGATTGCTTTACCAAATGGGCCGAGGTGATGCCTACATTGGTAGTTGATGGCAAAACTACAGCTACTTTCATATTCACTCGTGTGATTGCTCGATTCGGTGTCCCTCAAGCTATCATTACGGACTATGGGAGCCATGATCCAAATTTATCCAGGAGCGCAAAAGAATACACATATAACCATAAATAGAAATATGAAGCGGAAATAACACTTCATTTCATTAATATCAAAGAACTTGAATTTGCTTACTAACCAAATGGAAAATAAACTAGCTAGGGCGTTGGTAGCTTATCTCTGAGAAGAGATGTGGTGGCTACAGGCCTCTTAACTATGTTACAATGAGGCTCGAGGGCATATTTATTATTGAGAAATAATGGAAAACCATAAACATCTGAAAACCTAACCCTATGAGATGAAGAGCCAAAACTATGGGCCCTGTTTGGGTAAATTGGCACATCAACTTCCCAGGGACGTAACTTTGGCATACGATCTTTGTTTGACGCACACCACACCTCATTAGAAAGATCTAGCTGAGGACTAAAAATTTTGAGTGAGAAAAATTGGTCCATGGACCCATGTTGCTCTCGAGGTTTCCAGAAAACGTTGTATAGGGCCTCAAAATGGCTCCGGAAGTTCAAGACCCGAAAAACTGCTAAAAATAGTAAATTGTGCTATAAATAAGGAAAATGAAAAACTGATACAGTTGGATCTTCTGCTGACGAGTGTTCTTGATTTGCATGTCCATGATACAATCTGTGGTGGCATGTTCCATACAGTCTGGGTTTAACTCTGCTGGTGTGAGTTGTTCTACAATGTTGGAGGTGTCTAGTAGAGGTGGGAAGTAGGGCCAAAGGTGGTCCACATTGAATACTGGGTGCATACCAAGGAATGGTGGAATACTGAGCTCAAAGGCATTGTTCCCTACAGCCTTGGTGATGGTGGTCTAGTGAGGCGCTCCTTCTGCAAATGTAGCCACACATTTTCGCCCACCTAAAATTTGTGTGGCACCTTATGTTGATCATTTCGTTGCTTGTACTTAGCATTGGCTCTATCCAATATGTCATGAACTTGTTGGAGGATGTGTTGAATGCACTTGATAAATTTGTTCAGTTTGTCAGCTTCAGACTGGACATGATCTGAATCAGCCTGAGTAATTGCAAATGGCATGGCTACGTGGCTGGAATCCCAAGCCGACCTGAAAGGAGTTGTGGCCAGGTGAGCTGTGGAGAGCCCGGTTATAACTGTGTTGTACATAGAGGAGGCTCTCATCTCATGTCCATGGATGCTTTGAATTGTACATGCGCAGGATGTTTACAATCATCCTGTTGACGACCTTTGTCTGGCCATCATTTTGGGGATGGAAAGTTGTAGACTTGATGAGCTTGGTTTCCAACATTAAACAGAGGCTAGACCAAAATGTGTTGAGGAACCCGTTGTCCCGATCTAAGATGATAGACGGTGGGATCCAAAAGTGCACCCACACTCGTTCAAAGAATAGTTTTGCAGTGGCTTCTGCTATGATATTCTTCTTGCATGCCACCATAATGGCCATCTTCTAGAATAAGTCGATGACAACGAAAACACATTCATTTCCATGCTTAGTAGAAGGAAGGCCTGACATGTAATCCATGGATATGGATTCCCAAGGTAGACTAGGGGTAGGTAGCGGAGTATAGAAGCCTTGCTTCTTGATGGTCGGCTTGGAAATGACACAAGCAGTGCAGGATTTGATGTACTTTCCGACATCATGTCGAAGGTTCGACCAATAGAAATACTTTTGCAGTACTGCCACTATTTTCTTGACCCTAAAATGCCCAGCGACTCGACTGTAGTGTGCTTCCCAAATCATCTTGGCACACTCGCTTGAAGGAACACAAAGGTGTCCCCAAGTGACATAGCAGTGCATCTTGGAGGTGAAAATTTGGAACTTGCATACCCTCCAAGAGTGTCTTATATGTGTGGCCGAATTCGGGATCGCTCTTGTAGAGAAGCAGTCAATCAAAAGTCTTGTGTTGAGAATAGTGGTTAGCGCCATGATCGGTGGTCGACTGAGGCAGTCTACAACATTATTGGTGCTACCCTTCTCGTACTTGATGTTCAAATGAAACTATTGCATATATGTGGACCACTTTTGATGGCGATCGTTCTACAACTTCCCTTGTGTCTGTATGAACTGCAAGGCTTAGTGGTCTGTGTGGATGATTATTTACTTCCCCAAATTGTAATTGTTCCATTGTCGACAAGCCTGCACAATGGAATACATGTCTTTGTCATAAGTGGGATACTTGCGGACTGTATCAGACAATGTCTCACTGTGATACGACATTGGTTTCCCATGTTGAGTAATAACTGCCCCAATAGCATAGTCAGAGGCATATGTCTCGATCTCAAATGGTTGTTGCAGGTCTGGTAATGTGAGAACTAGGGCATAGCAGAGGCGATGTTTTAATTCTATGAATTCCTTCTGTGGAGATTCTGACCAAAATAATTTTTCTTTCGCTCGTCCCTTGGCGACTTGAATCAAGGGCCAAGTGATATGAGAGAATCCTAGCACGGACCTGCAATATAAATTAGTAAGACTGAGAAATATTCCAAGCTCTGTTAGAGTGGTTGGGGATAGCCAATCCTGAATGACTTGGATCTTGGTTGGATCCACATGCACCCCCCTTTCATCAACAATGTATCTTAGATATTGAACCTGGGTCATGTCAAGAGTTCACTTCTCCAAATCGACACACAACTTGTGTATGCATAGTGTTTGGAGGACCTGTCGGATGCGGTGGAGGTGTTATTCCCAAGTCTGGCTGAAGATCATAATTTCATCCAAGTACACCACTACAAATGAGTTGTTGAATGGCCACAAGATGTCATCCATCAACTTTATGAAGGTTGCGAGAGCATTCTTTAACCCTAAAGGCATGACCAGCCATTCGAAAAGGCCCTCCTTAGATTTGAAGGCAGTCTTCCACACATCGGAGGGTACGATTGGTACCTGGTGATACCCATACTTCAAGACGATCTTGCCGAAATATTTCACCCCTTTGATTTGGTCCTGAAGGTCATCAATCTGTGGGATCGGGTACCTATTCTGGACAGTGATCTTGTTCAACGCCCAATAGTCAATAAAGAGTCTCCAAGTCCCATCCTTCTTCTGTACCAACACAATCGGGCTCCCACAAGGTGATGAACTCGGTCAGATCTGACCTTTCTATAGTAGCTCCTAAATCTGCCTCTCAATTTCATCATTCTCCAGAACAGAGTGCCGATAGATCAATCCATTGGGTAGCAGCGCACGTAGGGTTAGATCAATGGGGTGCTTTACCTGACAGTGTAGAGGCACCCATGTGGGTGAGGTGAATATGTCCTCATACTCCTCCACGACCTTGTCCACTTGCTTTTTTCATGCAGAGAAGCCCTGTCTGGAGGTCGTGGCCACAGTCTTCTTTTTTCCCTCAGGGCAGATCATTAGGAAAACAAATTTCCCAGTTTTAGAAACGAGCTTACTGCATTTTTTTGCAGTAACCAAAGAGATAGTAGCAGGTGGTGGTACCTCTGGTACCCTGTACAACTTATTTCCCAAAGTAACAATAATAGCACGAGGCCAGGACTCATACACAGTATCTTGCTTCCACAAGTATGGTTGGCCTAATAATACATCACAAACATCAAGAGGAGAAATGCCACATAATACCTCATCCATGAAGGGCTTGATGTTTTAGGGAAGGTGACACTGCTGGTTGACGCGGAGATCCCGTCCTTGGTGAAGCCACCCGATGGTGTATGGTTGTGGGTGTGCTATGGTCGGCAAGCCCAACCGCTTCAAGATGTCTGCTGAAATGAGGTTGTTTTGGCTCCCATTGTCGACAATAAATTGTAGCGGCAAACCCTTTACCCACATCTAGGAGTGGAAGAGATGCTTCTTCTCCTCTGGATCTTCCGATTTCTCCTTCTAGATCTTCGCAGTGGCAATAGTGGCGTTGGGCTCTGCATCAATAATTTTCTTCCCTTTTTCATTCCCCTTGTCAGGTTCTAATTTAGAGTCGGAGCATGAATCTGATTTAGAAGCCCTCATCTCGGCCATCAACGACTACTTGGCCCGACACTCACTTGTGTTGTGAGTGGAGCTCTTATGGAACTCACACCACTTTCTCATGTCCTTCTTTGGCTTCATGGTGTTGTTCTTTGCTTGTGGCTTTGGCAGGTTGTCTTGGGCTGCCATGCCTTGGATTTGTCCTTTTTTCTACGGTTTGGGGGCACCTTTCCATTTCTTTTGATTCGTAGATCGAAAGTCTCACTTCTTTTGTTTGAATTTCTGCGCAATCTTGGTAGCATACTAGTATGTCATACCAAGCGAGGAGATTTCGAGGAACTCCATTTCCTCTTGAATGTATCTATGTAGACAACTGCGATACTTTAGCTCCAAAAATAGAAGAAAAGAGAGATCAACGCCTTAGAAATCAGCCACTTCGAGGGGGAAACCTCCAATACATTACAAAAATTAACAATTCTTGGATGCTACAAATGACAAAACCTCCTTTCTATATATAGGAGTCCATGGGGCCACAATGTAATCCTAGTGGGGCCACAATGTAATCCTAGCCGACCTAACAATAGTAATGTAAGGGCACAATAATAAAAATATGGGGGTTACAGGGCTACAACAATAACAATAATGGGGGCTACACTAACATAATAAGGGACTACACTATTAATATAGGGACTTAACATGACCCTCTCCTTCAAACAAGTGTTGTCCTCAACGCTTGATTATTTCTTGATGCTTCTGTATAAAATTCTCATCCTCCCATGTGGAATCTTCTACAGGAAAGTTCTTCCACTTGTTGATATACTCTGAAATTGATCATACTTGTCGAGTTCTTGTTTCTATGACTGCTTCATAACTTCTTTCAATGTGATGTTGATCTTCCTGTTGTTTCATTAGATTCTGCACCAAAGTTAGGTTATCCTTTGAGAGTTGAAGAACTTGTTGTTGATGCTCGATGTGATATTCCAATAATTTATCATCCATATTAGCTATTATTTGATCCTTCAAAAAATCCAACTTAGCCTCCATTTCTGCTTTTAAACCATCTATGTCATCTTCGGTTGCTCTTCATAAGATCGAAATTTGTTGCACTTGTACCGTAATATTGATATCTCATACTGCAATTCTTCCTCTTCATGCGTTATAGTATAGATTTTTAGGGCTTAATGGGTATGGAATTATTTTTTGGAGGCATTATAGAACCCAATACTGATAAAAATTCTAAAATATTCCCTTGGAATCACTTCAAACTGCTTTTTCAAACAAATGATATGAAATTTTAAAAACCAAATACACACCTTTTTCTTGCTTTTGAGAATCTCAATATTGAAACTGAATTATCTATGTGATTTTGGATCCTCAATAACTGAAATTTGGCCCTGAAGTAGCCCTCTGAATCTTCTTTCAAATGCCACAAGTTTGACCTGATTTGGATTCTTGAAGACAAAGTTATGCCCAATATCCTACAAGGACCTAATTATGGACTAGTTCAGTAGAGCTAACTTGTACGACTTTCCACATTTCCCTGTTTCCTCCTTCGGCTCTGAAATTGATATAAACAAAACTAAATTTCATGTACTTGTGGCCACTTTATACAGAATCTCAATTTGACGCTCAGAGAGAGAGTTATGATGTTTTTCCCACGTTCACCACTTTGAGATGAAATTTGGGAGCCTGAACAAATCCTAACTTCCATAGATCATAACTCCAAAAATATTGCGAATCAATATCTGAAATTTTTACAGGAGGTTCTTCAGGATTTCAACTTCGCTTTGTGAAAATTTCAGCTTTTGAAACCTTGTAGAAAAATATTTATAGCAAAAATTCTGCAATGACCTGTTTAGGTTAAATTCAAGAGCCTGCAAAAAGCCCTAACTTCCACAGCTCATATCTCCGCAAATGTTGCGAACCATGCTCTAAAATTTTGTGATGATGTTCCTCAGGATTTTAGCTTTGCACTCTAAAAATTTATGCTTCTGAAACTTCATTGAAAAAAAATTATAGAGAAAATTCCACGATGACCTGTTTGGAGCAGCGAAACCGTAGAATCCAAAGTTCTGATACCAAATGTTGTGAAACTAGCTCCAAAAATTGAATAAAAGAGAGATAAACACCTTAGAAATCAGCCAATTCGAGAGGGAAACCTCCAATACATTACATAAATGAAAAATTCTCAGATGCTACAAATGAAAAAACCTCCTTTCTATATATAGGAGTCCATGGGGCCACAATGTAATCCTAGATGACCTAACAATAATAATGTAAGGGCACAATAATAACAATATGGGGGTTACAGGGGTACAACAATAACAATAAGGGGGGCTACACTAACATAATAAGGGACTAAACTATTAATATAGGGACTTAACACTCTTGATTTCATCATTCTCCAGAACAGAGCACTGATAGATCGGTCCATTGGGTAGCGGCACACCTGGGGTCAGATCAATGGGGTGCTTTACCTAAAAGTGCAGAGGCACCCGTGTGGGTGAGGTGAATATGTCCTTATACTCCTCCACGACCTTGTCCATTTTCTTTTTTCGTGCAGAGAACCCATGTCTAGAGGTCGTGGCCACAGTCTACTTCTTTCCCTCTGGGCGAATCATTAGGAAAACAAATTTCCTAGTTTTAGAAATGAGCTTACTGGATTGTTTTGCAGTAACCAAAGAGATAGTAGTAGGTGGTGGTACCTCTGGTACCCTGTACAACTTATTTCCCAAAATAACAATAACAGTGCGAGGTCGAGACTCATACACATATGTTGCTTCCACAATTATGGTTGGCCTAATATTACATCACAGACATCAAGAGGAGAAATGCCACATAATACCTCACCCATGAAGGGTTTGATGTTGTAGGGAAGGCGACACTGCTAGCTGATGCAGAGATCCCATCCTTGGTGAAGCCACCCGATGGTGTATGGTTTTCGGTGTGCTATGGTTGGCAAGCCCAACTACTTCACGATGTCTGCTGAAATGAGGTTCTTTTGGCTCCCATTGTCGACAATAAATTGTAGCGGGGAACCCTTTACCCACATCTAGGAGTGGAAGAGATGCTCCTCCTCTGGATCTTCTGGTTTCTCCTTCTAGATCTTTGCAGTGGAAATAGTGGTGTTGGGCTCCGCATCAATAATTTTCTTCCCTTTGTCATTCCCCTTGTCAGGTTCTAATTCAGAGTCAGAGCATGAATCTGATTCAGAAGCCCTCCTCTCGGCCACCAGTGACTGCTTGGCCAAACACTCACTTGTGTTGTGAGTGGAGATCTTATGGAACTCACACCACTTTCCCGTGTCCTTCTTTGGCTTCACGGTGTTGTTCTTTTCTTACAGCTTTGGCAGGTTGTCTTGGGCTGCCATGCCTTGTATTTGTCTTTTGTTCTATGGTTTGGGGGCACCTTTCCATTGCCTTTTATTCGCAGATCGAAAGTCTTGCTTCTTCTATTTGAATTTATGCTCAATCTTGGTAGCATACTGGTATGCCGTACCAAGCGAGGAGATGTCGAGGAACTCCATTTCCTCCTGAATTTATCTGTGTAGACAACTGCGATACTTTAGCACCAAATGTTTCTCTGAATCTTTGATACCCAACTTTGTCCGCAGGGTATGGAACAGATTCGTCAACTCATGCAAATCTTGATCTCTTTACTACCGCATCGTGGACCATTGTATGTACTTGTCCTCATATCTCCCCGCGGGATAGTATTATTCCATGATGGCATCTCGGAAATAATTCCAAGTGGGTACGACCGAGAATAAAGAGGGTTTTGTCTTGTCCTTTTTCTCACAATAGGTTTCCCACCAATCCTTAACATGGGGGGTATCTTTGAGGAGTGCAAAAACAATCTTCTCCCGATCGAAAAAGTCATGAACCAAGAAATATCATTCTAATATATTCAACCATATATCTACGACATCTGCATCTATTGTGCCCTCAAATCTGGGAATGTCAAAGTTTACTTGTACCTTAAAGGGAGTCGCGCCTCCAGAGTGGTTTTTGGATGCAAATGCACCATCGGTGGGTAGTCGTTGAAAGATGTAGGAAAATTTATCCATCATCGTGTTCCTTTTTTTTTTAGGGCCTCCTTGAGTAATATTTTGATATGATCTCCTACTCCCTCATATTTCTTTTCATCCCCCATGGATGGCCATCTGGGTTTGTGAGGCTGATCTTACAAAGATTCAACCAGATCAAGCCCTAAATCCTTATACCCCAACCTAGTTGGGGACATGCAAAGAAGGATCGAGAAAAAGCAGACGGCTCTAATACCATTGATCTAGATATATGTAGGAATGAAACAGAATACAGATATAACCATAAATACAAATATGTAGCAGAAATAACAATTCATTTCATTAAAATCAAAGAACTGAAATTCGCTTACAAACATAATGGAAATAAACTTGCTAGGGCGTTGGTAGCTTATCTCTGAGAAGAGATGTGGTGGATATAGGCCTCTTAAATATTTTGCAATGAGGCTCAAGGACCTATTTATTATTTAGAAACAATGGGAAACCCTAAACATACAAAAACCTAACCTTAGGAGATTAAGCGCCAAAACTATGGGCCCCATTTGGGTAAATTCGTACATCAACTTCCCGAGGACGTAACTTTGGCATACAATCTCTATTTGATGCGCACCATACCTCGTTAGAAATATCTATCTGAGGACTACAAATTTCAAGTGAGAAATAAGGGCCCATAGACCCATGTTGCTCCTGGTTTTTCCAAAAAAATGTCGTTTAAGGCCTCAAAACGGCTTCAGAATTTCAGGACCCAAAAAAATGATAAAAATAGAAAATTATGCTATAAATAGGGAAACTGAAAAACTGAAAGAGACAGTGGTGGGGCTCCAAGTGGAATAGGCGGGTGATCACCAATATTCACCTGGATCAAGCCATTTTTGAAATATTATGATGACCGAACTTTCTGATCAACTTTGCCTAAGCCATGATAATTCTACACCATATTACCCACATGCCAATGGTCAAGTTGAGGCCATTAACAAGGTTTTAACCACCATGATTAAACGGATTGTTGGGATTCATAAATCTAATTGGCATACCATGTTTTTTTCAGCATTATGGGCATACTGTACCTCTGCAAAAACTGCTATAGGGTTCACTCCTTTTCAACTTGTTTATGGTTTAGAAGTTGTGTTACCCATTGAATGTGAAATACCATCATTCAAATTAGCCATTGAGTTGTTACAAGCTACCTCTGAAGAGGAGACACACTTTCTATACCTAGCACAATTAGATGAGACTCGTCGCACCACTGCATTAGCTGTCGAAACTCAAATGAAACATGTTAAAGCTTAGTATGATCAAAGTGTTAACCCTCATTCATTCAGAAGGTGACCTAGTTCTATTATATGATCAAGTTAACGATAAGCTAGGCGCTGGTAAATTAGAACCGATGTGGCATGGTCACTATATTGTCAAGCGTGTGCTTGAAAAAGGAGCCTATGAATTAATTGATTATGATGGGGTCTCTTTAGATAAACCCGGAAATGGTCTTTATCTCAAGAGATATTATGCATGACTTTTCGTGTGAAGATCTCACTTGTACATAAGTTACATTTTATAACAGTGTGCCTTAGATTAGACAAGTGTGAATAGATTAGTTATTTTTGTTGTTACTACTTTCGCTGCTTATCTTGATTACTCTTGATATTGAAGATGTCAACATCCCTTAACTTACATTGGTTTTGCTGATGGTGCATGTCGCAGTACACAAAACATCTCTTCTGTGGCTTGGGTTATCTATTCACCCATCGATGAGTTAGTCTCTATTCATGGGATATGCATTGGTCAAACAATGAACAATATTGCATAATATAGCACATTCATTGAGTTATTATCTGATGCCATAACATTTGATATTCGACGTTTGATCATTAGGTTAGATTCGCAACTCATTGTATTACATTTAAACAAAGTTTATGCTATCAGAAATCCAGTATTGTTAAGATTATTTTTGAAGGTTCGTCTCTTGGAAAGACAATTTGATTATATCAAATATCAACATATTTCAAGAAATTTAAACACATTGGCTGATGCATTAGCTAATCGACTTTTAAATAGACATTGGCAACATTAACAAATTAAATAAAAAACAACATTCAATCAATGTTGAACAAGATACTCAGAGAAAGAAGGTAGTAATATCATTAGGATAGTTAAGTTTGTGTCAAAAAATATTACATCATCTATGATTATAGGTTCAAACACCTTATGATCTAAAAGATACTGATACAAAAAAACAAAATGTCAATCTACATTGACCATCATCTATCCATGATGATGGTCATGATAACAAACTATGGCATGCGCCACCTTGTGTAGAAATCTCCTGAGTGGACTTGGAACACCAGTCACATGTCTCTAGAGCCTGAGAGGTATATCATTGGTTCTTGTCTCAGGAATATCAATAGTCAACCTCTCAATGTTGTGCTCCGTATATGCCAAGATATTTGCCGCATCATCCTGTGGGGGTGTTATGGGTTGTTCCTCTTGCCTATCAAAGCGACGAAGTGTTGCTAGTCGTGTCAGACTGACATCTGCATTAAAATTTTTGTCAGTATTGGACGATAAAAAATCAAACAAAAATTAGATTAAAAACTTCAAAATGATTAACTAACCTATCTCATCCCACTGTGCCCCATGTGGCAAGGATGTTTCAGGATCACCTCTATAGTCCATCCCTGCATAAGGAAAATCTTCAATCGTGAAGATCTGGTTCCTAAGCCATGATAAATAATGCAGAGTGAACCGAACCATTGGACCTCCTTCGCCACCATGGCGAGCCATCAATGCTACCCATCACACCATACGAGTTTCTTGAGGACTTCCAGGATCGACTGGAGTCTATTGAGGTGCAAGGATTGGATCCTCTCTAGAGAAAATGACATAAGAATGGCCCCATACCCGAAGTTTTTCAACTTCCCATTCTTGGCTCTCATGAGTGGGCCCTTCGTATTGGCCAACACTCCTTCAATCCAGTTGAATATTTTCACTCTGAAATACTCAACTGCATTTTTTATCTATGCTTTGGTAGCCACATGAGGAGTTTCACTCCCACATAACCTGGTAGCTGTGAATGCTATGATTTTGAGTTCCAGTCGCACAATGGTTTTGATGTCTATGCGACCGTCCTTTAGCTTTGAATTATTGCTACAATATAGAGCCTTGTAGCTAGAAGTGGGAAGATATCCTTGTCTAGTCCAAAATAAGGAAATGTTTCTCCCTCTACGAGGTAATCCGGTGAGGAAGTATATGTCTTCCGAATCAATCATAAGCTGGTGGTCCCCAATTATGAAACGTTGATCTTGCACATCCCATGCATTCACAAGCCAAGACAGCAGCTCAACTTGTGCCTTCATGCCATGAATTGCCCAGAACTTATATAAGCCACCATTTTTTAATGCATGCATGGTTTTCGAATCATCCATGGCTTCATAGTCCATGAGCTCATGTTCTCGTTCCCGCCATTCCAACATGATTAAAGACCTGCAAATCAATGAATTAAACATTAGAAATCATTTGGAGGAAACTTGAACCATTTTTATGTGGAGAAGTTTAGGTTATTCAAAAACTCACGGCGCCTGCACAGGTTCTGTGTTTACACAATGTGTTTTTCCACACGCGCCATACATAGAACTTGCGGCAGCCCAACGATTTTTATTTTAAAAAATCGTTGGGGTGTGAGGTTTTCGCATAGAGAACCCGCGCACCCTCAAGGGTGGATTTTAAACATAATTTCTTCCTAAAAAATGCCATGAAAACTACAATGATGATGTGGATTACTTGGTTCTGACGGTTCTCGAAATGATTGGTCGGTTCTTTTGATATCAGCTCTAGAAGTTTTTGGCCAAAAGCTCTCTCTACTCTATTCTGAATAACAAAAGGTGAAAATGATTTGTTTAAACTCATTTTTGTAGTTTTAAATGAATAAAATATTATTATTTTATTTATTTTTACTTCTAAAAAGTCAAATTTAAAATATTTTTACTTTTTGAGAACAAATGTTTGTAATTATTCGAGTTTTTGTGCAGGATACCGGATTTTGGTGAAAAGAATTATTTTGACACCGATACACTTTTATCACTTTTTCGGACTCCATAAAAATACGAAAAATCAAAACCCTAGAATCCTCTTTTAAGCCCTTTTTAGACTCTTGAACCATGAAAAGATAGTCGAGTACTTGACTATTCAAACTCGTTAAAGTAAATGAACAGTCATCCATTCAGTATAAGTCTACCCCTTTTCCGGACTGAATTGGACTAATTACGAAAAAGGTATACGTTGACTGTTTATAGTCAATAAAGTTCTCTCCTACATTATTTTATCCTTTTTCTGGCTTGAGGAACTAAATGTACGAAAAAATAAAAAACATGGAGTTTACTTATGTTTTTCTTCTAACTCCCTAAAACTGAAAAACATCGATTTATTCCTATACTAGACTCGTTAAAATTGAACAGAACAGGACCTATCGATCACAACAGGACCAAACCACTCCTTCTTAGGGTTCGATTTTAATACTAAGATGGACTCATCCGAAGGATGATCTTACACAAACAAGAAAATTTTATCCTCCTCAAGCTTGACAAAATAAAGAGGTATTTCCCAGTAATGGTGGGGGGAAAAGAGAGAAAAATAATCCATTTGTCATCCTTATTTTAGAAAGCAGCATGTCGCTCTTGAACATGACACTTTTTCACACTTTTACCTGGGTTTGGAAATCCTTTGTCTAATAGTTGATCGAACCACATTGAAAGTCTTTAGCCGGTTTCTGGGTATTATCTGTAGGTCAAATGTTGCCAAGCCATTTATAGTGTCATTATGTGTTCAAGAGAAAGCTCAAAAAACCATTCATTGCAAACATTTTCTCCATTCGCGTTCACCATCCTCGAGTCAGTCATTGAAAAAAAAATTCAAAACTTGATCTAATGGTTTCGTGTCGTAGGCTTTCCTGCGACGAATCACTTTCTATAGAAATCAACTCATTATCTAGAAAGTTGATCTAGAATCCTATGAGTACCTTGGGATCTGCATGCCCTAATGGAAGGTTTTCATCACTGACCTTTGATTGAATGATTCTATGAGTGTTAGACTAAAAATCATTCATTCACACTTCATAGATTGTATTGAGGTACTTTGAGGGCCATTGTCATTATTGGTGGTTTCTCTCACAATTGTTAATGGTTCTCACCATCGACTGGTAATCAAGTGGTTTCTTCCATGTTCTAGTTCGACACAATCAATCGCATGGATATATTCATACTAGTTCGAGAAGCAAAAATCAAGACCCTGGATCTAGTTTCCACCATCCAGGTTACAAGGAGTTTTACCATTCATGATACAGTAGACTACTTATGTAAATGGTTGCTCCCATACTATGTCTACTATTGATGTAATACTGAAAACATATCTATACCAGAACATTTAGTTATTTTTAATCAGAGTATGGGAATTCCTACCTCACCGATGATATATATTTTCATTGAATTCTTTTACAGGTTTTCGAATGACATCTCCAATCCAATCCTCAGAATAATAAAGCACTTCACTCTTCAGAAAAACTCTCAAACTTCGCACTTTAGGGGGTAATCTGTTACACGTCGTTTTTTCACCATGACATTTGAATTTTCATATGGGTCTATTACCATCCATATCATGTTCCCTTAGAGGTCAAAAACACTAATTTTCCTGATTCAAGTCTTGGAAATTGGAGAAAAGCTCTGTAAAACCCCTAAAAGTCTGCCTGCACAGTCTTACTAGCCTTTCCATGTGCATGCGTTGATGATCCTTCCATTAAATGCAGCGAATATCGCACTATTTTCCACTAAAACCTGCACACCCCCGTGAAAAGAAAGTAAAAAAAAAAAGTAACTTATAGAAGCCTAGTTGGTTGAAAATTCTCCCAACTGGAAGCCTCTAGAGTCGCGCCAGTTCAAGCTTTATCCATCCACTCATGGAGCTTATCCCTTGGTCCAAGGAACTCAAATCCCTTCATGGGAGGAATCCATCTCTCTCTTTATGGAACTAAAACTACTTCAATCTCCCTACAAATTGAACTCAAGTTTCAGGTTCAAGGGTAGATTATGAATAATAGAAACTTATCTATATAGTTTCTAAGTTGAAGAGAGTTCAGAGAGTGCATACTTTCTATACTAGTGAGTTGTTGTTGACACACTGAAGATCACACCTTTTTTCCCATAACTTCATGTTGGTTATTCTAGAGAGGAATTCTTTTCAGACTGAAGGAGAATGATTGCTTAGACCTCGAGAGAAATGTGTACAACATCAAGGCATCCGGTTGTAAGATTTCTCTTTCTAATTTATGATAATACATATGGATCTCTTTTTCTCATTGTCTTGTTTATATATTCATGGGGATAATGTCAATACTTAGACTCCTTGATCACTAATTTGGATTAGTACTTTTTTATTATTATATATTGCAGATGCTTTGATTATTTGTCTTGTCTTTAATTGCAGGTTCTACTCATCATTCGAGAACTACTTTGGAGCGACGACATAAAGGGCTACACCAGACTTTGTATTTGAGGGTAGGAGCATGTACTCTCTAATTTAATATTATAATGATATTAAAATACAAATAACCTATAGAAAGAGGTATTCAAATGGATCTTTGTTTCTAGTTACTTGTTGGAATACTAGGGAGATCGCTCGTGTCCGCAAGAGGGATTAATCCTGGTAACAACACCAGCAACAAAAATTTATGGTTACAATATGAAAGAAAGAAGCTCAAGGGACAGATAAAGAGTTAGAGGATCAAATGGGGATGATACAATCAGAGTTAAAGAAAAGAGGCCTTAAAATCATAGTTATAAATGAACTTGAAGAGATTCAACCTCCTACTCCTAAAGGTGAAACTCCCAAAGCTTGAAGAATAGACCTAATACATTTTTTGCTTTTTTACTGCATTCAAAAATCAACATTTCTAGGGCTAAAGGAAAAATTTTGAATAAAAGGGACAATTTTGAGTTTTCTACCAATTAGGAAATTTCGTAGTGAGTCTCGGGCTTGAAGCCCAGATTTTGCTATGAAATTGATGTAGGTGACTTTTTGCTTAAAATCATGGATACAATCAAAAGTAAGGTGGGAAACAAATTGTATTTAGCTCATTTGGTTCAACAGACATCTCCAAATCAGAAAAGAAGGCTAAAAGGTGGCATATGTGGGTGAAGTAAATTTGCTGCAAAATCTCATTGTGCAATTGACTTGATTCCCTTGTTTCTGTAGTGAGCAACATTTCATAGCAATTTTGTGTTTTGAGGGTTCATTGGAGGTCATCCAGCCATGTAGAGATTTTAAAGAGTATCAGTGGAATATTCTGGTGGAGGTTTAGTCTTCGACAAGGCTTTCTAGCTCACTATCTCAATATGAAGACAAATAGCAAATATCATGACACCATTTCCTTAAAAATAGGATTATCAGTTTCTTAATTTAGTGGGGGTGTTTATGCCTTGATTATGGTTAGTGCCACTTCAGCACTTAACTATTTTTTATTTAATTATGCATTCTTTACAATTAGTGAATGTAATAAATAAGTGGAAGAGTCCTAGTAGGTATCTACGTCATAAAGTCAGTAGGTGTCATTGTCATTCCCATGTATTTCACTTCTTATTAAGATAGGTGTTAGCAAAAGTAGTTCGATGATCTATCCATGTAGGAAAATCCAATGTAAAGTGACTAAGGGCTATTAATAGGTAGAATTTCAAAAAATACAGGGTTGGAGGATGTTATTGTACACTACTACTATTGTAAACTTTTTTTATTGGTAATATACAGTGGCTATGGGCTTTCTTCTTCACCTGAGATTTATCTGATGTTTTCATGAGCATTTTTTTTATGTATCTTGCTATTTTGCTTTCAGTATCTTAATGTTTGATTACTCAAAATTCATGTACATCGTGCTCTGACTTCCTTTAAAAATTGATCTATTGTATATCTGTGTGTTTTTTCCTTTCATTAAAACATCCACATGCCTCATCTTCCACAAGGAGAACCATGTCACTGAGTTTCCTAGCACTGATTCCATAATCCCAATGGTAGTAAACCCTATACATTTTCCACCTGCATACAAACACATTCAAGACACTATTATAGATTTATCCATCTAATTGAATTATATTTGAAAAAATCATATTTACCTTTGAGAGAGCCCTATCAGGATGAAAAGGCTAATTTTCAGTGACAAGTTGGTTTGAAAGAGATACTCTAGGTTTTCTAGTGGAGCAGCCCATCAGTATCAATTCAATGATAAAATTTTGGTGCATCTATTGGGAGTTTGAAGGCATATTTCCCAAATTTTGTGCTCAAACAGAAATGTTGAACTCTTGGAGGTAGCAGGAGCGCAGAAGCTTTTGAGGTTGCATTCTACCTTGGTGACTCCATTGTTGAAGAATTCAAAAATTCATAGCTTCATGGTGACTCCACTGGACTTATGAGGAACTCAAATTTTTCCATTCTTGTTTCGAGGTATGCATGTGTGGACTTTTCAAAAATTTATGGTTTCCCAAATTTTTTTCCAAAGGATGCATATTTTTTAAGGAATGGTCCAAAATTTAATGGAGAAGATTTGAGTCTAACCTTGAAGCATATATCAAATTTTCGTGACTTTATCGAGCTTCTTAGAGTCATACATGAAGATATTTTCATCAGATTGTTCTATGGTTCATTTCAAGGGAAATGTGTACAATGAATTGAAAGTTTTCCTGTCAGATCTATTAAGTCATTTGCAGATTTCTGGCTTATCTTTTTGGAAACATGGATGGAAAAAACAAAGTTGGTGGCAGACTCTCTTTCCATTCAATGTTTTAAGAAATGGAACAATGATCACACTAATGAGGAAGCGTATGAAAATTTTTCTTCACCCTTGTCTTCTTATTTAAAGTCATTTGAGTGCAAGTCAGAAGATAAGATTCAATTTTTGGATGAATTTGCTAAAAAAATTGAGAAAGACATTGAAGATTTAGAAGATCAAATTCAGTCCTATAGTCTTCATGGTCAAGATCATTCTTTTGAAAACTTTTTCATGCCAAAATACAAAGAGAAGGTGGTGTTACCTTTGTCTTTTGAGATTGAGGAGGAATGTCTCATTTTTGAAAATGAGTTTGATAGCACACAATTGGAATCTTATGTTGCTAAAGAAATCATATATGAGTTGTCTGAAACTACAGAATGTCTTGAGAATCACCAAAAAAACTATGTATTCTATGATCCCATAGTTGACTACATGGAAGAGTTCTATAGTCAAACTTTCCAAATATGTTTTCATTGTGAAAATCATACCCATTTCTATTGCATTTGTCATTACAGTATCTAGTTTGCATATGGTTTAAGCACAGTCAAGGAGTTCAGGTATCAGATCATCTCATTGACTGGCTTTATTAGAGGTTTCATGTCGCTTGAATCAAGCATGAAGATTGAAGCTATTAGGGTAGGTAGGAGTGTGTCTGAATAATCTTAAGTATTCTGAGCATCTTTTCAGCATGTACATATTTAGTTTTCATCTTGGATTGCAGTGAGATGAAGGCTATAAGAGCTTGGCGAAGTCTTCATCAATTTCAGAAAATTTCAATTCTTGAAGGAAGGCACTAGAACTACAAGTTATTTTTTGTACCAAAGGGGCACACCATCCCCATTGGAGCCACTTTTATAACACATAAAATTTCAATTTTTTATTGATAGGGTCATTAGCTTAGGTTTAATTTGTCTCATAAAGTTGGTTTATGAAATTGATGAGAACCTCATGAAATTGTCATTATCCTAAGTTTAGAATACTCCATTGGTCATGTCATCTTAGTCAAATCTATAAAAATCCACCTTAGGCTCACTTGTATCATTTTAAATTTAGGTAGTGGCCACATGTCTGCTTTTTCACGATTCTGCAGTGAATATAACTGCAAACATGCAGATTTTTCTACGGAATCACCTGACCAATCCGTAGTGAATCTGCCAAGTTTATAACTGAAAACACTGCGGAATCATGTTTTTCTACACCAATAAAGGGTATGATGAGTTGTCAAGTTTCTAGTGATTTAGGGTGAAGGTGAGGTCATATGATTGGTTATTACAGTCATCCAAGCATGCAAAATCGTAAGTACCATTAATCATTACCTTTCACTCCTCCCATTTGTCATTATTCTTTCCACATTCGAATTTCATTTTTTAAACTCATCTCCAAAGCTCCTCTATGTCACATTCCTTTTGATATTTGCATGGAGCAGCCGATTATCATCCCAGAATAGTATAGTCCCACCACAAGAAACTTGTTGTTCAATCTTTTTCCCTGCAGGTGTTACAGTTAAAGAAGGCAGTGTGGTTATAAAAGAAGATGGCCATGAAGAAAAAAATAAAAAAGGAGCCCCCCTATGTGATATATGAACCCATGGACCTCAAGCTACTCAATGAATACCCCAGCTTTGCAGAAGCTTTCAGCAACATTGGATGCCTCAAATTCTATCAAAAAATTCAAGTTTTTCATGCTCAGGTATCAAGGGATTTTGTAGTAAATTTCACAGGCACATCTTCGAAGGTGGGGGTTTCTAAATTTTACAGTGTCACCTTAGACCATTTCTCAAGCCACAGTGATACCAAGGGAGGGTGAGGAGTGGTTCAAAGCCACTAAGTTCAAGATGTATAATTGTGATGAATTTATAAAACCATAACACATTGGAGCAGACATGGAATCTGGAATTCCAAGGAGCTACATGAAAGAGAACTACTAGAAATTGTTATTTTTTATTCAAAAGTACTTTACTTGTGAGAGGAGATTTCATATGATCTACCTGTACCATTTCGGGCTTTTATTTCACTTCACTAGTAAGCAGTCTCTTGATATTCACTTTTTCTTGTTTAGGAGCTTAGGGAAAATGTCTGACAAGGTTTAGATCAGGGTAGAAAGTAGTGAAAACTCAATTTTCCACCATGGTTTGATTAAACTCCTGGTGCTAGAGGAGTTGAAGAAACTAAACAGAGACTGGGCTACCTTTGTTTCTCCAGTGGTTATGAGATTCATTCAGTAACACATAAAAAAACACCAAAGTCAAAAGCCACTCCTTCAAATAAAAATGAAAAACCTGTAACTGAGATAGAGGGCGTCAATGAAGAAGAGATAGGGCCCATTACAGATTCAATGGATATTGAAATACAGATTGAAAAAGAGGCATAAATTCCACAACCTTCACCTACAAGCAACAAACAAAATATCACTAAGCAAGGCCACAGAAGGATAACCAGAAGTCAAACAAGTGGGAAGGGAAACCTTGAATACATTCTTCAAGATATAGATATTGAGGAGACTCTAGTAGTCAGAGATAAATATATTAAAGGTGAAAAGAAGAAAAAGAAAGTTATGACTGCTAAAAATCTCGATCTTGTAGGATAATATGCAGGTTTCATATTTTAGCCAAGGAAACCACTCACTAGACTACAACTTTCCAAAGATATCATGGCAAGTAAAAAGACAGAGAATACTGACAAAGGAAAACAGCCTATCATAGAAGATATTATTGATTTGTCTCCAGCTGCAAAGGAGATCATTGTGCAAAGGAAAGGTAAAGAGAAAATGGTTGAGAAAACTGAAGTGCAGGTGTTAAAAGAGCAATTGAGAGAGGCTAGAGAAGAGGTCATTGAGACCAAATTAGAATTACAGGACGCCAAGGTAGACAGAAATTTGATGGAAGGTTTCAAAGAAAAAGAAAATGAATAGCTAAATCAATATGATTAATTATTAACCAATGCCAAGAAACTGTTGAAAAAGACACTTCCTTTGAGAAGGGTAATGAAGCACAATAGAAATAGAGATTTATGGTTACAATCTGAAAGAAAGAAGCTCAAGGGCCAGGTCAAAGAGTTAGAGGATCAAATGGAGATGATACAGTCAGAGTTAAAGAAAAGAGGCCTGAAAATCACATTTATAAATGAACTTGAATAGATTCAGACTCCTACTGCTAAAGGTGAAGCTCCCAAAGATTGAATAATAGACCTAATACCTTTTTGACATTTTTTCTCCATTCAGAAATCAACATTTCCAGGGCTAAAGGAAAAATTTTAAAGGAAAAGGAAAATTTTGAGTTTATTGCCAATTAGGAAATTTCGTAGTGAATCCCAAGCTTGAAGCCCAGATTTCGCTACGAAATCGTTGTAGGTGACTTTTTTCTTAAAATCATGGATACATTCAAAAGTAAGGTGGGAAAAAAATTGTGTTTAGCTCATTTGGTTCAAAAAACATCTCCAAATCAAAAAATAAGGCTAACAGGTAGCATAGGTGGGTGAAGTAAATTTGCTACAAAATCTAGCTATGAAATTGCCTTGATTCCCCTATTTCTGCAGCAAGAAATATTTTGTAGCAATTTTTTGTTTTGAGGGTTCATTGGAGGTCAGCTAGCCATGTGGAGAGTTTAAAGAGTATCAGTGGAATATTCTGGTGGAGGTTTGTTCTTTGACAAGGCTTTCCAATTCACCAACTCAGCATGAATACAATTAGCAAATATCATGACACCATTTCCTTAAAAATAGGATGATTAGTTTCTTAATTTAGTGGGGGTATTTATGCCTTGATTATGGTTAGTGACACTCGAGAACTTAACTATTTTTTATGCAATTATTCACTCTTTACAGCTATTGAATGCAATAAATAAGTTGAAGAGTCCTGATAGGTCTCTAAGTCATAAAGTCAGTAGGTGCCATTTTCATTCCCATGTATTTTTCTTCTTGTTAATATAGGTGTGAGAAAAAGTAGTTTGATGACCTATCCATGTAGGCATATCCAATGTAAAGTGACTAAGGCCTATTAATAGGCAAAATTTCGAAAAATACAAGGTTGGAGGATGTTATTTTACACTACTACTATTGTAAACTTCTTATGATCAGTAATATAAAGTGGATGTGGTCTTTCTTATTCACCTGAGATTCATCTAATGTTTTCATGAGCATTTGTCCTATGTATCTTGCTATTTTTCTTTCAGTATCTTAATGTTTTATTACTTAGAATTAATGTACATCATGCTCTAGCTTCCTTTAAGAAATAATATATTGTATATAGGTGTGTGTTGTCCTTTCATTAAAACATCCACATGCCTCAGCTTCCACAAGGAGAACCATGTCACTGAGTTTCTAGCACTGACTCCATAATCCCAGTGGTAGTAAACCCTATACATTTTTCACCTGCATACAAACACATTCAAGACACTATTACAAAGTTAGCCATCTAATTGAATTATATTTGAACAAATCATACTTACCTTTGAGAGAGCCCTCTCAAGCTGAAAAGGCTAATTTTCAGTCAGAAGTTGGTTTGAAAGATTTACTCTAGGTTGTCTCGTGGAGCAGCACATCTGTACCAACTTAGTGATAACACACCCCTTCAATGAGGGGTGTCTTGAGATTAAACAATATAATTGAGTTTATTGAGGGATTTTGGAAGTGAATTATATTACATATCATATCATTTTTTGTAATTAAAGTGCATTAAATAAGTCATTCATCTATGACCATTTCCATGAGAAATAGTCGTAACTGACTAATTTCTCATGATTTTTTAATAGCCCACTGCATATCCATGTTCTGCTCTATGTACATATGGAAGAAGAAAATGTCATTAAAGGAGGAGTGGAGGGTTGCTATGTTTTCCAAAGGAACCTCAAGGGAGTTCCACCCCTTCAACGAGGGGTGTCTTGAGATTAAACAATATAATTGAGTTTTAGTATTGAGGGGTTTTGGAAGTGCATTATATTAGATATCATATCATTTTTTGGAATTAAAGTGCATTAAGTAAGTCATTCATCTGTGACCATTTCCATGAGAAATAGTTGTAACTGACTAATTTCTCATGTTTTTTTAATAGCCCACTTAGCACTCATTGCATCAGGTAATTGAGTTTTAACTTCAACCATATGTTTTGGGGAGTAGTTATATAAATGTATTTTGTTTCTAAATTTTTTTCTAAATTACATTTTTACTTAATTACTTTCTAAATTCATTTATTAAATTTTTTACTTAAATACTTTCTATATTAATTTATTTAAGTTATTATCACTCATTAATTTTAGCACTTTCATTGATAGGGCTCTACATATCATTCACCTAGGTTCATGCTGTCTCATAAGTCATTTTCATGAAATTTTAGAAAATAATTGCATTTGGTGATGTCTACTTTAAGTCTAAAACCCACCTCTAACCATGTCATATCAGTCAAATCAACCTCGTCTCATCTAGTTCTCATCCCCATGCTTTTTAATCAAAAAATATTCCACTTGTCATTTTTACACAGTTTCGTAGCGAATTATATAGAAAATCAGTAGATTTCGCTACAAAACTGCCTGACAACTCCATAGAAAATCTACCAACAGTTAAACGGTTTTCGCTAGGAAACTGGGTTTTTTCCTACAAAGTGTTAGAGTGGTGTGAGGTGTCAATTTTAAATAAGACAAAGAAAGGGGTGAAGTCTTTTGAGTTAGTTTTTATGATTCCCAAACATGTAAAGTCGTATATGTTGTCATCATCGTCTTTTATGGTCACATGTATCATCATTAAACCTCGAGTTCTCAAAGTCACTTTTAAAACTTTACCCCCAAGATGCTCTTTGTCATTCAGCATCAAATTATTGCATGTGAAGTATCTAACTGTCACTATTCGAGAACTAACTCACCATGAAAAGCAGGTTGTTGTTCAAATTTTATTTTGTAGGTGTCATCAACAAGTGAGGTAGTAAGAAGTATAAAGCATCAATGGCATCGAAGAAGAAAACAAATAAGGGTGGTTATTGCGTAAGGTATGAGCCTATGGATTTGAAGTTGATAAATGAAGATCCCACTACTATGGAGGCTATTATAGGTCAATTTGGGCACCATTCCCAATGACCTGGTTAAACTAGACATCATCCCCAGAACCAATGAAATAAGGTCTATCATCCCCTATCATTTCAGTCGCTACATGCCCTAAGACAAGAACAAGAAAAAATCATCCATGACTTCCATTGCAAGGTTTCCAAGATTTGAAGTACATGTTATATCACCTATGAGCTCACCAATGCAGTCTCTCAAGGGATTAACTGCTTTGCATATGTAGTTACCTCCATTCACGGGTGCTCTGCAAAGCACTTCTCGACATTCAAGAGAGTGTTGGTCAAATGGGAGTGAAATTCGCATTGTTTTTTAATCTCCACATGGCCAGTGCCTTCTAGAAGAGTCCATATGTGTCAAAATTTGAATCCATGTGTCCATCTAACACCTCTGAGTTTGCAAACATGTCTTGCCAATTATTAGAAAGTCATTGATTGAGAAACTACCTTCAGTTGCTCTATAAATTGAGCATAGATCATAGTGCTTGAGAAGGAAGAAATTGGGTAAATAAATGTTTTTGGATTCTCAATTGAGTGTGATTAGAGTGATATACTGCTGGTGATATGTTTATTGTGATGAGGCTGGGATGAATGTCGGAGCTGGTGACATCAAATCGATCGCTGGTTGTAACATCCACTTCTATCCATTAATAAATATTGCTGCTCATTTTCCCACATATGTATCTGTTTATGTTTCTATATTTCATATCATGGATTCTTAGCTGATGTATATGTTTCATGTTTCATTGATTTAACTGATTAAGATAAATAGCCATCTGTATATTGCAATCGCTTTGTTGTTTAGTGTTTATACTTGCAGGAACTAGTCTGGCGATCAAAGTTGGATTGGAAGCTACAACAAGAGCGACAAAAGGAGAATAGGAAGCGCTTGGATCACATGTAAGTTTCTTCATCTTTTTGTGTGTCTATTTACTCTTAGAGAAAGTGTCTGCAAATTCTTTGATCTGTTGTTCTAAATGCATAGCACCACCTTTAGGTAATGTGTTTTATCTGTAATACATAATTATGCATAACAAATTGGTGACTCCCCTGGGGAGTTTCCCTTCATCCTTGGTGTGTTTTTCCTCTGATTATCCACCCAGTAGAATTTACCTTCAATTATTAGACTTGTTGAAACAAAGAATTGCATTAGAAGTGTGTTTAGTAGCTTGAATTTTGTACTCTGTTGCGCCCAACGCACTGTTGGTCAAGACGCAGTGCTTTGCATAGCATTGTCTCCCACTCAGGGGTGCTTTGCAATGCACTGTCTCCCCTTAGAGACTATGTTTCCCCCTAAGCCAACCAAATTCCCTTTGAATTTTTTATTGCCATCACTTTCAGCCTTTTGTTTGCTATGTTTTCAATTTTCTGATGCCTCATAGAGACCAGTGGATTTACCTGATTCTTCCTCCTTTGAAAAGTAATTTTGTTCAATGTCTCTTTAAGTGTTTTTTTAATCAGTGACAAATCAAATTCAAAGTATTTTATTTCTACATTAGATCCACTTGCTTTCGTAAAGGAAATTGGTGTAAAATTCTTCGTTTCCTTTAGGAAAAATTGTAGTCCCATTCTTCATTTTTACTAAAAGATAAATTGTTGTTAAATTCATCGTTTCTCAAAGAAGAAAGCATTCGTCTTTTTTTTTTTTTTTAATGCATATACTTTCCTTTTTGCATTCGCATTAAGGGGACTGAAAAGAAAAACCTTCATTTTCATGTAGTGAGTTGTGTGTTTTGCATAGGAACAAATTAGGAAAGTTACATATTAGTTTGTGCTCTTTGTTGTTTGCTCTCAAAATTGATTTCTCTTTCCCTTTAGTAGCTAATATTTTCATTGAAAAGCTAAAATTGAAAAGTTTGCTTATCATTTTAGTTTGAATTTTAGGAATTTTCATCACATCATCGCAATGAACCTTGAAAGGAAAATAGATAAATAAGATCAACTTAAAATTTACATCAACTTACCTAAAAAAGCATTGGAACCATAATGGTAACGTTTAGAAGGTCTAGGCTAGAGACATGTTCTGGTATCGTTAAACATAGCAGTTTTTGCTAATTATCTACGATACATTCCGAGTTTGATACCTCACTCCACATACGTAAGTATATCGTAACTCATCCACGTACCTTCGGGTATATCGGGCGGTGTTATAGTACGAAAAGTATAAAGGGGTTCTCTCATTGTGCGATTTCACATTAGACAACGCAAATATGGACTTGGACTTCCATGTATCTTTAGGTATATTTGGGAGGAAAAATTTAGGTTTCTATCCATCCATAGTGAACCGAGTTGGCCACCTTGTAAATTGTGATACATCGAACACAACATTCGGGGAGATTGCCTGCCAGTACTTCTTGGTTTGCCAGGAGGTATTCTACAGTTCATATTTTCTTGGTAAACCTTTTGCCTAGCATTACCCTTTTATTTTGTTTATTATTTTTTTTTCATAAAATAAATCAGTCTTCATGGAAGAAGAAAATCCCTTTCTTCTTCGTTCACGTGGACTTGCATTGAAACCACCTCTACCACCAGAAATTACTTATGGTCGATGAAGGCGACATTGCTCTACCAAAACCAGTACCATTAGTACCTCTGGTGAAGCATCATATTCACACATACCAGAGTCGACACAAGTTGTTTCTTCAAATCATGGTTCACCTACTATTTTTGAGACGGAGTCCTCACAGCTACCCGTGGTCATGATCCATCCAATCAGTGAGACCATACCTCCCGAAACTAACGTTGTTCAACTGGAAGTTGATCTCGATCCTGTCCCTTCTTTTCTAGAACATCTGAATCCCAAATTCAAACGATCGAAAGTTGTTCTTGTATCGGTTGCCCCACAATCTATTGTAGCCATTGAGACTCCCATATTGTGTAGTCAACCTCCTGAAATATACTTTGGGCCAGACGACGAAATCCTTCCACCTGGTTTAATTTCGATTGAATAAATACCACAAGACAAAACACCTTTAACGCCGACCCATTTTGGGGAGGATCTTTACCTGTACGAGTCTTTTCCTCAATCACCACCCTATGCTTTTGTTGATCCTGTGCCTATTCAAATTCCTGTCGATTCAAAAGGGTATACATTTGGTCAAGTAACCATGCCTGAACCAACATCTTCGGTTGGAACATATGTTCTGATTGCATCGGCACTTGCTCTTGCTACCCCGTCAATGTTCACAACTTCACCAGAGTAATATTTACATGGTGGCCCTATGGTCCCATCAAGTTATAAATCTTTATCTAGAATTTTATTTGGTGCATCTTCAAACCCTTTGGACTTCACGAATGTCATCATCTGGTATTCTAACTGGTAAACCTATAGTGAGTATTGAACGGCTTGATCCTTTATATACATCATCAGGGCAATATCAAGCTGGTCCATTTAGGTATATTTTATCTAGTACCATATCAACTGGACTCCCTGCATTTGGAGAACAATATTTTCCATGTTATTATATTCCTCATGCTGAGGGGAAACCTATGGTCACCCACTTTGACAGTACTTCATTGTTTCTAGTCATCCTAATGTTGAAATGAATGTTTGTCAATGGCAACCCACTCTGCCTATCCAATCACAAATGGTCATACACTCTTATCAACCAGTTCAACCTATTGTACCCACATCAACTCCACTTGTTAATACATCTTTACCCTTTTTACAGGCTCACATTGTTGCTCCTTAACCATTTCATGCAGGTCCTTCAACTCAATACCCTCAAGTATTGGGTCCTCAGACTCCAACTCCTTCGGCTAATTTAAAACAACCACCTGTACCTGGAATCATTTATTCACAATCTGGATTACCATATTATGGGATGTCGCAGCCACAACTAGGTTATACCTATCCTCAATCGAATCCAAGTTATTCTAATTTGGTTTATAACATTGGTGGATAGACCCCTTGGCAGCCTCAGGTGCAAATGCTACAACCTTCATTTCAACAGGTCTCATACCCAGGTTTTGGTCAACAGAATCCTCAAGCATTTTCCTATTAAAGCAACCCTTATCTGGGTTACCATCAAAATATTCCTTATGCTGGTGCTCAAATGCATGTTTCCCAAGAAATTCCATCATACCCTGGCTATGCTCAACCCGACCTCAATCGACAGTTGCCCTTTGTTGCAACTTTAGAGTTACCAGATTTAAACCGAATCACAAATGACCTAATGAATTATGCTCCTTGGTGGCCAATGATACCTCATAAATTACCCTCGGATATTCCTAAGCTCAATGGAAACCCTTGGGAAGACCCAATGACTCATTTTATGACTTATAATTTGTGGTGTTCATCAAACTCCCTAAATGATGACTCTATTTGACTACGTCTTTTCTAGCGTATGCTCACAGGTCTAGCTGCAAAATGGTACATTGAGTTACCTAGAGCTTCTTTTGATAATTTCAGTGCCCTAGCTACTGTATTTTTGACTCACTTCCAGTTACCCATACGATATGAAACTAGAACAGAACTCTTGAATAATTTTAAATAGACTAATTCTACTCACATTTCTGATCATATTCATGAGTGGTGTTGTCATCTTAGAATGGTTAAGACATTTGTTCCTGATCATCTCCTTGTTGAATGGTTCATTAAGTCCCTATTACCATCTATAACTGAGGATGTGGCTAAGGGTGGCGTTGTCACTAAAGAGCAGGTTATTGCTCGTGCCCAATATTTTTACTTGATTTATACTCAGTCTGGCATGCTCTATGAGAAAATTCCTAATGCGCTGCGATCTAATTTTATTGTTCCTCCTTCATCAAATGACTCTCATGCCGGAGACAGTATGATCGGTACTGCAAGCACACAATACATTACTGCATCTGATCTTGCACCTTCTTCCGAAATCAATGCCGTGTCATTTGACAAGGGAAAAAGTGACAAGCAACCCAGAAGTAAGAAAAAAGGGAAATATAATAAAAATAAAACTTCTACCCCGCAGGAAAGATCATCTGATAAATCGTCTGTAAATCGGAAACCTCTTTATCCATGCATAATCTGTAATGAGGAACACTTTGTTTGGGATTTTCCTCACCGCGCTGAAGTCTCAAAAATGGTTAAGACCTCACATATGTCAGTTGTGTTGACAAATCCATTTTTGAATCCAGACACAAATTTGGTTGCTACGGATCCAGCTTCTAGTTCTCAAGTGCTTATGTTTTGTATCACAAAGCCATCGAATGATGTTTTGGTGTCAACATGTAATAAATATTACGGTAGTCAGGCTACTGATCAACCTACTACCTAGACCACGAATCTGTTTACAGAATCGGTACCGCCTCTTGTTATTCCTAAATTGACAATAAAGCCACCAAAGGGAGTCGTTCATAAATTGAAATTTAATCCTCAAGCTCGAGCTACTCAAAATTATAATATAGTTGAATATTTGGTTCAATTGCCTTCAGCTATTTCAGCGCTTGAGGTATTACAAAATTTTCCCTCCCAAAAACATGCTTTTTTTGTCGGCAATTGGTGGAATTGATATGACAGATTTGAATCTTGTAGTCCTTAATCATACGGGCTATGTGCCACATTTTCTAGCAGAATTGGGATTATCTATACAAGTGAATGTTCTCAATCACCTTGTTCATCGTACTATTATTGATGAGGGAGCATCTACCTGCATTATGTCTCTAAATTGTTGGAAATCGCTTGGCTCGCCACGTTTGTCTCAAACGTCAACGACATTGAAAGCTTTCGATGGATGAACATATAAGCCTTGCGGTATTATTAATAACCTGCATGTTGAGCTAGGGGGAAAAATAGTGAATGTTGACGTTGAGGTCGTTGACGGACCCCTTGACTACAATATTCTACTTGGAAGGCAATGGGTATATGCTATGACTACAATTGTTTCTACATATTTTAGAATGATTGCCTTTCCATATAAAGGTGTTATCACAGCCATGAATAAACTATTCTTATTTTCCTCCACCTCCCAGGTAACTGGAAGTATTCTATTAGTTCACGCACCCCAACTCATAATTCAGGACATTGGTGTAGGACTCTTAAAGGATTCCACTCTTATGGGAACCTTTGCATTACTGCCACCTGTGACATTGGCATAAATTTCAAGTATAGAGACTTGCTGCATGATCTCTTCCTCTTCATCTGGCTTAAGGAAGAGTATGGGTGATTTTGAAGTTGTTACGTTGGATGAGTTTTTTCCACCCAGCCCTGTTGAGCTGGCATATCAATCAATCTATCTGGCTTGGGCGGTGAATCCGAAATCATCATCACCCGTTGCTTGGGTTGATCGTTCACTAGATTTTGGTACTTCATCTTATCCTTTTTCCTCAACTTTCTTGAAAAATGAGAATATTTTGGAAACCATGATGTCGGAAGGAGAACCATGGGAATATTATCATCATTGTTCCCATCTTCCTGATTATGAAGAAAATAATCTTAGTGAACTATATCACCCATCGATCAAAAATTTCTTTCCGAAGTCTTTTCCTATTAATGCAATCGACTCCAAGCGAAATTTGTCAAATATTGAAGAAACCATTTCTATCGATATTTCAACCAAACCCGATGTGGCAAAAAATATTCCTATTGGTGTGTCTTGTTCTCCATCAGAACTTGAAACATATTGCTCTCTCTTTCATGAATTCTGAGATATCTTTTCCTGGTCTTACGAGGAAATGCCATGTATTGACACTAGTATCGTTAAGAACGCGATTAATATGTACCCTAATGTCAAGCCAGTATGTCAACGCCTTCGTCTTATTCATCCAAAGAAGGCTGATGCCATTAAAGCATAAGTTGAAAAAAAATTTGTGTTGGTTTCTTTTACCCTGTTCTACTAACTGAGTGGGTTTCCAATATTTTTCCTATTATGAACAAACAAGGAACCATCAAAGTGTGCGTCGATTATCGGGATGTCAATCTTGCTTGTCCAAAAGGCAACTATCCTACTCCCTTTATCGACCAGATTATAGACGATTGTGCTAGATGTGAAATATTTTCGTTCATGGATGGATTTTCCGGCTACAATAAAATCAATATCCACCCAGAGGATCAATATAAGATAGCATTCAACTGTCCTTAGGGCACATTTCCTTATAGGAAACTACCATTTGGTTTAAAGAACGTTGGGGAAAATTTTCAGAGAGCAATGGATTATGCTTTCAACAACATCAAGCACATTTTTCAACCCTATCTAGATGATTTACCCACATATTCACAACATCAGACTAATCTTCCTATGCATTTGAGAGCCATCTTCTTACACTGCCGACACTACAAAATATGCCTCAATCCACATAAATGTGTGTTTTGTGTTGGTTCTAGTCATTTGCTTAGATTCTTCATCTCAAAAGAAGGAATTCGAATATACCCATTGAAGGTCTAGGCCATTCTTGATTTTCCTGCACCCTCAAATTTGCTTCAGATACAAAAACTTCAAGGAAACGCTAACTTCCTAAGGAGGTTCATTCCCAACTACGCCGAAATGGCTAAAAGATTTACTTGGCTCTTGAAAAAGGGGATTCCCTTCCATTGGGACCAAGTCGCACAAGCTTCTTTTGATGTTATCAAGGATACTCTTGTCTCAGCATCATTAATGTATCCCCCCAATTATCAAAGTGATTATTTCTTATATATCATCGCAGTTGATACAACCATTGCTATGGTATTGGTCCAACTAGAAAATGGTATAGAACATCCGATCTATTATTTGATTCGTAATCTCAATGATACAAAAGTGAAGTATTCGTACGCACAAAGGCTTGCTTTGGCGGATGTTCAAGATGTTCAAATATTTTTCCACTTTATCCTGTTTCACAAGACCATTTTCATTTCATATTGCAACCCCATGACTTATATCTTATCACGTCAATTTCTGGGGGGAAAGTATTCAAAATGGATTTTCATTTTGCAGGAATTTGATTTGTAATTCATCAAATCCAAGTCAAAGAAGTCTTTAGTTTTGGTCAAGCTTCTCTGTGACCTTCCCTATGATAGTACTGCTACTACGTCATAACCATATATTCCTAACAAGCCTCTATTTCTGATCGGATCATCTGATCCTTGGTATGGGGATTTCATCATTTGTCTCCAGACCCAGAATTTTTGGCCTGATACCTCTCGCTCTGACCAACGATGTATTTGATACCAAGCCAAAGATTATCTAATCATCGACAATACACTTTATCGTCATGGTGTCGATACAATTTTAAGAAGGTGCCTCACTCGTGAGGAGATTGAAAAGGTTTTAAATGATTTTCATGTTGGGGCTTGTGGTGGACACTTTTCTGGAACACTACCACGCATAAGATACTTTGTGTCGGTTACTTTTGGCCTACCGTATTTCGTGACTACATCCTAGCGGTAAGAAGTTGTCATGTGTGCCAGATATTTGATCATAAAATTCGTAAACCGCTAACGCCAATGCATCTTGTTGTCTCTATGGGACCATTCTCGAAATGGGGCATTGACTTCATGACCTGTAACCCCCATTGTTCTGAGGGGCATAGTTATATTATTGTCGCAGTAGACTACTTTACCAAGTGAGACGAAGAAATGCCTACATTCAAAAACACATTAAAAACAACTGCATTGTTTTTCTTTAATCATGTCATTGCACGATTTGGGGTCCCACAGGCTATAGTCACAAATCATGGGAAGCATTTTTGCAATTACATGATGTCTGAATTGACTGCCAAGTTAGGATTGTCACATGATAATTATATTCGTTATTATCCACAATCAAATGGACAAGTTTAAGCTATCAACAAGATTCTTAAACGTATGCTTCAACGAATGATAGGAGTTCGTAAAATAAAATGGCATTTAATCCTGTACTCGACCTTGTGGGCGTACTGAACCTTGGTAATAAATGCAACCAGATTTACTCCCTTTCAATTGGTGTATGGTCTGGAAGCTATCTTTCCAATCCAATTTGAAATATCGTTGTTAAAACTCGTAATCGACTTGTTACCTGACACCTTAGATGAATAAGCGCGTCTTTTTAACCTCATCCATCCTGATGAAATGCATCATGAAGCCCAATTGGCCAATGAAGGGCATAAGAGACATATAAAGGCGTAATACGACAAAAATGTCCAGCCTCGCATTTTCTCAGAGTGCGACTTGGTCCTTCTTTATGATCAAGAAGATGATGTAATAAGTACAGGGAAATTTGAGCCATTATGGCATGGCCCCTATATTATCAAAAGAGTTATTTCTAAAGGTGCCTACGACTTTATAGATTACGATGGGATTCCATTGTCGCAGCCTAGAAATGGGTTGTATCTGAAACTTTACTATGCTTAATCATGAGCGTAGTAATTTTCTGTATTATGTTGTATATATATGTTGTTGATTTGCATTCACTGTCTTAGTTTGTTTTTAGATTTTTCTTGATGTTAGTAATCCTCTTTACATTTCATCGCAGATGTCTGAATCTTTAAAACCATTTTTTGAGTATGTTGATGGTGCTAGTCGTAGTATGTAGAATCTATCCGGCGTGGGCCATTTTCACTTCGAACGACAAGTTAGTGAGTTTTCAAGGGATTTGTATCAGTAGATCGACAAACAATATCACTGAGTATATCACATTGATCAAAATTCTCTTTGATGCCATTTCATTTGGTATTAACCTCATTATTATAAGGTTAGACTCACATTGGTCATCTGACCTCAAAATGTATGCAACATGTCAAAAGTAAACTAGTGATGCTCATGGTAACATGCTATCGATCTAGCTATCCTACATAGTAACTGCATCCAGTGGTTAGGAATGCCTATAGTGTGGCACTGCATTCGCATGGGTAAATATTTGATCCAGAAATCTGGAATCCCGAAGGTCAACGACTCTATGTGTTGTTGAAGCATAGACAAAGTATCAGCCATGTCTAAATCCTAAAGGACTGCTCTCCTGATAGCCCTCTTTGCTAGCTCATCTGCTCCATGCTCTAGTTCCTCCACTGGTTAAACTCAACCAACATCTACATTACATTAAAACTTTTACATCAAAATACAAAAACATTGTATAAACCTTAGAAAAATAAAAAAAATAAAAAAAATGGTCAAAACATTCTTACCGATTGCACCCAAGTGCCTTCTAGTAAAGCTATGTCTGCATCTCCTTGGAAATTCATTCCTGCATATGCATAATCATCGATGGAAATAACCTGTCACCTGAACTAGGAGAAGAATGTAGTCAAAAACACGATGGACGATTGGCCTGCATGTCTAGCCATAATTTCTACCCATCTTTGCATCCTCAGATCTCTAGGGTTAGACACACCCAGTGTAACATGTTGAGGCTGCATCAATGGAATCCGCTCTAAGGAAAAAGAAATGAGGATTGAACCATGACTGTAGTTTTTCTTCCTTCCTCCCTTTGCCTTGTTCAGTTTTTCTTTTATTTGAGAAAGTACAGTTTCTGACCAGTTGAAGACTGTTGGCTCCATGCACTCTAACACATACTACATATAAGATCTATTCACTACATGTAGTGTAACGGTGCCGGAAAGCTTTGCGAACATGAATAGAATGGTTCTCAAAGGCAAATCACAAACTTCACGGATGTTTATTTTCCCATCCTTTCTTGGCTCTACCCCTGGATAAAAATTCTGCAAAACATAGTCTCTCACCGTCTCTCCTTCGAGAGCAGACCCTAAGAGAGAAATAGGCCAACCTCTCCTCGACAAGCCTGTCAGCAAATATACATCCTCCATCGTAATAGGAACCACTTTGTTTCTTATGTGAAATGCGTCGATTTTCAAATCCCATGCACAAACTAGGAACTCCAAAACTTCTATTTTTTGCCTCATACCTGACAAGCAGAAGTACTTTAATAACCCACAATCTCTTAGGGCTCTTATAGTACCTATATCATTAATGGAAATCATATTTTTTTCTTCATGCTCTCTTTCTCTCCAAGTAATCATCATTCTAGTCTGATGAATCCCTGAAACATAACCATAAGACTCATTAGACTCCTTTCCATGCAAAAAATTAGGAAAATTTTGGGTACAATGCAAGAATCAAGAATGTGAATTGCGCCCAACGCAATCTTGAACCATAGACAGTATGTTGCATATGCACCTAGGCTTCATTTTAGGTGCTCCACAACACAGTTTTTGATGCCCAAGGGTGCGTTTCCCTCTTTGGAAAAACAATTTACCCTAAGGGGACCAAATCCTTAAAAAATTTCAATGAAATGACTACTAAAAAAAAGAGAGGGTTTATGGCACCAACCTAGATCAAACAGCAATGAAAACCGTCCACAGAATCGATCGCAATCAATGGTTGAAGTTCGGGGGAAAAAAAGTTCAGAGCTTCAAAATAAAAATTGTTTGCAGCTAATCAGCAGATTAGTCATGCACAATTATTTCAAAAATGATTTGACCACAAAGCATACTTTTATCCATATTTTTCGAGCTTTGATAAAAACAAAAAAGGACTTGAAGCGAAATTTTATCTATTTTTCGAGCTTCGATAACATCGAAAAAGAAACCCCTAGAGTCTTCTTTTAGCTCTTTTCAAACTCTGATAATGTGAAAAGATTGTCGAGCACTTGTCTTTTCAAGCTCATAAAAGTAAATGAATTGATATCTACTCAGTATAAGTTTAACCCTTTTCTGGACTGAGATAGATTATTTAAAAAAAAGGAAAAACTTGGTCGAACATAGCTAAGATGTTCTCTCAGATATCACTTTAAACTTTTTCAGAGCTGAGTGACGTCTTTACGAAAAAGTGCTTATGGAGTTTTCTTTTGTCCTCTTTTTCAAACTCTCTAAATATGAAAAAGGTGTTGGAAATACTGAGAGGGGGGGTGAATCAGTATTCCTTTCAATTAGTATTATTATTAATATTTCAAAGCATTAGTTAATCTTCAATTATTATCAGTGTTTGTACAATGATAGCAGTAAACAAAAGGAACACAAATGCACACAGTTTTTAAGGTGGAAACCCTCTCTTGGAAAAAAACCACTTGAATGTTTTTCTAATAATTCTTTAATATTAAACATGAATTGAAAATAAAGCTCCAACTTCCTAGAATCTATAAAAGCATTATTCTCTAGCTCCCACTGGATGGACTCTCCAACGCCCGAGATTCTTCAGTAGTCAATTCAACGGATTCCCAAACACCGAATGAGCTACAACTCACCCTAGCACCACCCTACCACCCTGAAGTTTTCACAGGCTTGAACCTGTTGGTGACTTCATGCACCAGCCTACCACCACCCTACCACCCTATAGAAGAATAAAACAAGAATGAACTCTCGTACCAGGGAAAATGGTCCACTTTACAATGATATAGAATGATGTAGAAGAATAATATGCACTATACCATAACCCCAACTATGAAACAACCACCTAATGATGATTCCAGACCTCCCGACACTGCCTCTTCAACTCTTGGAAGATATACACTTGTACAATTTTTACAATGACTTAGTACAATGATACCTTTATAATGATTGTATGCAGTGGTACCTACTTGAAGACTTCATGTGGTGAAATTCTTGATGTTGTTTTACACCTTGATTTATGCTCTTTTCATGCTACCCTCTGTTGCACCTTGCTTTGCTTTGCTGCCCTAGAAATTCTGGTCCTTTGTAGCCCTTGACAACACATGACCTAGCTTTTTCTTGCCTTCTAGGAGCTTGATATTGAATCTGGTGTATCTCTATTATTTCAAATCCCCAATATGTGATTTTTGGTCCTGTATTATTCCCTCAAGTATTCTTTCCAATGCCATAGATTGACCCAATTTGGATTCTTCAAGAGAGAGTTATGCCCAATATCTCACAATTCCCTAATTATGAACTGGTTCAGTATAGCGAATTTGTATGGTGTGCCACGTGTCATTGTTTCTTCATTCAGCTCTGCAATTGATACAGCGAAAACTAAAGTCTGTGCACTATCCACTACTTTCTATAGAATTCCAATCCAATACTCAGAGAGAGAGTTATGATGATTTTCCCAAGGTCACTTCTTTGAGATGAAGTTCAAGAGGTTGCAAAAACATTGACTTCCACAGATCATATCTCCGAAAATATTGTGAAAATTAATCTCAAATTTTTATAGGAGATTCCTCAGGATTTAGGTTTCACCTCATACAAATTTCAGCTTCTAAACCTTCATAGAAAAAATTTTATAGCGCAAATTCCACGATGTCTTGTTTTAGGTAGCGAAATTCTTGCATGAGGAGGATATGAGGATCACAATTTATATAAATGCTTAGGTTGAGAAGGAATTCAACAAGTGAACATGGGAGGGCTTTTAGGAGCTTAAAAATTATTAATTATTGACTTTTCAATGACCATGCCACAACCCCATGGGGTTTTAGCCCACAACTTAGGTTACAAACTTTAAACATGAATATCTCTCAAACCGTGAAGAATTACATGACATGCCATATATCAACGGAAACATCTTGACAAGTAGAAACCATCAAAAATATTTTTGACCTAGAATATAGTACTTTGGTAGGTAAAAATTACCATGAAATATCAAGGTAACCCCTAGTACTGCTTAGGTTGACATCAATGACAACCACTGATCAACAATATCCCCCTTTGGCATTGATGGCAACAAAAGTACTCCCCCTGCAATCATGACACCTCTTCCTACAACATTCTCTCCCCCTTTGAAATCAATGGAAAAGGGTAACTCCCCCTAACACACAACCATCCTGTGGACTTGTATACACTTCCACTCCCCCTTTGCATTCTGAATAAGGAAAATCTAATGAGAACTTGGGAGAATCCCAAACTTCTAGTGAAGATATTCAGATGTTTCACGAGTACTCTTACAATCATCAACGTTTCCTACACAATTTTCATCTGTAAAGTCTTGAATAATGATATTTTTACCCTTGGCATACCATAAGCCATATTTTGTTGTTCCCTTTAGATATCAAAGAATTATTTTAACGGAAATAATATGTGATTCTTTTGGTGCTGCTTGGAATCTTGCTACTTGTCCAACTGCTTACATAACATCTGGCAGGGAGGCTATTACATATAGAACACTACCAATCATAGATGTGTACAACCTCTGATCCACATCCTTAGATGAGTCTTTTATGCTCAATTTGCAGCCTGTTACCATCGGAGTAAGGACGGGTTTGCAATCTTCCCTTTTGAATTTCTCGAGCATTTCCTTGATGTACTTGGCTTGAAATATAAATATTCCTTTCTCTTGTTGAGATATTTGAAGCCCTAAGAAGTATGTCATCTCACCAAGTAAATACATCTCGAACTCACTTTTCATCTTTGTAGAAAATTTCTTACTTAGTCGATCATCATTGCTACCAAATATTATATCATCCTCTTTAGCTAGTATACATGCTTTAGTTGCTTCATCCAGAACATATATGTCATTTGGAGCTCGACTTGCTATAGCCACAACATCACCATACCTGCCTTTCCTGATTTCACATTTTGTGGAGTTGAATAGTATTGTGTGTCTTTGATCACACATTTGTCCAACACTGAGTAGATTTTGATTCATGTTTTCAACCAATAGAACATTCTTGGCTAGAGCATCTTTTCTTTCAAGAGTGATGGTACCTAATCCTATAACATTTGAAGATCCATCATTTCCAAAGGACACGGTTCCATCCTTCTTCTCTTTTAGAAATACAAATTTCTTTCTATCTCTAGTCATATACGTTGAGCAACCGCTATCAACATACCACACATCTTTGTTGTTTTAAGCCTTAAGAGCGAGATCACAATTATCAATCTTATTCTTCCTCCATGTTCGTTTGTTCTGTGGCTTTGAATATTCTTTGGGAGGATTTTCAAGTCTGCAGTCTCTGGCAATGTGTCCAAAGTTTCGACCTTTGTAACATTCAATATTATTTCTTAAATGTTCAAAGCTATTGATGTCTTGTTGAGCCTTGGGAGGTTCATATTTGACAGATCTCCTGGAATTTTATTGATTCCTAGGGTACGAGCGACATTCTATAGCTTTATGACCAAATTTTCCACATGAAAAATATGTTGGTACTTGGATGGAAATCTTCGTCGAAGAATTGACTTCCAAGGTTGTTCTTGCGAATCTTGTCCAATGAAGTCTACATGCATGTCAAATCTTATAGGTTCATTGTATTTTTTTGTACAAGGTCATGCTTCTTCTTTTTATTTGTAATCGAGGCCAGTTTTTTCATTGTAAGGTCGTTGATTGTTGATGAGTTCTTCCAATGCCCTTGAGCTGTTAGCATAGTGTTGGACAGTTTTTCCCTTCTTCACTTCCTTACGCAGCGAGACTACTTCGGCTTCTAATGCTTCCCTTTCTTGGTTACTTTCTTCCAAATTATTTTTAAATGATCTTCAATACATTTGTGTTCTTAAACTTCAATTTTGAGACCTTGAACTTGTTCTTCAGGATTATTGGAACAGATCTTCTCAACCTTGAGTTCTTTTATAAGCTTGATTGGCTCCTTATAAAATTCTTCTATGGTTAACCCTTCGTCTTCATTGTTTGATACCTCTTGTTTATTGTGCTTAGCCATAAACAATACTCTCTCATTTGCTTCTTCTTCGTTGTCATTGTATTCATCAGATGATGATATATCTTCTTTTTCTTCACACTTGCAGGTGCAGGTCTTTGCCTTTGAAGGTTGTTTGTCCTTATTGGTTTCCTTAGATCAAGCGAACACAGTTTCTAGATGCGAAGTACCCTCTTCTTCATCAAATCTCATTTCATATGCTATGATAACTCCATGTAATTCCTCTTTGCTGAGTTTTTCCAAATTTGCACTATATTCTAAGACAGATACCTTCGGGTTGAATCTTCCTAGTAACATTCTAAGAATTTTTCGTATAATAGTCTTCTTGTCAACAGGCTCTCCCAATCCTTTAAGAGTGTTGGTTATTTCATCAACGTGTTGGAAGTATGCAGCAATGTTTCCATCTTCTTTCATTCTAAGTTTCTAAAATTTTTCTCTGTAGATTTGAAGTTTTTCTTCTTTGACATTTGAGTCACCTACATATACATTCTCAAGCTTGTCCCATACATTTTTTGGTGGTTTTACAACCCAAAACCTTATGATAATTAGATTCAATAAGTCCACTAATAATAATATTCTTTTTTTTTGCATCATTTACCAAATTCTTCTTACCTTGTTCATCCATGGTTGGTGCAAAGCCATTTTGAATAGTGTCCCATACTCCGTAACCTTGCACCAAGATATAGACCTCCATTCTTCCTTTCCAGAGTGCATAATTATTTTCATTGAACAGAGGTACACCATTCTTTGTATGCTCCATGACCTCATTCTAGCTGTTAAACTGCTATTGAAGGAACCAACCTCTGATACCAATTATTGGAAATACTGAGAGGGGGGGGGAATCAATATTCCTTTCAATTAGTATGATTATTAATATTTCATAGAATTAGTTAATCTTCAATCATTATCAGTGTTTGTACAATGATAGCAATAAACAAAAGGAACATAAATGCACACAGTTTTTAGGTGGAAACCCTCTCCGAGAAAAAAACCACCTGAATGATTTCTAATAATTCTTTAATATTCAACTCGAATTGAAAATAAAGCTCCAACTTCCTAGAATCTAGAAAAGCATTCTTCTCCAGCTCCCACTAGATGGACACTCCAATGCCCGAGATTCTTTAGTAGTCAACTGAATGGATGACCCAACACCCAATGAGATACAACTCACCCTAGCACCACCCTACCACCCTAAATTTTTCACAAGCTTGAACTTGTTGGTGACTTCATGCAACAACCTAGCACCACCCTACCACACTATAGAATAATAAACTAAGAATGGACTCTCATACCAGGGAAAATGGTCCACTTTACAATGATATAGAATGATGTGGAAGAAGAAGACACACTAGACAATAACCCCAACTATGACACAACCACCTAATGATGATCCTAGATCTCCTGACACTGCCTCTTCAACTCTTGGCAGATAGACACTTGTATAATTTTTACAATGATGTATTTACAACGAATTGGTACAATGATACCTTTATAATGATTGTATGCAGTGCTTCCCACTTGAGGACTTCATGTGGTGAACTTCTTAATGATATTCTGCACCTTGATTGCTGCTCTTGTCATGTTACCCTATGTTGCACCTTTCTTTGATTTTCTGCCCTAGAAATTCTGGTCCTTTGCAGCCCTTGACAACACATGATCTAGTTTTTTCTTGACTTCTAGGAGCTCGATATTGAATCTGGTGTATATATGTTATTTCATATCCCCAATATCTAATTTTCAGTCCTATAGTATTCCTCTGAGTATTCTTTCCAATGCCACGGGTCTGACCCAATTTGGTTTCTTCAAGAGAGATTTATGCCCAATCTCTCACAATGCCCTAATTATTGACTCGTTCAGTAGAGAGAATTTGTATGGCGTACCACATGTCATTGTTTCTTCATTCGGCTCTGAAATTGATACAAAAAAAACTAAAGTCCATGTACTATCTGTTACTTTTTACAAAATTCCAATACAATACTCAGAGATATAGTTATGACGATTTTCCCAAGGTCACTTCTTTGAGATGAAGTTTAGGAGCCTGCAAAAACACTGACTTCCACAGAGCATATCTCTGAAAATATTGCGCATCTTGATCTGAAGTTTTTACATGAGCTTCCTTGGAATTTTGGCATCGCCTCATAAAAAACTGAACTTTTGAATCTTTATAGAAAAAATTTATAGCACAAATTCCACGATGACCTGTTTCAGGTAGAGAAATCCTTGCATGAGGAGGATATGAAGATCACAATTTATATAAAAGCTTAGTTTGAGAGGGACTTCAACAAGTGAATGTGGGAGGGATTTTAAGAGCTTAAAAATTATTAATTATTGAATTTTCAATGACCCATGCCACAACCCAATGGCATTTTAGCCCAATAACTGGGGTTACAAACTTCAAACATGAATATCACTCAAATCGTGAAGAATTACATGGTGTGCCATATATCAACAGAAACATCTCGACAAGTAGAAACCATTAAAAAATATTTTTGACCCAGAATATACAAATTTGGTAGGTCAAAATTACCATGCAAGATTGGGGTAGCCCCTGGTGCTGCTTGGGTTGACATCAATGACAAACACTGATCAAAAAAAGGACCAGGCTATCACTATCGTTAGACTCGTTAAAACATAAAATAGCGACGAGCTTGTCAGTCATGGCAAGAATCGATTTTCATTCATCACTAGACTCGTTAAAATATTAAATAGCGATAAATTATTTGCCTAAAGGGTTGAATTATAGATCAAGGATATGTTATCCTCCTCAAGATTGTTAAAAAATAAAGAGGTACTGGTCGAAAAATGACCAGGGAAAATTTGGGAAAGTGAACAAAGCTTTTACAGTAGCAGGTCACTTTTGAACATCACACTTCACTCCATCATCGTGATTGTTTGGGTTGGGTAATCTTCTTGACGGTTCATTCATACCTATGGTTCATCATACCATCACTTCAGTTTTGGGTCAATGTTGCCAACTCATCTCAGTGTCGCTGATATGTTCAAGGGAGGTCATCCAGTGAATATGCATCCTTCTGCAATACTCATAAACCTTCATTCTCATGACAGTCATCCCCGAACATTTCTATATCAAGTCACATTTTGTCTCTGAAATCAGTAACTCTCATTTCGCAATTAAGTGGCTTCCTGTCAACGTCAAATCATCATCCAGGAATTTTACTTAGAAACATCATCTTCCAGTACCATGAGGCTTGTTACAACATCAACAAGATCCTCACTTCCGGACTTTTGACCAAAATATTTTTTTGGCGTTCGACATTAAATCATCTATTCATGCCTTACGAAATGTACTACAGTACCTTGAGAGCCATTACCATCAATGGTGGTTCTCTCGCATTTGTTAACAGCTCATATCATTGGCTAGTAATCAAACGATGTCTTACCATGTTCGACTACAAATCATATATTCACATGGCTAGACTTGTACCCGAACGATCAAGTGAAAGAGATAAGAAGACCCTGGATCTAGTTTCATCCATCCGGGCTACGATTTCAGGATTGTTTTACACATAATCTATACGATGACCTTACATACAGATCATCATCCAAATATGGGCATATATCTGTCGACATGTCTATATTGGGCAACATTCCAATGTAGACGAAGTTATACACTATGTACATGTTATTAGATAGTTTATGTGATGAGCATGGGAATGCCTTCCCTCAGCAATTCATGATCAAGAGGATATATCATGATGTAATGTATTGTAATATTGATGCAGGTCACCACTCTGCTTCAGTTCAAGCCCATCACATTGTAAAGCATCTTATTCAAAAAATATTGTTATTATTATTTTGACTTCATGCTTTAGGGGGTAGCTATTATAGGTCAATTTGGGCACCATTCCCAATGACCTGGTTAAACTGTAAATCATCCCCATAACTAATGAAATAGGGTATATCATCCCCTATCAGTTCAGTTGCTACATGCCCTAAGATAAGAACGAGAAAAAATCATCCATGACTTCCATTGCAAGGTTTCCAAGATTTTAAGTACATTCTATATCACCTATGAGCTCACCAACACAGTCTCTGAAGGGACTAACTGCTTTTCATATGCATTTACCTCCATTCATAGGTGCTCTGCAAAGAACTTCTTAGAATTCAAGAGTGCGTTGGTCAAATGGGAGTGAAATTCTCATTGTTCCGAAATCTCCACATGGCCAGTGCCTTCTAGAAGAATCCATATGTGTCAAACTTCAAATCCATGTGTCCATCCAAAACCTATGATTTTGGGAACATGTATTTCCTATTATTAGAAATTCAATGATTGAGAAACTACCTTCATCTGCTCTATAAATTGAGAAGACATCCTAGTGCTTAAGAAGGAAGAAATTGGGTAAAGAAATGTTGTTGGATTCTCAATTGAGTGTGATTAGAATGATATGTTGTTGGTGAGATGTTTATTGTGATGAGGCTGGGATGAATGCTGAAGCTAGTGACATCAAATCAATCGTTGATTGTAACCCCCCCCTTCCATCCATTAGTAAATATTGCTGCTCATTTTCCCACATATGTATCTGTTTATGTTTCTATCTTTCATATCATGGATTCTTAGCTATCGATGTATATGTTTCATGTTTCATTGATTTAAATGATTAAGATAAATAGCCATTTGTATATTGAAATCTCTTTGTTGTTTAGTGTTTATACTTGCAGGAACTAGTCTGGCCATCAAATTTGGATTGGAAGCTACATCAATAACGACAGAAGGAGAATAGGAAATGCTTGGATCACTAGTAAGTTTCTTCATCTTTCTGTGTGTCTATTTACTCTTAGAGAAAGTGTCTGCAAATTATTTGATATGTTGTTATAAATGCATGGCACCACACTTAGGGAATAAGTTTTATCTGTAATACATAATTCCGCATAACGGAGTCTTTCGGGAAGACGGGCTGCCTATATTTATGCCAGAAATTGCAAGGTTTCCATGCACAAGTATCCAAAGACTTTGCAACAAATTTTACAAGGACAACATCAAAATTTGGGATTTTGAATTTCACAGTGTCACCAGATATCATCTCCCAAGCTACAAAAATTCCTAGAAGTGGTGAAGAATGGTTCAAAGGCACAAAGTTCAGAATGCAAGGCCATGAAGAGTTTCTCAACCAGGAGCATAGAGGAGATGATATGACCAATGGAATCCCCAAGGGTTATATGAAAAATAATTATGCAAAGCTACTGCTGGTGATCCAAAAATACTTCACCTGTGAAGGGAGATTCCACATGGTTTATTCTTATCATATTAGACTCCTTCTAAATTTTTTTGGTGAGAAACCACTTGACCTACCCTTCTTTTTATACAGAATTTTTGGAAATATGTCAGATAAATCTCAAGTCGAGACAAAAGGTAATGAAACATCAATATTTAACCATGGTCCGATAAAAATGTTAGTGTTGGAAGAATTAAAAAGGTTAAATAGAGATTTGACCTCTTTTCTTTTTATGAGTGGGTATGAAGTAGATGTAGTGACTCCAAATAAAGTTTAAAAACCTAAAGCTACTACATCTCTAGTTGTAATAGAAGATATTGATGAAGAAGGAAGACAGTTCCCTATAGAACCAATGGACATTGAAGTAGAACCTCTACAAGAAACCGATATCCCTCAGCCAACACCTGAAAAATAGAAGCAAAAAATTAGCAAACAAAGAAGTAAGAGGATAACAAGGAATCAGACATTGGCCAAAGGAAATATGGAAGAAATCCTCCATACAATAAATATTGAGGAGTCCCCAATAATGCAGACAGAAGATATTGAAGGTGATGGAAGAAAATTGAAGAAAGGTAAGTCTATTAAGAAGTTATATTTTGTAGGAGAGGATGTTGGCTGCATGTTTCAGCCAAGAAAGCCAATGACCAGGTCACAAAATGCAAATAATGCCATGGAAGGAAAAGGGGAAGAAAATTTTAGTGAAGGTAAGTAGCCATAAAAGATCATATATTTATCCCCAGCAGCAGAAGAAGTTGTCACTATGCAGAGAAAGGGAAAGGAGAAGATGGTTGGAAAATCAGAAACATAACTCCTCACAGAACAAATGAGAGAAGAAAGAGAAGAAATACTTGAGTTAAAGTTGGAAGCATAGAATCACAAATCTAAAAAGGCCAAGTTTGATCAGATGATGAAAAAATGGGACAGTGAACTTTCAAGTGTTTCAGAATATATGAGTAATGCTAAAACACTACTGAAAAGAACCCAACCTCTAAGACTTGTGGCCAAACATACCAGGAAGATGAATCTGCACTTGTAAGATGAAATTAGATCATTAAAAAATCAATTGGAAGACCTTTAGGAACAAATGGCCATGATTCAAGATGAACTGGAGAAGAGATGACTTAAAATGAAAGTGATTGAAGAACCTAAAGGTCACCCTATTGTTAATGAAGATGAAACACCCAAGGACTGAATAGTTGAGCTAAGACATTTTGGTTAAGGTTTATAGCTTGAAAGTGACATAAAGTTTGGCTTAGAAGATAAATTTTTGAATAAATTTACAAAATCTGCAATTTTTGCCTTATTAGGCAGTTTCGTAGTGAGCTCCAGGCTTGAAGGCTAAAAATGCTACGAAATTTATGAAGATTTATTTTGGTCTTTAAAATCAGTTTTATGAAGAAATAAGGAGGGAGTTTGATAGTATTTAGATATTTTGACCTTAAAATTACTTTTTGACCAGCAGAGGTGGCAGAAGGAAAGGTTAAAAGACAGAAACAAGCTTGCTACTAAACTATGCTACGAAACTGCCTAAAGATGCTCTGTTTTGTATTGAGGTGTTTTTGAAGGGTTTTTGAAGGTTCAAAAGGCATATGGAATACCAAAAAGACACGTGGAGGAATCCAAAAAAATCAGGATACATCTCAGCAATTATCCATCACTTGGCATGTGTGCCATTCATACAAAACAGCATGAAGACAAAATTATAGTTAATGTTGCTCCTTTCCTAGAAAATAGGACAGTTGTTGTTAAATTCTTGGAAAGTACATTTATGTATTATATCATGGAGAATTACATTCGAGCATTTGATCTATATCTATGCAATGGTCCCACTATTAGAGAAGTGGAGGAAATAAATGTAATTAAAGTCCCATTAGGAGAGAAACTCTTAAATGAATAGGTGTTTTTTTATGCTCCAGAAATAGAGTTGTCAGTTATGATTAGCTGTCAAAGTCAAGGTTTGATGATCCAACATCCTATGTAATGTAAAAAGATTCTATTTATAGAAAAAATATCGAATATCAAAGGGTTGGAGATTATTGTACTACACTTCTAATTTTTGTAAAACTTTCAGCTTTCAGTAATATACAGTGGATGTTTTAGCCTTCTTCACCTGAGATTCGAATGAAGTGTTCAATGAGTTATATGTCTTGTATATTTCATGTTTAATATCTGCAGTTAGTTAATATTTAATTACTCAAAACTCATAGAAACATGCTCTGACTTCCTTTAGATGTTAAATTGTTGTTTTCTTCCTGTATTGTGTATGTGTACCACCTTTTCATTGAAACTTCCATTTGCCTCAGTTTCCACAAGAAATATTATTTCATTCACTTGCCTAATGTTGACTCCATTTTCCCAATGGTAGCAGTCCTTTAAATTTTCAACCTGCAATCAATTATAATCAATTTACAACCATAGAGTTAGCCATCTAATTTAGTTTTCATTGAAAATCATAAATTACCCTGAGAGAGCCCTCTCAGATTGGAGAGGCTAATCTTCAACTCAAAGTTGGTTGAAATGGTTACTCTAAGTTGTATGGTGGAGCAGCCCATCAGTACCAATTTAGAGATAAAATTTTGGTGCATCTGCAATGAGCCTGAAGACATATTTCCTGAATTTTGTGTGCAAACAATGAAGCTGAACTCTTGGAGGTAGCAGGAGCTCAGAAATTTTTGAGGCTGCAGAAACTACCTTGGTGACTCCACTAAAAATTTTCATGTTTAAAGGTGGCTTCGAGAAAAAGGTATACAAGGATCAATCTAGATCCTAACCCACCTACCATTGTGGATAATCCAGAGAGGATTATTAAAGGCATTGGAAGCAGCTCTTGAAAATCAAGTATTCCGTCACATTCAAGAGCTTTGTTCTCTGAAATTATTTGAAGTCCTGAAGATAGGAAATTTGATGATAAAATTCAATAAGTTTTATTTAGGTCTAAGAGTGAAAATGAATTGGCTGATATAATTCTGGACCTGCAAAGACTAGGCATTGATACATCATCTCTAGTATCCAAAAAAGAATAAGAGGAAATCCAGGAAACAGTTACATCAGAACTGCTGTTAGAAGGGGAGTCTTTTGAAAACTTAGAGTTAGATCCATTTGATTTCGTGTTAAAAATAAAATTTGGTATACCTTTTCTTGAGTAGAGTTCATTTACATCTGGACTGCAAAGACCAACTACACCACCTCCTAATAGCTCATCTTCTCCTACAGTTTTCGCAAGAAATCAGAAACCAATATCATTTGTTATCCTTTCTCATACCTCAGTTCCTATCATTATGGATGGAATTGTTCCACCTCCACCTCCTCCTGTTGGACCTGCAAGATATGCTCCACTTGTCCTCCCTACTATTATTCATGACCTCCCAAGTAAATACTCAGCTAGAATTAAAACCTTTGGGAGTGAAGAAGAAATAACGGCTCAAGAAAATGTAGATCAATTCAATGATTTCATTGACATAGAGGAGGTAGATCATGATGATGTTGAAATGAGATTATTTTCTCAAATTTTCATTGGTGAAGTAAAAAAATGGTTTATAGCCCTAGCTCCAATAAGCTTGCAGAATTAGAACCAGTCAGAAGATAGATTTTTGAGAAAATGGGGGAATAGGACAAATCCAGTGCAATCCCTGAGTGAATACAACAGTCTAAAAAGAGCCTTAGATGAATCTATTGAAGACTTCTCTAAGAGGTTTAACAAAGTCTATAACTCTATACCTTCTCATCTTAAACCTCCCCAAGGAGCTGCTCAATTACACTATGCAGAGGCATTTTATTATGATTTCTCTATTCTTCTTAGGGAAAGAGAGTCTACTTCTCTAGCAGAAATGCAGAATGATGTTGTGAAGGTATAAGTGAACATGCTAGTAGCAAAGCAGTCTAATATAGGAAAATCAAAACTAAAAGAAGAAGAGAAACATTCATCCTCAGATGCTAAGTTTGACTCTATGTTGAAAATCATGGAGAAACTCATGGATAGACTTGCCCTTGGAACCACTTCCTTACCTCCTGCACAACAAGATCCACAAATTAGAAACCCATAGTTTAAGAGGCCTCAAAATCAGCAAAGACAAAGAGAATATAGAAATCAGCCTAACCCACAAGTGAGGCCTCCCTTTCAACAGAATTTGATTGATGAGGAAGAAACTCAGCCTGAGTTTCAAGAAGATATTATCCACTATCTAGATGAAGATATTTCTAGAATGTTTCTGACCAAGGAGAAGCATGATGAGTCTGGTCATTATTTGAATAAGGATGAGGGACAATCTAATTACCTAAAGGGTTATCAGCATGCTATATTCGAAATTCAAAAGCAGTACAATATTAGAAACAAAAATGTTCCCATTACTACAAATAAAACTTAGCCAAAGAAGGATGCTCCTAAAGTAGTTGAGCCCAAAAAATACCCGCCACTTCCATCTCCTACCAAAGAAAATGAAAAGGGTACTTCTACTTTCAGTTTAGAAAATGAAATATCCAACATTAAGATTCATGTCCCCTTTGGAGAAATTATCAAGGTCAATGAGTACAGAAGCAAAATTGTGAAGGTGTTGAATTCTCAACCAGGACATTCAGATATCCTTAATTTACAAGAAGACCATCCTACCATGTACCTAGGACCAAGGTTGGAAGATGAGAAAAATGAAAAAGTCCCTCCCTTCTATTTCAGCCGTAATATCCACTATATGACCTTACACAATGCCATGTTGGATTTGAGGGCTTCTCATAACCTCATGCCTAAGGTGATTATGGAGAGGATGGGCTTGGAGATCAGGAAGCCATACAAAGATCTATTTTATTTTGACTCTAAAAGAGTCCAATGCATAGGAATGATCACAGATGTTGTTGTTGGCTTGGCACAAGTGCCTGCTAAGACAATGGTGATGGACATTGTGGTGGCAGATATTCCCCCCAAGTTTGGCATGCTCTTATCCAAATCTTGGGCAGAAAAAATCAAAGGCACCATGCAAATGGACATGACATATGCTACCATTCATGTTTTTGGTGAGCATAGAAGGTTGTACAGGGAGAGTAGGATGGCCTATATGGTAAGAAATAAGGATAAACCTCAAAATTTATTCATTTATGCTGTTGAAACTGAACTAGGATCAGCAATTATTTTCAATGAGCTAACTAATGAAGCAAAAAGTGAAGGGAAAACAGAAAATCCGCAAGTTGAAAATCAGGAAATTGTAGAAGAGAAAGCAGAGGGATGGTGGCTTCTACACTTTGATGGATATGTTGGAAGAGAGGGGGCTAGAGTAGGCATATCAATCACTACTCTTGATGATGAAAGTAAGTTTTATTCCTTTAAACTTAACTTTGACTATACCAATAATATGGTTGAATATGAATCTCTTTTTTTGGGTTTGGAAATTTTGAAAAGATTGGGTGCTAAGAAGATATCAGTGTGTGGAGATTTGGAGTTGGTAATCAAACAAGTTAAAGGATTATACCAAACTAAGGATGTAAGGATGAGAGCTTACAGAAATCTGATTATGGAAATACTTGAAAATTTTCAAGAATATGCATTTATTGTGAAAACTAGAGATAAAAATTCAGTGGTTAATTGTCTAGTTGTTTATGCAAGTTTGTTTGTCATCTCTACAAATTTTACTAAGAAGTATGAAATTGAATTCTGGCATAGACCTACCATCCCAGATAATATTCTCCATTGGTAAGTGTTTGAAGATGACCAGCAAGTCAGAAATTTCATAGAGTTAAAGGAGGAGTTTGAAAACACACAAGTGGATCAGCAAAACATGTTTGTTGAAACTAAGGCTAATTATGAATTTTTGCAGCTGAAAAATAATTGTATACCCAAGGGCCTTATTCCACTTGAGAAAATTTTTGATCAAAATGATGTTTTTAAATCTCCTAGGATGAAATCTGATGATGAGGAAGTAGAAACTTGTAATCTTGGTACAGCAACAGTGCCTAAAATGGTAAATCTTTCCAAATTTATTTATATGGAGTTGAAGCAGAAATATATTGAGATGATGAAGAAATACATTGATGTTTTTGCATGGAGCTATGCCAATCTAAAAAGGTATGATCCTAGTATTATACAACATACTATTCCTATCAAAGAGAAACAGAAACCTTTCAAACATAAATTGAGAAGGATTAACCCATTGCTCATGCCTCTGATTGAGAAGGAGATTAAGAAACCTTTTTATGCAAATATCATTGTTCCTATAATATTTTCAAAGCGACTTGCTAATCTGGTACCAGTCAGAAAGAAGAGTGGCGAGATCACAATTTGTATTGATTTTAGAAATTTGAAAAAGGCTTCCTTGAAGGACAACTACCCTCTTCCCAAGATGGATCAGATTTTGCAGAATATTGTTGGCTCTCAGAGGATGTCCATGTTGGATGGATTTTCAGGTTATAACCAGATATTGGTACACCCAGAAGATCAAGATAAAACTTCTTTTACCACGCCATGGGGGACATTCATGTACACCAAGATGCCTTTTGGTTTGATGAATGCAGGAGCGACCTTTCAAAGAGAAATGGACATTGCCTTTTCTGAAGAGAAATATAAATCAGTTGTAGTCTACTTGGATTACATAATTGTGTTTTCAAGAAGGGAGGAAGATCATTTGATGCATTTGGAGAAAATTCTACAGAAATGTAGAAGATTTGGTATCTCTCTTAACCCCACTAAAATTATTTTTTCTCTAACTTCTGGAAAATTTCTTGGACATATTATATCACAGGATGGGATAAAGCTTGATCCCAATATAGTTAATTCAATTCATAAGATAGACCTGCCAATGAACAAGAAACAAATTCAGTTATTTCTTGGGAAGGTAAACTTTGTTAGAAGGTTCATCCTGAACTTTGCTCAAATTGTCAAGGAAATTACCAAAATGTTGAAGAAAGGAGCTAATATTAAGTGGATTGTTGAAGCAAGCAATCAGTTGAAGAGATAAAGAAATCCCTCACTCAAGCTCCAGTGCTTATTAGTCCAAATTTTTCAAGCGAATTTCTGGTTTTCACATTTGCATCTGAAAATACCATCGTTGGAGTTGTTATCACAAAATTGGACTTGATGGGCTGCTAATCAAATCAATCTCATTTAACTATTTCAAACCAATCTTTTGATTGAGGCTTAGCCTCCTCAACCTGAGAGGGCTCTCTCAAAGGGTTAATGATTTTTGATAAAAATATAGATGGCTAACTCTATGTGGGGGTAATAATCAAATAAATGATAAATGTAGGTTGAAAATCACATCAGCAAATACACATTGGGCTTATGGAGTCAAAATAGTTTTATTAAAACAATAAATCTACTTAACATGGAAGTTGAGGCATATCATAGTTTTAGTCAAGAAATAACACACATGAAGTTGTAAAAACACAGTCAGTTTATCTATATAGGAAGTCAGAGCATCAAAGATGAATTCTGAGTAACATAGACAAACACCACTACAATAGGATAATAAAATATGCAATTAGAACAAGAACACACTAAAACTCCTTCTGAATCTCAAGTTGGCTAAGTAGAAATCTCTATATTAGTTGAAAACCAGTCAATTACAATAAGCACCGTCTTTTGTTAAAAATGTCCAACCTCTTTCCAATTTGACCCAGTGGCCTTTAATAGACCATTTAAAACATGATATGATCTCATATTAGGCTATATAAATCAAATTTCTAACTCTTTACACCTTTTATAACCATAAAACATCAAATTTATGACAAACCGACACCTATCCTACTTGATAGTCCTATTTCAACTAGGACTCAAACCCTTCATTACTATCTTTAAAAACCTTATCCTAACAACCTTATCTATTTTAAATTACATCATTTTCCAATTTTATCATCACATAGTCGAATTTGGATGATGGGCTTCAGTTCTTGATGACCACTTTGCTGACCTCCACAAAAGCAGGAAACCAAACCCTGTTTTTTAGGCATAAGATTCTTTTCCTTCTTTGAACATTCTGACAATCATTTAAAATTTATTTCGTGGTCCTTGGCTGTTGGAGATTATATTAGCATGTCTCATCACTCATCCCTAGCCTCCATCTATCCAAAAACTGCTGCAAATATTGTTCAAAAGGCTGTAATTTATGGCGCTATGAAAACACAACAGTTTCGTGGCGCCCTTTGTAGCGCTGCCATTTCAACCATTTTTCTTCAAAAACTTGGTTCAACATTTTAATAATCCTTAAATAAATATTCCATAACAATTATAGCTCTTAAATTTTCCTTTAACCCCTTGAAAACTGATCAAAAGGAGCAGAAAAGGAAGCTACAGCAGTTTCGTAGCGCTTTTCTGCTTTTTTACACTATATGCGCTACGAAACTGTTGAGTATGTAGTTTTGTCAAAAAAAATTCCAAGTGAAAAGTATTATTTCCCCAAAACTCAAAATATTACTTATCACATCATCTAAAAACCACAGAAACCATATACTAGCTTCTTTTTAGCTTTTTTGAAGCATTTCTTCTTCATTTGCAATAGGTTGGCCTATCGGTTTTTCATGTTTTTTCCTGAAACATAGGTCTTGGGACAGAGCCTATATCTCCTACTCCATGATGTATTTTGAGAAACTGAAGGATTTTTTTGTAGACCATTATTTCTTGAATAACAACCTCTCTTTGGTTTTTGCAACATATCTCCTGCTATCCAGAAACTGCCTTTGAAAAACATGTATAAAACAGGAAAACTCTATTTCTTAAAAATATGGCCTCAAATAAAGGAATTTATCTACCAACTGATAACACCTGTGAGAAACATGATAGAGGTTTTTCTATCTGGGGCTATGATGAAGACAAACCTCTTTCAAAATTCCAAAAAAAAAATTCATTTGACCAGAAACTGAACTTGAAGTTGACTGCTAAATAGTCATGTACAGGACAGTTTTGTAACAGCAGTTTCATAGTGCATTTTAATTTATCAATTTCTGCCACCTCCTAATGAATTTGAAGAAACGAAAAGATTTTTTTGTAGTTAGGTCTGTTATTAAGAAAAACCTGTTTCATATTTCCAAAATTTGTTTCTCGTTGCTCAGAAACCGCCTTTGAAGTTGACTTCTCAAAGTCAGAAAAAATAGAGTTTCGTTGTTTGCGCTACGAAACTATCAGCGCTTTCGTAGCGCAAAGTGACTTTTTTGAACTAGTGGTGCTACGAAAACGAGGTTTCTTGGCTAATTGAATAGTTTTGACACAAAAATTTTAGGAAATGACCCACAAATGAAAATCATGGATATTTGACATGAAGGGAATTCAAAGAAGACTTTATTATAACCTAAGGATGGGCTTTAAAATATAAAAATCTAAAACCTGCCCTTGATCAAATCCTAAATTGACTTCTATACCCAATTTTGAACCATGACCAAAAACAAACTTGACAAAATGATGTTTTGAAATTTTTTGGGTGATAACAGTGGCTCCACTTGGGATAGTGTGCCCCCATGGTACACTAAAGAACAAGTAGTTCCAGTGCCATCCATCTTCTTGGAAATAAAAACTCTGAAATTTTGCCAAATCTTCTTCAAACTCTTATGGCCTTCACCTCAGGCTCAAGCTTGATGATCACTGCAGAAGAAAAAAATCTGTACCTACTGAAAAGATGCTCAGTCAAATTTGAGCTTATTCACACACTCCTACCTACCCTATCAGCTGCAATCTCCATTTTTAACTCAAGCAACATGAAACTTCCAATGAAGCCATTCATTGATCTGATCTGATACTTGAATTTCTTGACTACACTTGAACCAAAAAGAAACAAGATACTAGAATGACCAAGGCAACATAAGATGCATCTGATCTTCATAATGAAAATATAACTAGAAATCTAGACTGTAGAACCTTTCCATGTAGTCAGCTATAGGATCAAAGAAGACATGATATATTTGATGCTTCTCATGACATTATGCAGCTTTAGACAACTCATCCATGCTTTCATCAACCACATAAGACTTCAGTTGTGTGCTCTCAAACTGCTTTTCAAACTAATTTTCAAAAACAATGTATTCTTCCTCAAACTCAAAGGAGAAAGGTGGCAGCACCCTCTCTTTGTTTTCTGGCATAAAAATCATTTGAAAAGACTGATCTTGACCATGAATATTATCAGATTGAATTTTTTCTTCTAAAACTTCTATATCTTTTTCATGGTTCTTAGCAACTTCATCCACAAATTGAATCTTAACTTCTGACTTGCACTCAAATGATTTCAAATTAGAAGACAAGGATAAAGAAAAATTTCACCTACTTCTTCATTAATGTAATCACTTGTTTCTTGGCAGCAGTGCTAAAAAATTTTCTTGCACTTGGAAATAAACTTCTCCTAACAACCTTTACTCCCTCTTCAAATGTCTTCAAGAAATCGGTAAAGGGATCTTGAAATAATACCTGGTTATGGGTACTTGCAAGATAGTTTTCAACCAAGATTACTTTTTCTTCCACTAGATCAAGATTAATACTCTTTTGAGAAATAAACTCTTCCTCATCTTCATTATTTTCTAAACTGGAGGACTCATCATATATTGCAGTGTTGTCCTCTTGCAGTCCTGGTATGTTATGATTTAGTGGACTGAACTCCGTGAAGAGGTCACCATATTCTTGAGCAAGGGTATTTTTAATTACTTCCACCTTTTCAGGGGAAGGCTCCTTATTTTCAACTTGCTCAAGAAGTTCCTCATTCTTTTCAACCTCAACACTACAACTGATAGATTGCTGATTTCCAATTATGTGAAAGCTATTTCTGATGGGCTTAATTGGTTGATTATTTCTTTCAAGCTGATGATAGTGAAATTTATGACACCAATCAACTGTTGGTTTCCCTGCATGATTAGTTTCAGTTTGGAGCTCATCATCATCATCAGACTGATTAAAATTTGGAATATCATTAGTGTAAACAATCTCACCAATTAAACATATTGTATTATCAGTTTGCCTTCCTTTAACTTGATTTACAAGGTCATTTTCTGATTTTTGGCAACAAAGTTTAGTAGGTAAATGAGCAGAAGTATTTTGTTCAAATGAAGGCTTGGAGGCTGACTGTTTGTTTAATATTTGATTGATTTCCTCTTCAATTAGCAGAGGAGGCATTTTTCTCCATTTTTGGCTAGGAGTACAGCAACTCTCCTTTTCTTGTGAAGGTTGATTTTGAGGCTGGATGTCTTCTTGAGCCTCTCCTAGAAGGGATGGTGAATAAATACTTGTGTTTTCAGTTGGATCATGGGGATTTTCTTCTATTTCCTCATCTTTTTCACTCTCAAACAACTCTTCTTTATCTTGGTGATAGTAAATTTGAACATGAGATTCACGAGTTGTTTCTAATAGATTGTCAGGATACCACTCTTATTTTATAATCTGAAATGAATTAAAACATAAGGGAAAAGTCCCTATATGTGTTGATTCTTCTTCTATTTCAGATTTTGTTTTTTCTAGGTGGCTAATTGTTTCCTCAGGGCACTACTCCTTGTTTCTGTTTGCAGCTTGCTCATAAAGTTCTTTTAACAGTAAAACACAAGGTATATGTAAGCAATCAGTACCTCCTTGACGATCTTCTTCATTATTCTCTTTGTAATCTTGCTCATCATGCATATCTTGTTTGTTGCTTTTATCGTGTAGTGGTTGAGTTTGTTTTTTATTATGAAAAGGCATAGGTTTCTCTAGATAATCAACATCTGTATCAACCTCGTACCTTTCCCGCCTCTTATCAAGTATATACATCATTTCATCAATTATGTCCAATAATGTGTCTAGTTTTGCTTCTTTGTCTATACTTGGATCCATGTTTATAATAAAAAAGAGGTCACTGTATCTTTTCAACCAGTTCAGAGTCTTCTACCAGTGGATTCATTAGGTCTTTTGGGAGTTTTGAAGTTGCCAGGTGGAGGATTTTACTTGTTTTATAGGACTGGTTGTTGTCCACCATCAACAATTAGAAACCACTCTTGGCAGACACTTGATTCATTTTAAGGAATGGGATTTTCTGAGTTGTGAAGTTATTTATTACTCATTATTTCCCCAGTATGGTCACCACTATGTTGGCTCCCTGTAATTTATGAGAGTGGCAAGAATAAATGTTGTAGGGGCCACGTCAGAACCACTTTAGAATCCTAGGATCTAGCCTTCCTAGATTCAGAGAGGGATCTCTCTATTAGTGTCTTTAAATGATATATCTTTATGCTTATTTATGATATTAGGCTAGTTATGAAGCTCAGAGGAACTTGTTTGTTTGATTGATTGGTTGGGATGGATATTAGAAAAGGAAAAAGCCACTAGAAGGGTGAAGGTGAGAGCAGGTTGAAAAAAATTTCGGCTAATAGGATAGGTCAAAAGACTATCAATCCATTGGGCTATGGAGTCACAAAAGGATTTAATTGTACAACAGTTCTACAAGAATTTCCATGGGGCAAGTCATCTATATCAAAGGATCTCTTCAGATTGATTTGTGGCATGAAACATCAAAGTGTTGTGAAAGAAGAAAAGTCAACAACCAATTAAGAATCTATTAACTTCACCAAACAAGAAAAACCTTTAAAAGTAATTTTTTGAAGTAAGCCAAAGGACAGGGCATACCATAGACTTCTTTGGACAAACTTTTACTAAAGCACACTTTTCAGAGAACAATCCAGTAATCCTAAGACCACTTTCAGAAAGGATAAAACATATAAGAAAACGAAGGGCAGCCTAAGATTAGGTAAGAAATTTGAATCTATCCTGCTTTTAGCATACTCTAAAGGGAAACTTTCAAAACAATTGTTAAAGACATGACCAGAGGACAGGGCTAACCATAGACTTCCCTGGTTTAGACTCTACTTAGCATGCAATGAAAATATCATTCAAGAACAATGTCTCAAGTTTTACACAGCAAGACATGGGCTCACCAACATTCCTTGACTAGTTATACTCTATTGGATCATTCCCAAATTAATTGTTAGAAGAAAACATAGAGATAAAGCTTTCAGACAGAAATAGGGTACTTTGCAGTAAATCCTACTCTAAATTTTATGTTCTTTATCAGAGAAAATGGACAGCATGAAAACATGAGAAAAAAAAAATACAGTGAGGAATAACATCACTATTAACATAGACCAGGATCCCATGAATTAGCGTGTATTATTGATGTTCAAACCAGTTACATTCTCCAGGTCCAATAGGTCTTTACAGCTCTAACTTCTCTTCTCAGCCTAGTATTCTTCAATTACATCACAGCACTTCAGCAGCTTCAACAACTATTTACACTTGATAATAATTCATCTAACAACCAACCAACCCTTTACAATGTGCTCCTCATGGATTTTTTATAGAAGAATGAGGAGGTGGAGTGTAAGAAAGGTTTCTAATGATCTTAAAGACAAAGTAAATGCTTTTCGACCTTTAGGGGGCCTAGTGGAGATCATATCTATTGTTTTAACTCTGTTAATGAATTGTACATTAACTTTTGAACAACTTAGTCACTTTTATTGACTTTCAAGCATTTTGGTAGGCTGGAAATTACTTTCAGATCTGTCTTTAGAAATATATTTGACTGTGCATTTAATTTGTATGCTTTTGAGGCAAAATAAACTGGTAGGTGGCATTTTTGGTTTCTGGGGGAGTCAATTGCTTCATTGATGTGTCATTTGAAGTGGTCCCTTTGTTGATCTGTCATACTTTATGGCTTTAAAGACTGATTTTGGCTTTGGTTGTGCTTTAAAGCCTCTCTAATCATCTTTCTGCTTTATTCACTGTGCTCACTGATTTAGTTTTAATCAATTTGTCTCCAGCTGCGTCTTTAACCTTTAATCTTCGGATTAAGCCTTAAAATCTTCAAGATTTAGGCTTTAATCCTTTAAACTTTATCTTCTAATACTCTTCATTGTCTTGGTGTACAGGTGGCAACGATGCACTGGAGGATTTTACTGAATGACCAATGTTCATGGCGCACTGGTGAAAATCTACAGTTTTAACCCTTTATGTCCCTTTCTTGCATTGAATTAGGCTTTTAGGATCATTATCCTCGACCTATTTGTCACTTTTCTTGACTGTGGGATGACTTCAATATCTTAAACGCCATTAAACATGCACAGAACAACAAACCTATCATAAAAACCTACGTTTACTTGGTTAAACTGCTTCAAGCAGGTTCGGGGTGGTGGAAGAGCAGTGTAGAGGAGGATGAATGCAGCGGAGGTGGAAAACCCATGGCGGAAGGCAGAACCAGGGTTTAATTCGAATTATGGCATGAAATAATGATAGGTGGTTTCGCAGAAAATCGGAGGTGGTTTTCGCGCGAGGTCAAAGCGGTTTGTGGTTTTGCGCAGGGTGGACGCAATACGCATCGGAGGCTACCACATGTCCATTAAAAACCACCGTTTTCATGTGAAAATAGCGCGATTGGAAGGTTTGGCGAGGATGGGCGTGAAACAAATCTAGAGCTGTTAGATCTGGGCAATCCACATCAACAATTATGATTGCAAGCGATGGTTGAATAGATGCATGGGGTCGGAGCAGTTACGTCAGCAATTCTGTCGTGGAGCGGAAGTTTAGACCTGAGGGTGATAAGGTATGGTTTAGCGAGAGCCGTCAGATCCGATTAGATCAACGGTCCAAATCTATTTCGGGGGGAGAAGGCAGATGAGGGGTCAGGGAAATGGAGGATAGCTAATGGGCATCGGATCTAGAGAAGATTGATGACTGAGATCAACTACGGGGGGACCGGGGGGGGGGACGGAAAGGTTTTCGGTCGGGTGCCTCCACGATGAATGGGAAACAAGGAAAAAAATGTTGGTCGTTGGATCGGGAGAATATCGACGGTGGAGATCAAGGGTGCGGGGGGACTGGGGAGTATGGGCCACTTTGGTTGGGTTCCCCCACAGTGAACCTACGTCGTAGATCTAGGTTAATCGGACAGTGAGGATTGTATTGGGGAGGATGCATATCAGCGACGAAAAGGGTTTGGGAACAAGGAAATGGGAATTGCCGAAGTCTGATGGCCGATGGGGGCTTATGAATTTTAGCCGATGGTCTCGGGCCTCGGTCTTATGAAGAATGAAGGGCTAGGGGTTTAAACGGAAAGGCTCTTAAAGCCTTATGCTAAAAATGAGCGGAAAAGGCCAAAAAATGAGGTTTTTTAATCTTTTTGAGGGGTTCTGATAGGTATAAAGAAACGGTTTTAAACCTTATAAGAGGGATTTTACAAGGTTTAAAGGGATTTTTTGAGGAAATGAAGTATAATGAAAAGGAGAAAAGGGATTAGAAAGGAGGAAAGTGGCCTTTTTTAAGTAAAATGGTAAAATGGGTGGAATGAAGGAAAAGGAGGCTTTGAAACAGTACTTTATATACCAGCATGGATTCTTTGAGGAATTTTTGGGTGTAGACAATAGTGAAAAGGATCCTTTGAATAAGAGGCTCAACAAGACTTCAAGAACTCACATATTTGCTTTAAATTTGTTTCTTGAAGGCTAATATACTTGTTTTAGCCATCATAGGATATGACAAAGTTTATTGATGGCTACCAGAACATTCTGACCATCATTTAAACTTTATTTCTTGGTCCTTGGCTATTGGAGATTCTCTTAACATGTCTCATCACTCATCCCTACCCTCCATCTATCCAAAAACCACTGCAAAACATGTTCAAAAGGTTGTAATTTATGGCGCTACGAAAACACAGCAGTTTTGTAGCACCCTTTGTAGCGGTCATTTCAACCTTTTTTCTTCAAAAATTTGGTTCTTTCCTTATGCAACATTTTAATCATCCTTCAATACATCTTCCATAAAAATTACAGCTCTTAACTCGTCCTTTAACCCCTTGAAAATTGATCAAAAGGAGCATAAAATGCAATTACAGCAGTTTCGTAGCGCTTTTCTGCTTTTTTACACTAGATGCGCTACGAAACTGCTGAGTATGCAGTTTTGTCAAAAAAATTTCCAAGTGAAAAGTATTATTTCCCTAAAACTCAAAATATTACTTATCTCATCATCTAAAAACCACAACAACCATATACTAACTTAATTTTAGCATTTTTGAGGCATTTCTTCTTCATTTGCAATAGGCTGACCTATTGGTTTTTCCTGTTTTTCGTGAAAAATAGGTCTTGGGACAGAGCCTATATCTCCTATTACATGATGTATTTTGAGAAACTAAAGGAGTTTTTTGTATAAATTATGTCATTAATAACAACCTCTCTTGGTTTTTTGAAAAATATCTCCTCTTGTCTAGAAACTTCCTTTGACCAACATGTGTAAAACAAGAAAACTCGGTTTCTGAAAATAGGGCTTCAAATAAAGCCTTGTATCTCTGAATGGATAACACCTGTGAGAAACATGAGAGAGGTTTTCGTAGCAAGGGTTGTGATGAAGACAAACCTCTTTCATAATTTCAAAACAATTTTTCATTTTCAAAACATAACTTGGGTTTCATTTTCATCCAAGGGAGAGGTTATCCTTTCTTCTTGGTGATGAAATGGATTGTTATGAAGGGCCTCTAAAATTTCCTCAACCATGAACTCATCATATTCATAACAATTCTCCAAATATTCAATAAAACTCACACAATTTTTACTGCAGTCTTTAACCAGCAATAAGGAGGGATGATACTCTTCATACATCTCATAAAATGCAACATGGAAATCAGCAAGAGAATATAATGAACCATTTGGCAAGCTTTCATACCAAGACCATGCTTTTCCTCCTAAAGTGGCCATAAACATATTCATGAGACAATCCTCGGGGAACTGAACCTTAAGACTGTGTACATGCATATGGAATCTAACCAAATGAAGACTAGCATTGTCTTTCTTTTCATCTTTAAATATAGAAATATCAGTTAACCATTCGACCTTCGCAATAGTATTTGGAAAGCCAAGGATATGAGACCGATTCATAGGGGCATACCTGGCATTTATTCTCGCAATGGAACTCATCTTGAAACTTCATCAAGCTACTGATATTCAAGCAGTGGAGTCACCTTCCAATTGAATATTTGATGTGTGGAGTCGCCAGAGCATAAATACAGCCAATATGCGCCTATGTGTCTGCTGTTGTCAGACCTTAGAACTGAAACGTTGTCATTTTTCCCAGGGAAAATTTACACCTTCGGTCCCCGGAAATAGCGCCAAAATGTTATCACAAAATTGGACTTGATGGGTTGCTAATCAAATCAATATCATGTAACTATTTCGAACCAATATTTTGATTGAGGCTTAGCCTCCTCAACCTGAGAGGGCTCTCTCAAAGGGTTAATGGTTTTTGATAAAAATATAGATGCCTAACTCTTTGTGGGGGTAATAATCAGATAAATGATAAATGTAGGTTGAAAATCACATCAGAAAGTACACATTGGGCTTATGGAGTCAAAATAGTTTCAGTAAACCAATAAATCTACTTAACATGGAAGTTGAGGCATATCAGAGTTTTAGTTAAGAAATAACACACATGAAGTTGTAAAAACACAGTCAGTTTATCTATATAGGAAGTCAGAGCATCAAAGATGAATTCTGAGTAACATAGACAAACACCACTGCGATAGGATAATAAAAGATGCAATTAGAACAAGAACACACTAGAACTCCTTTTGAATCTCAAGTTGGCTAAGTAGAAATATCTGTATTAGCTGAAAACCAGTCAATTACAATAAGCATCGTCTTTTGCTAAAAATGTCCAACCTCTTGCCAATTCAACCCAATGGCCTTTAATAGACCATTTACAACATGATATGATCTCATATTAGGCTAGATACATCGAATTTCTAACTCTTGACACCTTGTATAACCATAAAACATCAAATTTATGACAAACCAACACCTATCCTACTTGACAATCCTATTTCAACTAGGACTCAAACTCTTCATTACTATCGTTAACAACCTTAACCTAAAAACCTTATATATTTGAAATTACATCATTTTCCAAGTGTATCATCACATGGTCGAATTTGGATGATGGGCTTTAGTTCTTCATGACCACTTTGCTAACCTCCACAAAAGCAGGAAACCAAACCCTGTTTTTTAGGCATAAGATTCTTTTCCTTATTTGAACATTATGACCATCATTCAAACTTTATTTGGTGGTCCTTGGCTATTGGAGATTATCTTAACATGTCTCATCACTCATCCCTAGCCTCCAGATGTCCAAAAATTGCTGCAAAACTTGTTCAAAAGGCTATAATTTATGGCACTATGAAAACACAGCAGTTTCATAGCGCCCTTTGTAGGGTTGCCATTTCAACCTTTTTTCTTCAAAAAAAATTTTCTTTCCTTATGCAACATTTTAATCATCCTTCAATACATCTTCCATAACAATTACAGCTCTTAACTTGTCCTTTAACCCCTTGAAAACTGATCAAAAGGAGCATAAAAGGAAACTATAGCAGTTTCATAGCGCTTTTCTGCTTTTTTACATTAGATGCGCTACGAAACTGCTAAGTATGCAGTTTTGTAAAAAAATTTGCCAAGCGAAAAGTATTATTGCCCCAAAACTCAAAATATTACTTATATCATCATCTAAAACCCACAACAATCATATACTAACTTCATTTTAGCTTTTTTGTGGCATTTCTTCTTCATTTGCAATAGGCTGGCCTATTGGTTTTTCCTATTTTTCCTGAAAAATAGGTCTTGGGAAAGAGCCTATATCTCCTATTACATGAAGTATTTTGAGAAACTAAAGGATTTTTTTGTAGAAAATTATTGCATTAATAACAACCACTCTTGATTTTTTGAAAAATATCTCCTCTTGTCCAGAAACTTCCTTTGACCAACATGTGTAAAACAAGAAAACTTTGTTTCTAAAAATAGGGCTTCAAATAAAGCCTTGTATCTCCGAATGGATAACACCTGTGAGAAAAGTGAGAGAGGTTTTATTAGCAAGGGTTGTGATGAAGACAAACCTCTTTCATAATTTCAAAAAAAAAATTCATTTGGCCAAAAACGAAACTTGAATTTTACTACTAAACAGTCATGTACAGGACAGTTTCGTAACAACAGTGTCGTAGCGCATTGTAATTTATTAATTTCTGCCACCTACTAATGAATTTGAAGAAACTGAGAGAGGTAGTTGTAGTTAGGTCTGTTATGAATAAAAATCGTGTTCAGATATCCAAAATTCGTTTTTCGTTTCTCATAAACCTTGTTTGAAGTTGACTTCTCAAAGTCAGAAAAAAACAGAGTTTTGTTGTTTGCGCTACGAAACTATCAGCACTTTCGTACTGCAAAGTGACTTTTTTGAACTAGTGGCGCTACGAAAATGAGGTTTCTTGGCTAATTTAATAGTTTTGACACAAAAATTTTAGGAAATGACCCACAAATGAAAATGATGGATATTTGACATGAAGGGACTTCAAAGAAGACTTTATTATAACCTAAGGATGGGCTTTAAAATATAAAAATCTAAAACCTACCCTTGAACAAATCCAAAATTGACTTCTAAACCCAATTTTGAACCATGACCAAAAACAAAATTGACACAATAATGTTTTGAAATTTTTTGGGTGATAACAGTGGCTCCACTTGGGATAGTGTGCCCCTGTGGTACACTAAAGAACTAGTAGTTCTAGTGCCACCAATATTCTTGGAAATAAAAACTCTGAAATTTTTCCAAATCTTCTTCAAACTCCTATGGCCTTCACCTCAAGCTCTAGCTTGATGATCACTGCAGAAGAAACAAATCTGTACCTACTGAAAGGATGCTCAGTCAACTTTGAGCTTATTCACACACTCCTTCCTACCCTATCAGCTGCATTCTCCATTTTTAACTCAAGCAACATGAAACTTCCAATGAAGCCAGTCATTGATCTGATCTGATACTTGAATTTCTTGACTGCACTTGAACCAAAAAGAAACAATATACTTGAATGACCAAGCAACATAAGATGCATCTGATCTTCATAATGAAAATATAACTGGAAATCTAGACTGCAGAACCTTTCCATGTAGTCAGCTATAGGATCAAAGAAGACATGATATATTTGATGCTTCTCATGACATTCTGCAGCTTTGGACAACTCATCCATGCTTTCATCAACCACATACGACTTCAGTTGTGTGCTCTCAAACTGCTTTTCAAACTGATTTTCAAAAACAATGTATTCTTCCTCAAACTCAAAGGAGAAAAGTGGTTGCACCCTCTCTTTGTTTTCTAGCATAAAAATCATTTGAAAAAACTGATCTTGATCATGAATATTATGATATTGAATTTTTTCTTCTAAAATTTCTATATCTTTTTCATGGTTCTTAGCAACTTCATCCACAAATTTAATCTTAACTTCTGACTTACACTCAAATGATTTTAGAATAGAAGACAAGGATAAAGAAAAAATTTCACCTACTTCTTCATTAATGTAATCGTCATTTTATGTAGGCTGATTCAAGAAATGACATGAAGAATCAACTTTTTCTTGTACCTGAGGATTGTAGCAAGCATTTTCCAATATTTTTTCTTGTTGTTTGAAATAATTCTCATACTCCCGATGATCAAAGGATTGACAAGTCTGCTGCAAAGTTTCCTCAAAATCAGAGGATGTAACATGATTTTCATAAATAAGCTCCTGTTGGGTTTCATTTTCATCCAAGGGAGAGGTTATCCTTTCTTCTCAGTGATGAAATGGGTTTTTATGAAGGGCCTCTTAAATTTCCTCATCCATGAACTCATCATCTTCATAACAATTCTCCAAATATTCAATAAAACTCACACAGTGTTTATAGCAGTCTTTAACCAGCAATAAGGAGGTGTGATACTCTTCATACATCTCATAAAATTCAACATGGAAATCATCAAGAGAATATAATGAACCATTTGGCAATCTTTCATACCAAGACCATGCTTTTCCTCCTAAAGTGGCCATAAACATCTTCATGAGACAATCCTCAGGGAACTAAACCTTAAGAATATGTACATGGATATGGAATCTAACCAAATGAAGACCAACATTTTCTTTATTTTCATCTTTAAATATAGGAAGATCAGTTAACCATTCGACCTTTGGCATAGTATTTGGAAAGCCATGGATATGAGACCAATTCATAGGGGCATACCTGGCATTTATTATCGAAATGGAACTCATCTTGAAACTTCATCAAGCTACTGATATTCAAGCATTGGAGTCACCTTCCAATTGATTATTTAATGTGTGGATTTTCCACAGCAGAAATACAGCCAATATGTGCCTATGTGTCTATTGCTGTCAGACCTTAGAACTGAAACTTTGTCATTTTTCCCAGGGAAAAGTTACACCTTCGGTCCCCGAAAATAGCGCCAAAATGTTATCACAAAAATGGACTTGATGGGCTACTAATCAAATAAATTTGATATAACTATTTCAAACCAATCTTTTGATTGAGGCTTAGCCTCCTCAACCTGAGAGGGCTCTCTCAAAGGGTTAATGATTTTTTATAAAAATATAGATGGCTAAATCTATGAGGGGGTAATAATCATATAAATGATAAATGTAGGTTGAAAATCACATCAGAAAGTACACATTGGGCTTATGGAGTCAAAATAGTTTCAGAAAACCAATAAATCTACTTAACATGGAAGTTGAGGCATATTAGAGTTTTAGTTAAGAAATAACACACATGAAGCTGTAAAAACACAGTCAATTTATCTATATAGGAAGTCAGATAATGAAAGATGAATTCTAAGTAACATAGAAAAACACCACTACAATAGGATAATAAAAGATGCAATTAGAACAAGAACACACTAGAACTCCTTCTAAATCTCAAGTTGGCTAAGTAGAAAACTCTGTATTAGCTGAAAACCAGTCAATTACAATAAGCATCGTCTTTTGCTAAAAATGTCCAACCTCTTGCCAATTCGACCCAATGGCCTTTAATAGACCATTTACAACATGAGATGATCTCATATAAGGCTAGATACATCAAATTTCTAACTCTTGACACCTTGTATAACCATAAAACATCAAATTTATGACAAACCAACACCAATCCTACTTGACAGTTTTATTTCAACTAGGACTCAAACTCTTCATTACTATCTTTAACAACCTTATCCTAACAACATTATCTATTTGAAATTACACAATTTTCCAAGTGTATCTTCACATGGTAGAATTTGGATGATGGGCTTCAATTCTTCATGACCACTTTGCTGACCTCCACAAAAGCAGGAAATCAAACCCTGTTTTTTAGGCATAAGATCCTTTTCCTTCTTTGTACATTATGACCATCATTTAAAATTTATTTCGTGGTCCTTGGTTGTTGGATATTATCTTAACATGTCTCATCACTCATCCCTAGCCTCCAGCTATCCAAAAACCGCTGCAAAACTTGTTCAAAAGGAGGTAATTTATGGTGCAGTTTCGTAGCGCCCTTTCATAGCGTTGTCATTTCAACCTTTTTTCTTCAAGTTTCCTTATCAAAAATTTTAATCATCCTTCAATACATCTTCCATAACAATTACATCTCTTAACGCGTCCTTTAACCCCTTGAAAACTGATCAAAAGGAGTAGAAAAGGCAGCTACAACAGTTTCATAGCGCTTTTCTGCTTTTTCACACTAGATGCGCTACGAAACTGCTGAGTATGCAATTTTGTCAAAAAAATTTCCAAGTGAAAATTATTATTGCCCCAAAACTAAAAATATTACCTATCTCATCATATAAAACCCACAGCAACCATATACTAACTTCATTTTAGCTTTTTCCAGTTTTTTCCTGAAAAATGGGTCTTGAGACAAAGCCTATATCTCCTACTCCATGATGTATTTTGCGTACCTGAAGGAGGTTTTTATAGACCATTATGTCTTGAATAACAATCTCTCTTGGTTTTTTGAAACATATATCCTGCTATCCAGAAACTCCCTTTGAAAAACATGTGTAAAACATGAAAACTTTGTTTATGAAAATAGGGCTTCAAAGAAAGCCTTGTATCCCCCAACTGATAACACCTGTGAGAAAAGTGAGAGATTTTTTGTAGTTGGGGCTGTGATTAATACAAACCACTTTCATAATTCCAAAAAAGAATTTCATTTGGCCAGAAACTGAACTTGAAGTTGACTGCTAAACAATCATGTACACGACAGTTTCATAACAGCAGTTTCGTAGTGCATTTTAATTTATCAATTTCGGCCACCTCCTAATGAATTTTAAGAAACGGAGAGAAGTGTTTGAATTTAGATCTGTTATGAAGAAAAACCTCTTTCAAATTTCCAATATTCATGTTCAGTTACTCAGAAACTATCTTTGAAGTTGACTTCTCAAAGTCATAAAAAACAAAGTTTTGTTGTTTGCGCTACGGAACTATCAGCGCTTTCCTAGCGCAAAGTGACTTTTTTGAACTAGTGGCACTACGAAAACGAGGTTTCTTGGCTAATTGAATATTTTTGACATAAAAATTTTAAGAAATGACCCACAAATTAAAATGATGGATATTTGACATGAAGGGACTTCAAAGAATACTTTATTATAACCTAAGGATGGGCTTTAAAATATAAAAATATAAAACCTACCCTTGATCAAATCTAAAATTGACTTCTAAACCCAATTTTGAACCATGACCAAAAACAAACTTGACACAATAATGTTTTGAATTTTTTTGGGTGATAACAGTGACTCCACTTGGGATAGTGTGCCCCTATGGTACACTAAAGAACCAGTAGTTCTAGTGCCATCCATCTTCTTGGAAATAAAAACTTTGAAATTTTGCGAAATGTTCTTCAAAATCTTATGGCCTTCACCTCAGGCTCAATCTTGATGATCACTACAGAAGAAACAAATCTGTACCTACCCTATCAGCTGCAATCTCCATTTTTAACTCAAGCAACATGAATCTTCCAATGAAGCCAGTCATTGATTTGATCTGATACTTGAATTTCTTGACCGCACTTCAACCAAAAACAAACAAGATACTGGAATGACCAAGGCAACATAAGATGCATCTAATCTTCATAATGAAAAAATAACTAGAAATCTGGACTGTAGAACCTTTTTATGTAGTCAGCTATAGGATCAAAGAAGACATGATCTGTTTGATGCTTCTCATGACATTCTGCAGCTTTGGAAAACTCATCCATGCTTTCATTAACCACATAAGACTTCATTTGTGTACTCTCAAACTGATTTTCAAAAACAATGTATTCTTCCTCAAACTCAAAGGAGAAAGGTGGCAGCACCCTCTCTTTGTTTTCTGGCATAAAAATCATTTTAAAAGACTGATCTTGATCATGAATATTATGAGATTGAACTTTATCTTCTAAAACTTCAATATATTTTTCATGGTTCTTAGCAACTTCATCCACAAATTGAATCTTAACTTCTGACTTGCACTCAAATGATTTCATATTGGAAGACAAGGATAAAGAAAAAATTTCACCTACTTCTTCATTAATGTAATCATCATTTGATGTAGTTTGATGCAAGAAATGACATGAAGAATCAAATTTTTCCTGTACCTGAGGATTGTAGCAAGAATTTTCCAATATTTCCTCTCGCTGTTTGAAATGATTCTCATACTCCTGATGATCAAAGGATTGACAAGTCTGCTGCAAATTTTCCTCAAACTCAGAGGATGTAACATGATTTTCATAAATAAGCTCCTGTTGGGTTTCATTTTCATCTAAGGGAGAGGTTATCCTTTCATCTTCATAACTATTCTCCAAATATTCAATAAAAATCACACAGTGTTTACAGCAGTCTTTAACCAGCAATAAGGAGGGATGATACTCTTCATACATCTCATAATGTTGTGAAACCAGCTCCAAAAAGAGAAGAAAAGAGATGTCAACGCCTTAGAAATAAGCCACTTCGAGAGGGGAAACCTCCAATACATTACATGAATGAACAATTCTTGGATGATACAAATGACAAAACCTCCTTTCTATAGATAGGAGTCCATGGGGCCACAATATAATCCTAGTGGGGCCCAATGTAATCTTAGCCGACCTAACAATAATAATGTAAGGGCACAATAATAACAATATGGGGTTACAGGGGTACAACAATAAAAATAAGGTGGGCTACACTAACATAATAAGGGACTACACTATTAATATAGGGACTTAACATGCCCCTCTCCTTCAAACAAGTGTTGTCCTCAACGCTTCATTATTTCTTGATGCTTCTGTATAAAATTCTCATCCTCCCATCTGGAATATTCTACAGGAAAGTTCTTCCACTTGATCAGATACTCTGAAATTGATCATACTTGTCGAGTTCTTGTTTCTGTGACTGCTTCAAAACTTCTTTCGATGTGATGTTGATCTTCTTGTTGTTTCATTAGATTCTGCACCAAAGTTAGGTTATCCTTTGAGAGTTGGAGAACTTGTTGTTGATGCTCGATGTGATCTTCCACTAATTTATCATCCATATTAGCTATTATTTGATCCTTCAAACCATCCAACTTAGCCTCCATTTCTAATTTCAAACCATTTATGTCATCTTCAGTTGCTCTTCGTAAGATCGAAATTTGTTGCACTTGGTACCATAATTTTGATAGATCATGTTGCAATTCTTCATCTTCATGAGTCATAGTAGAGTACTCTGAAGGCTTAATGGGTGTTGAATTATTTTTAGGAGGCATTTTAGAACCCAATACTAAAATATATGCTCAATAAGCCCTTGGAATCACTTCAAACTGATTTTTTTTACACAAGACTTATGCAATTCGGAAAAAAATACACACATTTTTCTTGCTTTTTAGGAGCTCGATATTGAACTGAATTATCTCTATGATTTCGGATCTTCAATATCTGAAATTTGGTATTAAGGTATCCCTCTGAATTCTCTTTCGAATTCCATAGGTCTTATCTAATTTGGATTCTTGAAGACAAAGTTGTGCCCAATATCCTACGATGACCTAATTATGGACTAGTTCATTAATAGAGCAAACTTGTATGACTTGCCACGTGTCACTATTCTTCCTTTGGCTCTGAAATTGATAGAAAGGAAACTACAGTCTATGTAATTCTAGCCATGTTTTACATAATACCAATCTGATGCTCAGAGAGAGAGTTATGAAGCCTTTCCCACGATCACCTCTTTGAGATGAAATTCAAAAGCCTGCACAAGACATAACTTCTTTAGACCATATCTCCGAAAATATTGCGAAACAAGATCTGAAATTTTGCGACGATGTTCCTCAGGATTTTGGCTTCACACTCTAAAAATTTTAGCTTCTGAACCTTCCTAGAAAAAATTTTATAGTGAAAAATTCCACAATGAGCTATTTGGAGTAGCGAAACCCTCGAATCCAAATCTCTGATACCAAATGTTGTGAACCAGCTCGAAAAAGAGAAGAAAAGAGATGTCAACGCCTTAGAAATAAGCCACTTTGAAGGGGAAACCTCCAATACATTACATGAATGAACAATTCTTGGATGATACAAATGACAAAACCTCCTTTCTATATATAGGAGTCCGTGGGGCCACAATATAATCCTAGTGGGGCCCAATGTAATCCTAGCCGACCTAACAATAATAAAGTAAGGGCACAATAATAACAATATGGGGTTTACAGGGGTACAACAATAAAAATAAAGGGGGCTACGCTAACATAATAAGGGACTAGACTATTAATATAGGGACTTAACACATAAAATGCAACATGGAAATCAGCAAGATAATATAATGAACCATTTGGCAAGCTTTCATACCAAGACCATGCTTTTCTTCCTAAAGTGGCCATAAACATCTTCATGAGACAATCCTCGGGGAACTGAACCTTAAGACTGTGTACATACATATGGAATCTAACCAAATGAAGAGGAGCATTGTCTTTATTTTCATCTTTAAATATAGGAAGATCAGTTAACCATTTGACCTTTGGCATAGGATTTGGAAAGCCAAGGATATGAGACCGATTCATAGGGGCATACTTGGCATTTATTCTCACAATGTAACTCATCTTGAAACTTCATCAAGCTACTGATATTCAAGTAGTGGATTCACCTTCCAATTGATTATTTGATGTGTGGAGTCACCAGAGTAGAAATACAGCCAATATGTGCCTAAGTGTCTGCTGCTCTCAGACCTTAGAACTGAAACTTTGTCATTATTCCCAGGGAAAATTTACACCTTCGGTCCCCGGTAACAGTGCCAAAATGTTATCACAAAATTGGACTTTATGGGATGCTAATCAAATCAATCTCATGTAACTATTTCAAATCAATATTTTGATTGAGGCTTAGCCTCCTCAACCTGAGAGGGCTCTCTCAAAGGGTTAATGATTTTTGATAAAAATATAGATGGCTAACTCTATGTGGGGGTAATAATTAGATAAATGATAAATGTAGGTTGAAAATAACATCAGCAAGTACACATTGGGCTTATGGAGTCAAAATATTTTCAGTAAACCAATAAATCTACTTAACATGGAAGTTGAGGCATATCATAGTTTTAGTCAAGAAATAACACACATGAAGCTGTAAAAACACAGTCAGTTTATCTATATAGGAATTCAGAGCATCAAAGATAAATTCTGAGTAACATAGACAAACACCACTGCAATAGGATAATAAAATATGCAATTAGAACAAGAACACACTAGAACTCCTTCTGAATCTCTAGTTGGCTAAGTAGAAATCTCCGTATTAGTAGAAAACCAGTCAATTACAATAAGCACCGTCTTTTGCTAAAAATGTCCAACCTCTTTCCAATTCGACCCAATGGCCTTTAATAGACCATTTAAACATGATATGATCTCATATTAGGCTATATACATCGAATTTATAACTCTTGACACCTTTTATAACCATAAAACATCAAATTTATGACAAACTAACACTTATCCGACATGACAGTCCTATTTCAACTAAGACTCAAACTCTTCATTACTATCTTTAACAACCTTATCCTAACAACCTTATATATTTGAAATTACATCATTTTCCAATTGTATCATCACATGGTCGAATTTTTATGATGGGCTTTAGTTCTTCATGACCACTTTGCTGACCTCCACAAAAGCAGGAAACCAAACCCTATTTTTTAGGCATAAGATTCTTTTCCTTCTTTGAACATTCTGACCATCATTTAAACTTTATTTCGTGGTCCTTGGCTGTTGGAGATTATCTTAACATGTCTCATCACTCATCCCTAGCCTCCATCTGTCCCAAAACCACTGCAAAACTTGTTCAAAAGGTTGTAATTTATGGCGCTACGAAAACACAGCAGTTTTGTAGCGCCCTTTGTAGCGCTGCCATTTCAACCTTTTTTCTTCAAAAACTGGTTCTTTCCTTATGCAAAATTTTAATCATCCTTCAATACATCTTCCATAAGAATTATAGCTCTTAACTTGTTTATTAACCCCTTTAAAACTAATCAAAAGGAGCAAAAAAGGTAGCTACAACAGTTTCGTAGCACTTTTCTACTTTTTTACACTAGATGAGCTACAAAACTGCTGAGTATGCAATTTTGTCAAAAAAATTTCCAAGTGAAAATTATTATTGCCCCAAAACTCAAAATATTAATTATCTCATCATCTAAAAACCACAACAACCATATACTAACTTCATTTTAGCTTTTTTGAGTCATTTCTTCTTCATTTACAATAGGTTGGCCTATTGGTTTTTCCTGTTTTTTCCTGAACAATAGGTCTTAGGACAGAGCCTATATCTCCTACTCCATGATATATTTTGAGAAACAGAAGGAGGTTTTTGTATACCATTATGTATTGAATACAAACCTCTCTTGGGTTTTTGAAAGATATCTCCTATTGTCTAGAAACTGCCTTTGAAAAACATGTGTAAAATAGGAAAACTTTGTTTCTGAAATAGGGCTTCAAAGAAAGCCTTGTATCTCCCAACTGATAACACCTGTGAGAAAAGTGAGAGATTTTTGGTATATGGGGCTGCGATTAAGAAAAACCTCTTTCAGAATCTGAAAAACCCGTTTTCATTTGGCCTGAAACTTTACTTGAAGTTGACTACTAAACAGTCACGTACAGGACAGTTTCGTAACAGCAGTTTCATAGCGCATGTTAATTTATCAATTTCTGCCACCTCCTAATGAATTTGAAGAAAATGAGAGAGGTTTTTGTATTTAGGTTTGTTAAGAAGAAACAACTCTTTCATATTTCCAAAATCCTTTTTCAATTGCTCATAAACTGCCTTTGAAGTTGACTTCTCAAAATCAGAAAAAACAGAGTTTTGATGTTTGCGCTACGAAACTATCAGCGCTTTCGTAGCGCAAAGTGACTTTTTTGAAATAGTGATGTATGAAAACGAGGTTTATTGCCTAATTGAATAGTTTTGACAAAAAAAAATTAGCAAATGACCCACAAATGAAAATCATGGATATTTGACATGAAGGGACTTCAAAGAAGACTTTATTATAACCTAAGGATGGGCTTTAAAATATAAAAATATAAAACCTACCCTTGATCAAATCCTAATTGACTTCAAAACCCAATTTTCAACCATAACCAAAAACAAACTTGACACAATGATGTTTTGAAATTTTTGGGTGATAGCAAGAGTTTTATTGTAGAAAGGACAGAAAGGTTCAGAGCAACCAATTTTATCCTTTAGCAGCACTCTTGCCAACTCAGAGCTAAATTATAATATTTTTCAAAAACAGGCATATGCTTTGATCAAAGTTATTAAAAACTTCAGAATTTATATTTTGCACTCTTATGTCATTGCATTTGTACCTAACACCTTGGTTAAAGACATTTTGACACAAGATGATCTTGATGTCAAGAGAGGGAAATGGATAGCTATTTTTTTGGAGTATGACATAGAAATCAGGGCTACAAAGTTCATGAAAGGACAAGGGTTAGAAAAATTGATGGCACAATCCAATTTTGAATGTCTTGACATGAATCTCATTGCAGAAATTTCGGAGTTGTGAGAGGAAGATGAAGAGTTTATACCTATTGAAGAGAAGTGCATTTTATCTGAATGGTACAGAGATATTATCTTTGTCTTGCATCATCACAGAGCTCCTCCATAGTTGACCAAATCAAAAGCAAGGTTTGTGAAGCTGAAATCATTAAGATATTGCATTGTAAATAAGAATTTGTATTGGAAAGATACCGATGGAATCCTTTTAAATTGTTTGTTGGAGGAGGAAGCTGAAAAGGTTATTGAAGAATTTCACAAGGGAGATTGTGGAGGACACCACTAGTGGAAAGATACAGCAGACAAAATACTCAGAGCAAGTTACTATTTTCCCACCATGTTCAAGGATGTCTTCAAGAAGATCGTTGCTTGAGTGTCAATTTTTTTATGGTAAGAAAAAACTAATTCCTTTACCTTTGATGCCAATATATGTTGAGGCGCCTTTCCAACAATGGGGGTTGGATTTTATTGGTGAAATACACCCATCATCTTCAAGGCAACATCGTTGGATTTTGACAGCCACAGATTATTTCACTAAATGGATTGAAGCAATCCCAACAAGGCAGGCCACTAATTCATTCATCATTCAGTTCTTGGAGAACAACATTTTGTCCAGGTTTAGTTGTCCTATAAGATTATTACTGACAATGCACAAGCTTTAAAATCCAAAAATTTAATTAGTTTTTGTCATCATTATCATATAACACTTGGATATTCAACAGCCTATTACCCCCAAGGTAATGGCCTTACAGAATCCTCTAATAAAATTATTGTGAGAATTATCAAAAAGGTACTGCGGGAAAACAAGAGATCATGGCATCTGAAATTGAAATATGCTCTTTGGGCTGAAAGGGTCTGTACAAAGCGATCCATTGGTACATCACCTTATGAATTAGTATATGGAGTTGAAGCAATTTTTCCCACCTCCTTAGTAGTTCCTGTAATGAAATTGCTGTAAGGACTTGAAGAGGAGCCCAATGCCATTTAGAGGAGGGTAAACCAGCTCATAGCATTGTAATAAAAAATAGAGGAGTTATACAACAGTCATCAACAATCACACAATGAAGTGAAGAAAACATTTGACAGAAAAGTCAAAGACGAGAATTTCTAGATTCGAGATGTAGTTTTAAAGTGGGAAGCCAGAATTGAGGAAAAGAGGAAGCATGGAAATTTTGAAAACATATGGAAGGGACCATTTGTAGTAGTTGCATATCATGGCAACAATACTTATCTACTTCAAGAGATTGATGGACAACTTTGTGCTTGAGGACCTATCAATGGTAGGTTTCTAAAGAACTACTCCTCTTAAATTTTACTAAATTTTCACTCCATTGTATATATTTCGTTTTATTATGTTTTTCTACTAATAAAGACAGATTGATCATCAAACTTGAGCCCAAGGAGAAGGCTATAAGATTTTGAAAAAGGCTTGGTGAATTTTAGAAGTTTTATTTTCAAAAAGGATGGCACTGGAACTACATGTTCTTTGTTGTACCACAAGGGCACAAGATCCCCAGTGGAGCCACTATTATCACTCATTATTTTTAACACTTTCATTGATAGGGTTCTACATGTTATTCACCTAGGTTCATGCTATCTCATAAGTCATTTTCATGAAATTTTTGAAAAAAATTGCATTTGGTGATGTCTACCTTAATTCTAAAACCCACCTCTAACCATGCCATATCAGTCAAATCAACCCCATCTCATCTAGTTCTCAATCCCCATCCTTTTTAATCACAAAATATTCCACCTATCAGCTTTACACAGTTTCATAGCGAATTATATGGCAAATTAGTAGATTTTGCTACGAAACTACCTGATAGTTCCATAGCGAATCTGTCAACAATTAAACGGTTTTCGCTACGAAACTGGGTTTTTTCATCCAGAGTGTCAGAGTGGTGTGAGGTGTCAATTTTCAATAAGAAAAAGAAAGGGGTGAGGTCATTTGAGTTTTTTATTATGATTCCCAAACATGTAAAGCCATATCTGCTTTCATCATTGTCTTTTATGGTCACATGTGTCATCATTAAACCTCAAGTTGTCAAAATTACCTTTAAAACTTTACCCCCAAGATGCTCTTTGTCATTCAACGTCAAATTCTTGCATGTAAATTATCTAACTGTCACTATTCGAGAACGGCTTCACCATGCAAAGCAGGTTGCTATTCAAATTTTGATTCTGCAGGTATCATCAACAAGCGAGGCAACAAGAAGTATGAAGCATCAATGGCATCGAAGAAGAAAACAAATAAGGGTGGTTATTGCGTAAGGTATGAGCCTATGGATTTGAAGTTTCTAAATGAAGATCCCACTCCTATGGAGGCTTTCAGGAAGACAGGTTGCCTACAGTTTTGTTAAAAATTGCAGGGTTTCCGTGCACAAGTATCCAAAGACTTTGTGACAAATTTTACAAGGACAACATCAAAAGTTGGGATTTTGAATTTCACGTTGTCACCAGATATCATCTCCCAAGCCACAGAAATTCCTGAAAGTGGTGAATAATGGTTCAAAGGCGCAAAGTTCGGAATGCAAGGCTGTGAAGAGTTTCTCAAGTAGGGAGCACAGAGGAGCTAATATGACCAATGGCATCCCCAGGGGTTATATGAAAGAGAATTATGAAAATTTGTTGCTGGTGATCCAAAAATAATTCACCTGCGAAGGGAGATTCCACATGGTTTATTCTTATCATATTAGACTCCTTCTGCATTTTGTTGGTAAGAAACCACTTGACCTACCCTTATTTTTATACAAAAGTTTGGGAAAGATGTCAGATAAATTTCAGGTCAAGACAAAAGGTAATGAAACATCAATATTTCACCATGGTCTGATAAAATTGTTAGTGCTAGAAGAATTAAAAAGGTTAAATAGATATTGGACCTCTTTTATTTTTATTATCAGGTATGAAGTAGATGAAATGAATCCAAATAAAGTTTCAAAACCTAAAACTACAACATCTCCAGTTGTAATAGAAGATATTGATGAAGAAGGAATACAATTTCATGTAGAACCAGTGGAAATTGAAGTAGAACCTTTCCAAGAAACTGATATCCCTTAGCCAGCACCTACAAAATAGAAACAGAAATTAGCAAACAAAGCAGTAAGAGGATAACAAGGAGTCAAACATTGGCCAAAGGAAATCTGGAAGACATCCTCCATACAATACATATTGAGGAGTCCCCAATAGTGCAGGCAGAAGGTATTGAAGGTGATGGAAGAAAATTGAATAAAGTTAAGTCTGTCAAGAAGTTGGATTTTTCAGGAGAGGATTTTGGCTTCATGTTTCAGCCAAGGAAGCCAACGATTAGGTCACAAATTGCAAAGAGTTCCATGGAAATCAAAGAAGAATAAAAATTTAGTGAAGGTAAGCAGCCAGAAAACATCATAGATTTATCCCCAGCAACAGAATAAGTTGTCACTATGCAGAGAAAGGGAAGAACTCCTCACAGAAAAACTAAGAGAAGCAAGAGAATAAATACTTGAGTTAAAGTTGGAAGCAGAGAAGCATAGATATGAAAATTCCGAGTTTGATCAAATAATGAAAAAATGGGACGTTGAACTTTCAAGTGTTTCACAATCTATGAGTAACGCTAAAATACTACTGAAAAGAACCTAGCCTCTAAGACTTGTGGCCAAACATACCATGAAGATGACTATGCACTTGCAAGCTGAAAATAGATCATTACAAAATCAAGTGGAAGACCTTTAGGAACAAATGAACATGATTCAAGATGAATTGGAGAAGAGAGGACTGAAAATGAAAGTGATTGAAGAACCTGAAGGTAAACCTATTGTTAATGAAGATGAAACACCCAAGGACTGAAGAGTTGAGTTAAGACATTTTGGTTAAGGTTTATAGCTTAAAATTGACATAAGTTTTGGCTTAGAAGATAAATTTTTGAAGAAAGTTATAAAATCTGCAATTTCTGCCTTATTAGGCAGTTTCGTAGTGTGCTCCAGGCTTGAAGGCCGAAAAATACTACGAAATTTCTGAAGATTTTTTTTGGTCTTTAAAATCAGTTTTATGAGGAAATAAGGAGGGATTTTGATAGTATTTAGATATTTTGACCTAAAAATTACTTTTTGACCAGCAGAGGTGGTAGAAGGAAAGGTTAAAAGACAGAAACAAACTCTCTACTAAACTACGCTACGAAACTGCCTAAAGATGCTTTGTTTTGTAACAAGGTGTTTTTGAAGGGTTTTTGAAGGTTTGAAAGGCATATGGAAGGCCAGAAAGCCACGTGGAGGCATCCAAACAGATAAGGAGACATCTTAGTAAATATTCATCACTTGGCATGTGTGCCATTCATACAAAAAAACATGAAGACAAAATTATAGTTAATATTGATCCTTTCCTAGAAAATAGGATAGTTGCTGCTAAATTCTTGGAAATTACATTTATGTCTTATGTCATGGAGAATGCCATTCGAGAATCTGATCTATATCTATGTAGTGGTCCCACTATTAGAGAAGTGGAGGAATTAAATGTAATTAGAGTCCCATTAGGAGAGAAACCCTTAAATGAATAGGTGTCTTTTTATGTTCTAGAAATAGATTTTTTAGTTATGATTAGCTGTCAGAGTCAAGGTTCGATGATCCAGCATCCTATGTAATGTAAAAATATTCTATTTATAGACAGAAGATCGAATATCAAAGGGTTGGAGAGTATTGTACTACACTGCTATTTTTTGTAAAACTTTCAACTTTCAGTAATATGCAGTGGATGTTTTGGCCTTCTTCACCTCAGATTCAAATGAAGTGTTCAATGAGTTATATGTATTGTATCTTTCATGTTTAATATCTAAGGTTATTTTATATCTAATTACTCAGAACTCATGGAAACATGCTCTGACTTCCTTTAGATGTTTAATTCTTGTATTGTGTATGTGTACCACCTTTTCATTGAAACTTCCATTTGCCTCAGTTTCCACAAGAAGGATTATTTCATTCACTTGTCTGATGTTGACTCCATTTTCCCAATGGTAGCAGTCCTTTACATTTTCAACCTACAATCAATTATAATCAATTTACAGTCATAGAGTTAGCCATATAACCGAGTTTTCATTGAAAATCATAAATTACCTTGAGAGAGCCCTCTTAGACTAGAGAGGCTAATCTTCAGTTCAAAGTTGATTGAAATAGTTACTCTAAGTTGTCTGGTGGAGCAGCCCATCAGTACCAATGTAGAGATGACATAAGTGATTAGAAATTAGAAATTATACGCTATTTAATATATTTTTTTATTTTTATAATATTTATCATTTATATTAAATATTAAAGCAATGTTCATTTTTTTAAGACAAATTATAAGAATAAATTAAATTATAATTTTACCTTTTTTTATTATTAATATAAAAACAGATTCCCGCAACCTAATTCTTGTAATATTAAGAAACATAGAACGGAACTCATAAATACAAATACCTTCTTCATATTTTATATATCTCATTTCTATTATATAATTTATAGTTCAATATATTATAGTTGACTACAAAGAGTATATATGTATAAAATAAAGGAATTTAAAAATTACATTTTAATGTACTTGTAAACATTAATTATTATTACTATTATTTTGGTTACATTTATAAAAATCTAAATTAACAACATTATTTTTTCTCCATTCACAATAATCCATATATGTATATAGAGAAAGGCCTTTTGCGCAAGGAAGTGAAGCAAGTGAATTTTATGGGGCACTGTTTAGGCTCGTTGGAAGCAAATCAAAATTTTTCTCCTATAGTGACTTTGTCGGGGTATTTTCCGATACTATTGGCAGTGGAGAAACACTAGAGATGAAACTCATACTCTTAATATATTAAACTCACCGCACATATTACCCTTTCCTATATCAAAACGGTTGTGATTTGGAAAGCCCTTATATGTGTTTAACTGAGTAAGGGAATGGAGGGGACTATATCTCTAACTAGTTTAAATAGGAAATACAAGGTAATCCACAAGATGAATCAATACTTCCTGAAAGACTAAGACATTGCACTTAGAGAATTAAACTTAAATAAAGAAGTTGGAGTTCTACCAGTGTGTCACCAAGTGTTTTTGTTGTGATTAACACCCTCCAAAAATTTTCTCACACTTGAATTTTGGAGCCTACTAAGGATCTTCCTATATGTCACTCTATGGTTACTCAATGATCATTGGATGTTTTGAAAAGTGTTTAAGTCTTCTTCCTAGTTTTAAAATGTCAAGTCACTTGCACTCACATGCACGGCCTTCGATGAGTTCATGAGAACACTTACTTTATGAAAGCTTGAACAGGCATATCATTATCCATCAAGACAGTGCCTATGCGATGTTCAAATCATGTCAACAATCATTACACACTTTTTTTGAAACTCTCCCTCACTTTCATTTCATCTATACTTTTATTACGGTGAGTTTTCTCAACTTTCGATTTTACGCATTTTTGCTTTCACAAGTGTCGCTTTCATATTCTCAGTTGTCACTTTTGCTTGTTTTACCTTTAATAAGTATCATTTTCATGTTATATTTACTCAAGATGTGTCACTTTCAAGTTCATTCACATTTTTCAAGTTTTTTATTATGTTTACCTCATGTCGTGGGTGTCACTTTTGTTGTTTTCACTCCTACGTGTGTCGCACCATTGCGTATCACCAAAGCTAGTTATAGTGCACCCTTATACATTACATGGTCATAAATATCATTAGAATATGCACTAGAAACATTCTTATATTTAATCACACCTTTTTTTCACATTTGTCACAATTTTCATAACTTGTGTTATAAGCGTCCTAATGTGTCGTTTCAACCATCACACTTAGAAATAAGTGTCTCTTTTTTGTCATTTCGAGGAGTCATTTTTATTCTTGGGTCCTATGTATATTTTGGCTTGTATTGGTTGTTTTATGTGTGTTATCCATGTTTTAGTCATGTTAGGATGCATTTCTTTCTCCTATTATGTTAATCCCCCCCTTAGTAATTTTGAGAGCTCTTCTTGGTCCTTTAGCCCAATGCAAGCTCTAAAGGCATTAACACTCTTACTAGGTGATTATTGCAACGTATTCATGAGCCTCATTGAGGTATATTTCCTCCTATACTTGTGCACTAAGTATTTTCGAAGGTCTCCTCCCTCTCACAGTGCATCAGTACTTCCTAAGGATAAGTCACCTAGCCTTGTGCTTCCTCCCCCAGTGAAAAGCACATTCCAAATGAACAAGTAGCCATTTTTGGAGAGAATTTGGCCCTTCCAATCCAAAGTGCACTTAAAAACAATGAATCACAATTCAAAACAATGAAGTGCATTTTAAAAAAAACGAAGCACACTTTAAACACTAAGTGAAAAAGTGCACTTTAGAACAATAAGGATCCTTTGAGTGCACTTTGAAACAACGAAGGATCCTCTATTTCTTAAAAATTGCATGGTGCACTCACAAATCTTGAAGCCTTTGAGCACACGGAGCAGTCACAAATCATGAAGCCTTAACGTGCATCTTGCATTCTTCAAGCACGAAATTGTTGGCTAAATGGGGCCTAGACCCAAGTTCAAAATGACTGCACAGTCCAATAAAACCCACTATTACCGACCCTTTCGGCAACAATCTACTTGCGCAAACTAAAGTCTCACCCAAGGAAATATAGGGGGGTTCTAGAACCAGGTTTATGCTTTCAAAGGGACACATGATCGTAGATTTAGAGCTTTTCCTTCTTATCAAAGCTTCGCAGGCCATATATATCAATAATAACAGAAAGGTTCAACAAATATGTTGAACTTACTCACAGGCTACACAATCTTACTTATTCTTGCATTAAACCAACTAAATAATCATACACAGGACTAAGCTACTCATTTATAGATAAAATCCTTTTTCATGCATAAATATTTATAAAAAGTAAGTAAAAGCAAACACTTCAATATAACTCATATATTTCTCAATAGTTATTTCATTAACAACAAGATCCTTCTCATACATTCACTTTCCACCCTGCACACACAGCTACAGACTTCCTAAGGCATTCACGTACATATTTGTAGGAGCCTTTTCCTCTAACCCAAAAACAGACTCTGACTCAAAGAAATCGTACATCTAAATGCATCATTCAACTTCTACTTTCCTTTCTATTACTTCTATCTAGACTCCTTATATAGGTTTGGCATTTACAATACCATGGTCCAAAACCATGGGCGGAGTCCAACGTTCACAAAATATCCCATCCCATTACATAATAAGGGGATTTGACCCATCCCAAAGCCCTTAAGACCAAACATATACTTCGTATTGTGTGTTTTGCTCCTCGATCTGTGGATTCTTTCTTTACTTTCTTACTTCGCAAGGATCCCAGCTCCAACAGGCCCCCAACACAAAATTGTGACTCATTCTGAGTCACAACGTTGATGTGCCATCGATCTTTTCTCTGATATCGCTCAAGGAATCCTTCAACTGGGGAAATGTGTCAGCGCACTAATTTTCTACCTTATTCTGGAACCTTTCTTGCTTGAGTCACGCTCGCTTGATTCACGCTCACTTATATTTGCAACCCAGCTAAAGTCTCATGCCCCTAACTAGCTGCACGAAGCATCAAGACTCTACGTCGGTTATATAGTCATTGTGCACTACCATGGACGAAGTCATCCTTGTATAACTTTAAGCAGCTAACATTAATACAACTAGGGAACAATTCACCATTCATCTTGGCGAGTTGGAATTCGCCTCCTTTCAATCACCTCAAGAATAATATACAAGCCTAACCAGTGCATTTGTAGATTTCCTGGGAATTTTGCAAACTTACGATCATACAAAAAAACTAGATCCCCATCTTTGAACTTCTTTTTCTTGATATGTCGATCATGCCATGCCTTCTCTTTTTCTTTTTGAACCTGCTGATGAAATTCAGTGATGAACCGATCTTCTTCTAACTCAGACAGTTGCACCATTCCCTACTCCATAATGTGGTTGTTTGCCATATTCGTTATTGTTGTAATGCAAAAACTAGGGACGATATTCTCCATTGGCATCACTTCTTTTTAGGCATACACTAGTCGAAAGGGAATCTAGTCTCTCAACTTCTTACAGGTAGTTTGGTAGGCCAATAATACAGCAGGAATGTGCAGATCCCACTCATTTATGTTAATTTTGTAGACTTTTATTAGCACATTCTCCAATATATTTTTTTTTAATCTTCTATTGTGCCATTTTCTTGGGGGTGATATGGCGTACTCTTGAGGTAATCAAGTTGGAATTCTTCAGTCAAGGTGTCGATAGTTTTATTCAAGAAATGCGTTCCCTGGTTGCTCATAAAAATTTTCAGACAACCAAACTGAGATAGAATATGCTCAAAAATGAATTTTCTACCATGTCTGCAGTGGAATTATTTACTAGTGATGCTTCATCCCACTAAGTGATCTAATCAGTTGCAGTAATAACATACAGCGCACATGTCTTCTCTCTTGGCGGATCGATTGGACCTACAAATTCAATCGCCCATTTATTGAAAGCTTGGAACATTAATAGGGGTTTCAATGAAATTTCATCTCTTCGCGAATGTCTTCCATTCTGCTACAAACATCATATGTGCTACAATATTCCTTTGAATATTTATGTACCGTAGGCCACCATAACTCAATGTGTCGAATATCTTGTTTAGTGACCTCCAGCAACTCCGCCGTGTGATTCAACCAGTATGTTGTTTCATTCATGCTCAAGAAAATATCTTGGTAAAATTTCATAAGCCCCCACTTTATACAGGTTTCCTACAATCAGGGTAAAGTTTGTCACACTTACGACCAACTCCTTCTTTTGTTGTGTAGTATATTCCCGAGGTGTGATTCTCGTTGAGAGAAACTGAATGATATCCAGGAAATTCTCATTTGCAACGTTGATAGAAAACAATTGTGCATCAGGTAATCCTTCTTGAAGATTCATTGGTTCCTCCCCTACCTCAATCCTATACAGATGGTCTGGTCCGGAATTCAAACGGCATGGCTTTACAATTACTTCAAAATCATATTCTTGGAACAACAATAACCATCAACAAAACTCCCCCCCCCCAAAAAAACACAGGCTTATTGATCGGGTACTTTAAAGCAGAATGATCCATGAACATTTTGAAGTGTGCCCCCAATAGATAGGGCCCTATAATTTTGCAGCATATATACCATTTCCAATCCTTCACGCTCTGTGGTGCCATATTTCCTTTCTTCTTTAGAAAACTTCCTATTAAAAGAGGCTACATAGTGATCAATATATCCTTCTCTGGGATGTTCTAACATGACTCCTAGGGCTATCTAGGACGTATCGACATGTACATTGAATATCTTCTTCCAATCGAGGAAGACAATAATAGGTTCAGTCACCATTTTTCCCTTTAGTATATTGAGACTCTACTGACAATCAGAATCCCAACAGAACTTGGCATTCTTCTTCAATAATTTCTCCATGGGTATAGTAATTTGTGTGTACACCTTAATGAACTTCCTGTAGTAGCATCTATGTGTGAGTGTCGTGTGTAGCTGCTTGAAATTTGTTAGGGGTTCTAAAAAGATAATCATGACAATATTCACAGGATCTACCATCAATCCCTATTTGCACACAATGTGTCCCAACAAAATACCATATGGTATGCATAAAATGCACTTCTTTAGGTTTAAGTAGTTCTTATACTTCTTGCAAGTATCCAACATCAAGCACAGACTAGAGACATGCTTCTTTAACGGGCCAAAGATTGTCCAGTCATTGAAATATACTTCCAGGAATTTGTCGATATATTCTTTGAAAGCTACAACAACAACCCTGAAAAGTATAGTTGGCACGTTCTTTAACCCAAATGGCATGATGGTGTACTGAAAGGACCCCCAATCAATAGTAAAGGTGTTCTTGCTCCTATCTTCTGGCATAATCTTTATTTGATCATACTCAGAGAATCCATTTGTAAATTAGTAAGCTTCCTTCCCGCCAACATTCTCTAAAACACCATTGGTTAATGGAGTGGGAAACGAAAGCATCATGAAAAATAAACGTTATTGTTTATCATGCTCCAAAGTTGGGGATCGCGCTTATTAAAATAAAAGGGATTGCAGAATAATAGATTAGTTAATAGGCATGAAAGCGACTGTTCAACAACACTTTCTTGAGCCAAATAATTTGGTACCTCACTTAGATCCTTGACTATTAACAATGATTCCCCTTCATGCTTCAGACCTTCACCTCGAACCCTTGATCTCTCTTTCTCTTTCTCTAGTGCACAAGCACACCTTGAAGGCCTCTTTTGATCCTTTATGAGTTTGAAAACGTCATCCAAATCAATCCTTGTTGTTTTAACACTCTCACAGGCCTATCATAAGTAGATCATTCCATGACCTAGGCAATGTAGATGTTTAAGACTGATTTTTCTTTGTCATGAATTATTTTAATTGGTAATTCTCAAAGAAGATATAAAGAAGGAAGCATAAAGAAACACCCGCGGAGAAGAAGAACAAAAGAAATATGTTGTGGAGACATGAAGCAAATCATGGACTAAGACAGAAAGAAGACATTACATGATGACTCAAGAGTTTCTGATATTGATAAAAAACCCTTTTGGAGGGTGAGGTAGAGTAAAAAATTGGATCCTTCATGAAGATGAAGCATAGATCATATCTATTATCAAGAATGCAAGATGAAGCAGTAAGGAAGACAACTTTGCACTGCCACCTCATCATGAAGTCCATGTCATCATTGTCAAGTTGTAGTTGGTAAAAGTGTCATCGTAATGGTCAATATGTGTACATGTGTTATGCCACATCATCATGTGGAATATAATGATGTAATCTTATGAAAATGAAAAAATTTAATGTGTGGAAATCAAAGAGATATATGTGGAATATGAAAATCCACATAGTCATATATGGAAAAAAATGTCTTTAGGAGAAGTCCATAAGTCAGTAGAATTTCAAGAGCTATTTAGAAGTCCAAAGGACACATTAGAATTCCAAGATTCGTGAGGGTAATTCAAGAGTCATGGGGATATGAAAATTCATTACCCTTATTATAAAATCATCCTCATAACTCAAGAAAATGGCTTTTGGAGGCTTAAGCTTTAGAGAGCTATTCTTGGCTTCTCTACTTAGCATAGGATAGAAAACTATTCTTTGGAGAAGCAAGAAGTCACTTAATGTTCCATTATTGGAACTAGTGTTTCACTATTTAACTGTGTACTTGGATCTTTCACCTTATAATTTAAGCTCAATGAGCCAACACGTTTTCGTGCATGTATTGTGAATGTCTTAGGACTATTATTTGGATGTTTTCTATATGTGTTTTTTTCATATGTACTAAGGAAATTGAACTATTTCAGTGGCTTCGGTACTTAGTGGCTTCGGTACTTAACTTGTTGAAGGTGTGTTGTATGTGGTTTAATCATCGTTGTTTCTATGTGAACTATTTCGCTAGATAACTAACGAATCTTTCTTTGCTTATGTGTCTCTCTTAGGTTAGTACTATTACTTCCTTCTAGAGGCTCACTTTTGTCTCCCACCTCATGAAGGTCTTCTTTTACACATTGCAATTAGTGTTTCACAATTTCAACTCATTTGCGTGTTCAAGGTTTATGCATATAATCTCTTATGTTATTTGTTGAACTAAGACGAACCTTTTTGCTACAGTAGTCAAGCTGGTACTCCGGATGGAGCTCCTACTCCAAACTATGTGAGTTCTAATTGGGAGTTCATATTGGGGATACCCCCTATATGTTGGTGGTATCTGGCATTGTCAATAGAAGGGTATGAAAAATATTTGTGAAGTCTTACATGTCTTTGTCCCTACCCTAACGCATTTTATGTACTTATCTTCATATCCATTGACAGGGTAATAATATTTCTTTATAGCATCTTGAAAGGAATTCCAAGTGGGTGTAGTTGAAAACAGTAAGGGTCCCCTCTTGTCCTTTTTATCAAATTATGTTTCCCACCAATCCTTGACATGGGGAGCAGCTTTAAGGAGAGAAAAAATTATCTTTTCCATATCAGAAAGATAATGAACCAAGAAATATCATTCCAACAGGCTTAACCATTTATCTATGGCATATTTGTCTATTTGAACTTCCAATATAGGGATTTCAACTTGTACCTTGTAGGGTGAGACACCTTTGAAGTGACAATTGGATGAAGATGCATTGCATGTTGGCATCCACTGAAGTATCTAGGAAACGTTTTCAATCATCTCGCCCCTTTGCCACTCAAGAGCTTCCTCGAGCAACAACTTGATAGGATATCCTTCTCCCTCATATTTATTTTCTTCCCCCATGGGTGGTCGTCAGTGTCGGTGGGGACATTTTTGCAAGAGTTCAACCAATTCAAGTCCCAACTTCTTATACCCCGACCTTGTCGGGGACATGCAAATAAAAACAAAGAAAGAGAAAACCGCTCTAATACCACTTATCCAAATTTGTGCATGAATGAATTGAAATACAGATATAAACAGAGACACATAGCTACAGTAAAAATAGAACTTTAATTCATTAATAACAAAGTACTAAAAATTGTTACATGCATAATGGAAATAAACTAATTCCCCCAATGGTATCTTATCTTTGAGAAGAGATGTGTCGGCTACATGCCTTCTAAATTCTATTACAATGATGCTCAAAGGAATTTTTATCATTAAGAAACAATTGGAAACCCTAAACATCCAAAAACCTAACACTAGGAAATGAAGCGCCAAAATCCTGTTGGCCCAGTTGCGGTTACCTGGAACATTAACTTCCTCAGATCATAACCTTCGCCTGCAATCTTTGTTTGAATATCGTAATACCTCGTTTAGAATATTTTCAAGAGGAAGTAAACTAAAAACAAATACAATAGTCTCGCACTTTTTTTGTCTCTTTTTTTTTCCAAAAAACATCTTTTAGGTCCTCAAAACATCTTTGGAAGTTTAAGACCCAAAAAGCTGCCAAAAATAGTAAGTTGTGCTACAATTAAGGAAACTGAAAGAAACAATAGTGGCGGTCCAAGAGGAATAGGTGGGTGGCCACCAATATCCACCTGGATCAGTCCTTCCCCCCAAGAAGCAAAGGTCCCCAATGTGTTGAGTGCCTCAATGAGATGGGGAAACGTCTGTTGAACTTGGTCCCTGGTGAGCCAATTGACTTGGTGCGGGAATTGGCTAGATTTGACAACCCGATAGAGTTTTATATTCTGTTGGAGAGTGGTCCTTATATTTGTGTCCATAATTTTATCATTTGTGGCATGTTCCATGCAATCTGGGTCGAGATTTGTTGGTGTTAGTTGTTCTGAAATGTTTGATGTGTCCAACAATAGTGGAAAGTATGGTTGAAGGAAATACACATTGAACACTAGGTGCAGGCCAAGGAATGTGAGAATTTTGAGCTCGAAAGTAATATCAGCCAAAGACTTGGTGATGGTGTATATCTTGTATCAGAGTGGTTGGATATTCCATTGGGATCTGGAAAGGCGTTCTTTTTGCAAATGCGCCCAAAATTTGTCACCCACCTGAAACTTATGGTGGCACCCAATGTTGATCATGTCATCACTCTTGCTTAGCATAGGACTTCTCCAATATGTCATGAGCCTCCTAGAGGATGTGTTGAATTTTTTCAATAAACTTGGTGTCTTTATCATGCTCAGACTATATGTATGTGGATTACGTATGTGTACTCGCATGAGACATGGAAACATCAATCAGACACAATGGTTGAAATACCAGACCCATCTGAAAGGGATTGTGACGAGTTGAGCTATGGACAGATATATTATAGCTATGTTGCACATAGGGAAGGTTGTCATCCTAGGTTTTTGGATTCTTGCATTTGTACATGCGGGGTGTGTGCACTAACATCCTTTTGATGACCTCTATATGGTCATCAGTCTAGGGATGGAATGCAGTCAACTTGGTGAGCTTGGTTTCCAATAGTGTCCAAAGTCTTAACCAAAATGTGATCACAAACCTACTATGTTGATCTAATATAATGGTCTGCGGGATCCCAAAATGTACCCGCTCTCGTTCAAAGAAGAGTTTGGCAGTGTCCTTTGTTGTGATACTTGTCTTGTAGGCCACCAATATAGTCATCTTAAAAAATATGTCCATGACCACAAATACATAGTCATTACCATTCTTGGGAGAATGGAGGCTCCACAGATAATACATGGAGATGGATTCCCATGGATATCTTGGAGAAGGAAGAGGATTGTACAGGCCTTGCTCCTTGATGATCATATTAGCGATGTCATAGACAGTTCAGGATATGATATATTTTCCAACATCCTGTCAGAGTTTCATACAATAAAACTACTTCTACAATATAGCCACAATTTTCTCCATGCCAAAGTTTCTTGCGACCATACTATGTGGGGCCTCCCAATTAAATTTCGCACGCTCACATAAAGGAACACAAAGGTGGCCTAGGTAGCATAATAATTTGTCTTGGAGGTAGACTCATCTATAACTTGCATGTCATCCACTAGCATCTAGTATGTGGTAGAAAACTCTATATCATTTTTGTACAGTTGCATCCATCCATAGGTTTGTGGCCACAAGAGTTGAGAATAGTAGTCAGTACTGCAACTTGGGCCGACCAATTGAGGAAAATGCAACATGACTAGTGATTCCATTTCTATATTTAATGTTCAAGTGGAATTTTTGCTTATATGTAGACCACTTTTAATGGTGATCACTATGAAAATTCACGTGTGTCTCTATAAACTAAAGAGGTCAGCGATCCATATGAATTACCATATACTTCCCCATAATGTAATGTTTGCATTGTCGATGAGCCTGCATAATAGAATACATCTATTTATCTTAACCAGGGTACTTCTTAATTGTATTGGAAATTTTTTCACTATGATAGGCCACTGGATTCTATTATTGGGTGAGGACTACACAAATAGCATAGTCGAAGGAATTTGTCTCAATTTCAAATGGTCATTGCAGGTCTAGTAATGTGAGTAAATGTGCATAGCAGAGGCGTTGCTTCAGCTAAAAAATTACCTTGTATTGAGACATAGACTAGGAAAGCTTTGCTTTTGCTCCACCCTTAGTAATATGAATAAAAGGCCAAGTGATATGGGAGAATCCCAACATGAACCTCCGATAAAAATTTGCAAGACCCAAAAAGATGTGAAGCTTTTCTATAGTAGTCAAGGTTTTCCAATCATGAATGACTTGGATATTAGACAGATCCACATGCATGCCTTGCTCATCTATGATGTAACCCATATATTTGACTTGGATCATGCCAAAGGTGCATTTCTCTAGGTTGGCACATAGTTTGTGTTGTTACAAGGTTTGAAGGACCTTTCAAATGTGTTTCAAGTGCTCTTCTCAAATATTGTTGAAGATGAGCATGTCATATAGATAAACAATGATGAATGAATTAGTGAAGGGCCATAAGATTTCATCCATCAACCTCATAAAATTTTCAGAGGAATTTTTCAACCCAAAAGGCATGACAAACCATTCAAAAATGCCTTCCTTGGATTTGAAGGCGGTCTTCCATACATATGTGGGCTCTATTGGAACCTAGTGATAGCCAGACTTCAAATCAATCTTGCTAAAATATTTTCCACTTGAGCTGGTCCAAAAGGTCATCAATCTGTGGGATTAGATACCGATTCCTAACAGTGATTTTTTTACCGCACGATAATCAATGCAGAGCCTCTGCATCCCATCATTCTTTTGTACAAGTATAATCGAACTCCCATAAGGTGAGGAACATCGTAGGATGTTCCCTTTTTGCAGGAAAACCTATATCTACTTATTTATCTCTTCATTTTCTAGAATCGAGTAGCAGTATATTGGCCCATTGGTTAGAGGTGCTTTAGGTTTCATATCGATCAAATGCTTGACCTGGCAATAAAAGGGCACCCTTGTGGGTGAGGAGAATATGTCCCTGTATTATTTCACGACCTTATCCAACTAATTTTTCTATGTGGAGGAACCTTTCCTAGGAGCCATGGATGTGGCCATGATATTCCCATTATTTTGAGAATTAATAATAAATAAAACAAATTTCCCGGTCTAGGAGATGATCTTACTACATTTCGTAGTAGAGATCAAAGAGATGGAAATAGGTGAGGATACCTCTAGTATCCCATATAAATTATTGCACAAAGTAATAATAATAGTGCAAGGCCTATACTCATTCATAGCATGATGCCTCCACAAGTATGGTTGACCTAATAATACATCACAAAATTCAAGAGGAGCGGCGTCACACGGTACCTAATCCGTGAAGAGTTTGAAGTTGTAGGGAAGGCGGCATTGTTGGCTAACACATAGATCTCATCCTTGGTGGAGCCACTTGATGATGTATGGATATAGATGTGGTGTGGTTAAAATTCCTAACCATTTAATGAGTTATAATGAGATGAGGTTCTTTTTTCTCCCTCTATCGACAATGAGCTGCAACGGCAACCCCTTCACCCACATTTACGAGTGGAAGACACACTCCCCTTCCTCTGGGTCTTCAAGCTCAATATTATGTATTTTGGTGGTGGAAATGGTGCCATTGGGCTCTACATTAATAATATGATTCCCTTTTTTGTTCCCCTTATATGGGTCTGACTCAAAGCTAGAACATACTTCTAAATCCAAATACTTCAGTTCAACCACCAGTGACTACTTAGCATGACACTCACTAGTGTTCTTAGTGGAGTTCTTGTGTGTTTTGAAACCAGCTCCAAAAATAGAAGAAAAGAGAGATCAACACCTTAGAAATCAGCCACTTCGATGGGGAAACCTCCAATGCATTACATAAATGAACAATTCTTAGATGATACAAATGACCAAAACCTCCTTCTATATATAGTATTCCATGGGCCCACAATATAATCCTAGTCAACCTAACGATAACAATGTAAGGGCACAATAATAACAATATTGGGGTTACAGGGGTACAACAATAACAATAAGGGGGCTACACTAATAACAATAAAGGACTAAACTAGTAATATAGGGACCTAACATGCCCCTCTCCTTCTAAAAAGTGTTGTCCTCAATGCTTGAGTAGCTCTGGGTGCTTCTATATAAAATTCTCATCCTCCCATATAGAATCTTTAGTGGGTAAGTTCCTCCACTTGATGAGATAATATGAAATTGATCGATTTTGTAGTTGTCGAGTTCTTGTTTCCATGACCGCTTCAGGTTCCAATATGATTTTTCCTTCCTCATCAATTTCTGGAAATATTGTTTGAACATGAATATTTTCACCTATAACCTTCTTTAAGCATGAAGCATGGAAAACTGGATGCACTCATGAAGAAGCAAGAAGCTCCAATTTGTATGCCATAGTACTAATATTTTGCAACACCTTGTAAGGACCATAGTACTTTGGTGATAACGTATTATCCTTCTTAGCTTGCTTGAGGGATATTTGTTTGTATGGTTGTAGCCATAAAAATACCCAGTATCTTACATCAAAACTTCTCTTGCTGCGATGTTGATCTGCCTATTGTTTCATTCGATTTTGTGCCAAATTTAGGCTATCCTTTAAGAGTTGGAGAACTTTTTGTTGATGCTCGATGTGATCTTTCACTTCTTGAACCTTATAATTTTCTCTTAAAGATGATGTGATGGATGGTGGATGATATCCATAAAGAGCCATAAATGGGGTCATTTTTGCTGCAGTATGGAAGGAAGTGTTATACCACCATTCAACGAGAGGTAACCACTTGACCCATTGTGTTTGTTTATCAGATACAAAACAACGAAGATATCCTTCTAAACATTTATTCACTATCTCATTTTGACCATCAGATTGAGGATGATAAGATGAGCTATGAGCTAATTGAGTACCCAAACAAGAAAATAACTCCGTATAAAAATTTCCAGTAAAAATGGGATCTTTGTTGCTCACAATAACCTTTGGATTTCCATGTAGCTTTTTAATTGTGTCCATAAATGTAGTACAAATTGTGCTTGCTTTAAATGGATGATATAATGCACAAAATTGTGCATACTTGGTAATTCTATCAACTACCACCATGATGACATTCTTTCCTTCGAACTTAGGTAAACCTATGATAAAATCCATTGAAATCTCCTCCCAACGTTGACTTGGAATGGATAAAGGTTGTAGAAGACCCGGGGTCTTGATTGTCTCAACTTTATTTTTCTGGCAAACCAAACATTCTGCCACAAAATTTTGAATATCAGATTTAAGGCCATCCCAAAAAAATTCTTTCTTCACCCTGTGGGAAATTTTTAAAAATCCTAAGTGTCCTCCTAAAGGAGAAGTGTGCAATTCCAAAAGAATATTTTTTTTTAGTTGGGAATTCTTACAAATACATAAGCAATATTTGTACCATAAGGAATCATTTTTCCAACTAAATGTATCAGATGTACTGGGATCTTGCTGCAACTTTTGAATGTGTCCACACTTCTTCGTCCTTCTTCCATTCATCCCTTGCTTCGGTTATCCAATCTGGTTGGATAATAGAAATGGCACAAAGAAATGCTTCCACCTCTTCATTCTTTATTGAGAGTGCATCTACAACAAAATTTAGCTTCCCTTTTTTGTAGATTATTTCAAAGTCATAACCCAACATCTTTGTGACCCATTTTTTTTGCTCTTTTGAAGATAGTCTTTGTTCCAAAAAAAATTTAGGACTATCATGATTAGTTTTTACCTTGAAGTGTCTTCCTATTAGGTAAGGTTGCCATTTATTTAGTGCATGTAGTATTGTTAGCATTTCCTTCTCATAAATACCTTTTTGTAAATACTTTCCTTTGATTAGACAACTATCAAAAGCAATGGGTCTTCCTTCTTGCATTAAAATAGCACCAATTCCATTTCCTAAGGCATCACTTTCCACAATAAAGGTTTTTTTGAAGTCTGGCGTAGCTAAGACCAGTGCTAGGCCCATTGCCTCTTTAAGATGTTCAAAGGCCTGTTGCTTAAGGAGTCCGTGAAAATGCATCTTTCTTCAATAATGTTGTTAGAGGTGCTACTATTCTCCCATAATTATTAACAAACTTGCGATAATACCCTGTTAACCTGAGAAATCCTTGCAACTACTTTATGGTTCTGGAGACTTTCCATTCCTTAATGGATTTAATTTTCTTAGGGTCTACCTTAACACCCTCGTGAGATACAATATGACCCAGATATTCCACTTCTTATACTCCAAAGAAACATTTGGATGTTTTTGCATATAATTGTTTCTGGTGCAATAGTTTGAGCACCCTGTCAACATGTTGAACATCATCCTTCCAAGACCTATTGTAGATTATTATATCATCAAAAAATACTAGCAAAAATTTTCTAAGGAAGGGTTTGAAAATGGAATTCATCAACCCTTGAAATGTATAAGGTGCATTGGTAAGGCCAAAAGACATGACCAAAAATTCAAAATGACCCTCATGAATTCAAAATGTTGTTTTTGAAATATCTTTAGTCTTCATTCTAATTTGATGATATCCTGAACGAAGATCCAACTTGGTAAAATAAATTTCTCCATGTAATTCATCCAATAATTCATCAATCACAGGAATGGAAAATTTATCTTTAATGGTGAGCTTAATGAAGCCCTCAAGAACTGCATGGTATGGCACATGATCCATCCTTTCTAAATGCACCAATACTAGTGAGCAGGATGCAACTTGACTAGGTTGGAATTATACCAACCTTCAACATTTCTCATGAATCATACGTTCAATTTTCATTTTGGACAGGAAGATATCTACAAGGTCCGATGTTTGAGGAAGACTTCTGACCAAATAATAGCTATGATTAACGCAGTAGTGAGTCTGGAGTTTCTAAACACCTTTGGAATGGCTATCTTAAAGACTTTTTGGAGATCTTCGTAACAGATGATTTGATGTTGAATCATTGAGCATACTGTGCAATTACGCCTCGTTGTTCTTCTTCTTAAGCTTTACGCAAATGAGCTATTATCTTTTCTGACTTCCTCATGATACCCCCATAAAATTTCCTTTCCTTCCGAAAAAAATTCAAGAAAAGTTCTTGAAAATTAAAAGCTACCGTCCCCAAAGATTGTAACCATTGTACTCCTAGTACAACATCAGCACCTCCCATAGGAATGGAAAGCATTGGACTATTCAACACATATTCCCCCATGGTTAGCTTGATATTATGGCATGTTCCAGAGCAATTTATAGTTCCTCCATTTTTTTGAGATTGCAACAAGATGATGAGTTTAGTGGGAAGAAGTCGCCTTTCATCTGCGGGGTCTGCGGCGGCTTTTATGCCAGGGTTTGTTTTGTATCAACATGGAGACACATGGATCATATTTCATGAGCGTGCAGATAAAAAAAAGATATTGGTTTGTTGGAAAAATAGATGGACTTTTATTTTTAGACATATTATGAATCTACTTTAGATTAGTCTAAAATAGATATGCCAAATACATAATGACCATTTATATATTGCTTGTTGTACAGATGTGGCACAGGAGTTGACAGAAGGAATTACACTATTCCTAAGGGTTAAGTGGAGCTATTGCATGGATACTTCAGTTAGAACTCATGTGAGAGAGTTTGGTGGAGTTGATTGAGGAAGTTAATGGAGTTGTGTTCAGCTTAACTAAGCTAAACATAGTTGAGCTAGTTGTATCTAGTCTAACTGATTGATACACTAGTGAGAGTGGTGTGAATTAATTATTAATTAATTCACTAATTATAAACTCACTAATCAACTAAAGAATACATCAGTTAACTTAACCACTAACAATTTCAGTGAGACCAAGAAGAGATAAAGATTAAGGATGTATTACTAACAGAGATTTCATCATGTATGATTAAGAAATAAAATCACACTGAGATAAATAGACTGTGTATGTCATTTGGTCAATTATTTAAGAGTCGAACTTTCTGCATTATGCTCAGCAGCATTGTGTGATATTGGAGCATGTGTTTTGCTAGATCTAGCTTGATTAGTGTGTAGCAATTGGAGATTGTACTGAGAGCTTGTGAGGAGATTTTTATGATGATTTTTACATGATCTCTATGACATATAATATACAGATAGTTGGGGGTTTTCAGCTTTAAGCTTTCCCATAAAATAATGTGTTCATATGTGTGATTTTTTATGGTTTTAATGTGCGCATGCGATTGTTTTTATTTCCGCAATTAATGATCAATGGTAGAAGAGATTTTGTATTGTGCATGAAGTTAAAATAGTGTGTGATCAGGAGAATCTCGGTGAATAATATATCATTTATTCAAATTTCTACACCATTTGCAACCATCACTTGAGATTTAGGTGTTGGGTATAGGAAACAATTCAATTCCTTGGCTACCTTACAATGAATAAAATTATGGGTACTACCCGAATCAATCAACACTATTACCTTTTTCTTCTTGATATGTCCTTCTATCTTGAGAGTTTGAGAAGTGGTAATTCCTACCAATGCATTACCCATATGGTAGAATGAACTCCTTCCTCTTCTAGGGTTATTCAGTATATCCTCTTTGAAGATTCTGTTCATTTTCTTCTTCTCTTCACAATCATATGTAAAGCATTTTTCATATTGCACTATGGGCTGGATGTCACCATGCTCTTTTCTCTTTTTTCTTCCAATTGCTGTGGTGTCAATCTTGTAGGTTGTGGAAGTCTAGGAGTAGTAACACTTCCATCTTTATGGATGTGAGTGGTAGGCTTCCTTTGCACCATAATTTTACATTAATTTTTTCTTGCCAACCTGAATGCCTTCTCTAATGAATTAGGTTCCCAAAGGTGAACCTAATGTTGGATGTTATCCTTTAAAGTCCTTATGAAGACATCAATCCTATGTTCCTATGGAATATAAGTTACCCTTGTATTCAATTTTTGGAAGTCATCAATGTGCTCCACCAGTGAAACTTTTGTTTGAGATTTATCAATTGGCTGGGGAAGAAGGGTGTTGATTTTTGTATCCCTAGCTGCCATCATTCTCCATAAAAAATTGACCAAGTGACAATTTTACTTATGCTTATCAATGTACAATGTATTTTGTTCTAAATGTAAAGTTGCAATGCGTACCTTTTGTGTGTTTTGCACATTATTGAGATCAAAATATTGCTCCATATATAGTATCCATGTTACGGGATCCTTGCCATCAAACTTCCTCATATCCATCTTAGGAATATTGTAATGTTCCGAAATGGAAATCAGCAGCTTTCACACCACTGAAGAAATCCTTTTTTTGGAAATATGAACAAGGCTATGTCAGAGATAGACTGAGAGGGATTTTACCAGTTATTTCACCTCTAAAGAGAGGGTGAGAACCGGAGGCTTCCTGGCCCTTTCTCAGACTCTGCCTATAGCTATGCAAATATTTCTTCCTTCAGGGAGATCTTGCTCAAAGGATGAGCTACAGCAACATCTGAACTTCAATAATGAATAGCAACAACAATGAAATAATGCTCATACAATGAGAGAAGAGTGTAAATCTGATTTATAATCTGCAGTAGCAAAAGATATACAAACTCCTTGAGGAAAAGACTTCTCAAGGTGAGCTCAAATCAACCTCAAAGGAAAATTTACATGCAATGGAGAGGACAAGCTTCTACATAACCCATCAACTCTATAACTGCACAGTCTATAAGGGAAAATGACTGAAAACTGAAATATAAAATATGATATGACAATATGAGCTCAAATAAGAAGGGGGAGCAAGCTCTAAACCCTTTAAAATAACTAACTAACAATCCTTAGAAGGATTGGTTGCAATACATGTACAAAATAATAAAATAAAAATGCCTGAGTAGTCAAGCAAACATCAGTACCAATAATAATACACAGAATGGAGACAAGAATAATGCCGCAACAATATGGTGACTCTCCAATGAGAGCTATGCAGGCCGTCTTTCACCCAGATTACACTTATTACCTTCCGTCAAAACAACCACAATTTCCCTCTGAAAAGAACATTGTAAGAGGGAGTGACTGCACTGGGGCTGAGATGAAACACTTGGCCCTATGCCAAAATCTACAATAAAGCTCCAAAAATTTCCTTTGTTGATTTCTTAGAGAAAGAAGAACTCCTCCTCTTCAAAACTAGCTCAGGAAATGGTGGGATGATGATTCCTCACTGCTACCTCCAGCACTCCAATGAATCTGCCCAATAGAAACGATGTAGCTGAAAGAGATGGCTTTGGCCTCAAGCCTGGATGTGAGGAAGATGAAGATCAGCTCCTCCAAGGCTTCCCAATGAAGGAGGGAAGACTTCTAAATAGAAATCTCCCTTGTGCTAAGCAGCACAAGCTATCTCAGTTGAACAACTGATGAGAGCTGCAAATTGAAATTCTCAAGCATAATGAACAATGGCTCTCCTTCACCTTTTTATGCAAGGAATGCTTCCTTGCCATGGACCCCACTCACATTAGGGTTTCTCCCATTTCAAATTTCCCTCCATCCAACTACGCAATCTTCTTGTGCAAGCTTCCCCTCTTGGGTACGTTGTTGACTTGGGTCAACCATGGTCTAGCTCACTTGCTTTTGGCCGTTTTCACACTTGGGGCTGCTAACTTAAGCCACTTAAGTGAATTTTTGCACCTTAGGAGTGTTTATTAAGTTGCTACATGGGCTCCCTCACCCATTTTATTCCTTTTATTAGAATAAAAGCAAAATTAATGTTCCAAATACTTCATTGAAAAATTTGGAACATTACAGTCCTCCCCGCCCAAAACTTACTTGTCCTCAAGAAAGAGCAAGGATGAACTGCAAAAAGTCCTCCACTCAAGGCATGGAGTCTAAAATATCCTCATGTAGATCCTCCATCCCCCAAGCAATTAACCAAGCAAAATGAGTCACCCTCCAACTAGGCAACTCCTGAAAGTACTCCTCCACCTTGTGCTCATGAGAAATAGGTGGGCTGAATTTCTGAACTTGGTAAGCGTCATATCCTACCCCACGCTGTCCTCTTCTCCACTTATGATGAATGTGGAGTGAAAGCTGAACTTGGGATGCAATGGTGTTTCCTTCAAGAGGCAAGATGAAGTCTAGATCCTCAAGGATCTCTCCTCCAACGCTGCAAATCAAGCTGGCCCAAATCACCTCATATGTGATGAGTTGGAAGTCATCATCATATGGCATCCAAACAATCATATGGTTCACCTCATGGAAAATAAAATGGCTGAACATGGTGACCATATCATCTCCCATACTCCCCTTGGAGCATGTGCTGCAAAAAGAATGGAGGTTTTCTCTCCCAAAGGGCACATCAACCCAATGAGTCTCTCCCTCCTCGTGATACATATGGGGCTGTTGTTGATATATGGCTGAAACATAATGGTCTTCGAGAGAGACCCAAGCCACCCCATTAAACATATAAACCATGAAGTGCCTCCTCCAAAAACTCAAACTCTCCAAATAGTTCCTCCCGCATGAAGGAAAGAGGTGAAGCTTGGCAATCATGGGTTGCCCATTGTTTCCCATGAAACATACAACATGTAAAATAGGGAGAATAATACTCCCAATGGGCATCATCAACTCATGTCCCACTTTCCAAACAAATCTCCCCATGTACCAAGAAAAATCTGCAATGCATGGAAGCAAAACCGAATAGAAGCAAGTTGTCTCATGACAACCGGAAAGTGGATCATTGTTCCACCAATGGAACCTGCGCAATGTACTCCTTGCCTGCATCAAAATAGAAAGAAAAAACTACTTTCCCAGCCACTTTTTTCTGCCACAATCATCTCAAAATATGTATACATGAAAGTACAATATGGTGTAATTGGTGCACACCAAAAATCATGTGGCTTTCCCCCACAATCCACTGTTAAAATAGCCATCATATTTTCTGCAATAGACCCTGAGCATAGCAAAACATAGTGTGCAAGAAGGAAAGAGCCTTCTTGATATAATATGCTGCTCATACAAATAAGAGAGTACCAAATATAAATCAAATGATTACCTCCCTCATCATGTACTTTGGCCTTTGAGCTGAAATGGCTCAAGAGAAAAGTCCCCCTCACTGCCACATAGTAGGGGAGTGGTTGTGCCAACCCTCTCATCATCTCTTGGGCTATGCATCTAGACATATGTTGATATACATCCATTAGTAAGCCCTCCCAAGTGGACTCCTCCATCAATGAATAATATGCATGAAAATTCATGAAAGAAGAACCCATAAACACTGCATGTAGATCTCTCTTCTTGCGCTTGTGCAACCAAGCCAAGAAAGTCAAAATGTAGTAAGGAGTGCTCTCCTCCATTACTCCTTCATGCTTATCACCTGCATGCCTCCAAAGTACATCACTTGTGAAGTGGCTTTGAGAACACTCCAACAAGTAATCCAAGCCTTCAAGTGATAGCACTGCTGGCCTTTGGAGTAGGGCCATTGTCATCTCAAAGCTCCCCTCTTTGACATGAATCTTGCCAAAGAATCCTCCCATCATGTTGCTGCAAATGTAGAGCCCCTACCATGAAGAAGGTGTTTCTTGGGCATCCAAGATCAAAGAGCAATATCCTTGCACCATGCTAGTGCTTCCTCTTGCTTCCGCAACATCCAAACAAAATCTGAGCAACAAGAATGTTTGTTGCTCCTCCATAATCCCACCATACCAAATATGGAATGGGAACATAATGACTGGTAAGGAAAGTACCATCCCATCATGATGCACCCATGCTCTCTTTTGCTCCATGATGTAAGTATCCTGCCCTCCTCCTTTCCTCTTCAAACCCCATGAAAAGGAATAGGTTATATGTTGGCCAAACTCTCTCAAGAGCAACCAACGCAGCATGGCTTCTTGCTGCCCTGTATCATAGATCTGCAAGAGGCTCACCATTCTCTTTCCTCCCATCCACATCCACTCAACTCCTAGTGGATGCTTTTCATCTTCCTGCAACTTCGTATTCCTCCAATGAGGTTTACAATCTCCCCAAAACAGATCTCCATCTTTGCATTTCATGGGGAATTGAAATACAATCTCCTCCATGGTCCATGTCTCAAACCCTAACCTCATGTGTGGTGCATGACTCATCAAGGGTGTATGAGAATGATGGGACAGTGCAGTGAAAGTTCCCTCCTCAAGACAATCATCATGCCATAATGTACAATCCTCCATGATAGATAAAAACTCATGCATACCTTGGAGAGATTTGGAAGTATCTTGTGTTGCTGCAAGAGTCTCTTCCTCAAGTGTGCTGGCTACCTCAATAGCTAAAGATGAAGGGTGTTCTTCCATGTATATGACAGCGCTGGCATCTGCCTTCTCTTCTGGTGGTGAGGTCTCCTCCTTCCCTTGGCCAAATCTTCTGATCAAGATCTGAGAAAAATCAGCAAGAGTAGAAACCCTTGCATGCCTCCCATGGCTGGACCACCAATCCTTTTCTTATCCCTCAAGGTGCAGCGCTGCAATTGCTACAACCTCTCTGTCTACTACAGGATGTAGTAGGAAGAAAGCCTCTAGCTTCTTCACCCAAGCCTTTGTTGCACATGTGGGTGACCCATCAGAAGTAGACAATAGAAATCTATTGCCTTTCATTCTCCCAAGACTGTAGGGTCTTCTTTCCTCTTTCTACTGAAAAAAGTGTGGAAAAGATAGATTCCCTTGGAATACTCTAGGGTTTTCTCCATATTCAGCAAGGTACTCACTTAGAATTTCGAATTCCAAGTGCTCTTCATGCTTCTTTTCTTCTCTGTGAGAATAGGAAGTGCATGGTCCTTCCTCTTATCCTTTTTCTGTCTCCTCAACCTCCTTGGAGAGGTTGTTGCTGGATCTGAAAATTGATGAGATTAATCTCATCCTCTGCATCATCTTGACCTCTTCTTCTCTGAAATTCGAACTTCACAGGCTTAGCCAAGTTCAAAGCTCTGACACCACTGTAATGTTCTGAAATGGATATCAGTAGCTTTTAAACCGCTGGAGAAATCCTTTTGTCGGAAATATGAACAAGGCTATGTCAGAGATAGACTGAGAGGGATTTTACCAGTTATTTCACCTCTAAAGAGAGGGTGAGAACTGGAGGCTTCCTGGCCCTTTTCAGACTCTGCCTATAGCTATGAAAATATTTCTTCCTTCAGGAAGATCTTGCTCAAAGGATGAGCTACAGCAACATCTGAACTTCAATAATGAACAACAGCAACAATGAAATAATGCTCATACAATGGGAGAAGAGTGTAAATCTGATTTATAATCTACAATAGCAAAAGATATACAAACTCCTTGAGTAAAATACTTCTCAAGGTGAGCTCAAATCAACCTCAAAGGAAAATGTACATGCAATGGAGAGGACAAATTGCTACATAACCCAGCAACTCTATAACTGCGCAGTCTATAAGGGAAAATGATTGCAAACTGAAATATAAAATATGATATGACAATATGAGCTCAAATAAGAAGGGGGAGCAAGCTCTAAACCCCTGAAAATAACTAAATAACAATCCTTAGAAGGATTGGCTGCAATACATGTACAAAATGATAAAATACAAAAATGTCGAAGTAGTTAGGCAGCTACTGCAGCTCAATAATAATACATGAATGGAGAAGGGGAAGAATGCTGCAAAAAATATGGTTACCTCATCCAATGATCGTCTAAGTGAAAGGCTTCCCCTTTCACTGAAGATTACACTCTCTTATTCCCCCACTGAATCCTCCTACAATTTCCCTCTTAAAATAACGCTGTAAGAGGGAGTAACTACGCTAGGGCTGAGATGAAACACTTGGCCCTATGCCAAAATCTACAATAAAGCTCCGGAAATGTCCTTTTCTAATTTCTTAGAGAAATAATAACTCCTCCTCTTCAAAACTAGCTTAGGAAATGGTGGGATGATGATTCCTCACTGCTACCTCCAGCACTCTAATGAATCTGCCCAACAGAAACGTTGTAGCTGAAAGAGATGGCTTTGGCCTCAAGCCTGGATGTGAGGAAGATGAAGATCAGCACCTCCAAGGCTTCCCATTGAAGGAGGGAAGACTTCTAAACAGAAATCTCCCTTGTGCTAAGCAGCACAAGCTATCTCAGTTGAACAACTGATGAGAGCTGCAAATCGAAATTCTCAAGCATAATGAACAATGGCTCTCCTTCACCTTTTTATGCAAGGAATGCTTCCTTGCCATGGACCCCACTCACATTAGGGTTTCTCCCATTTCAAATTTCCCTCCATCCAACTACGCAATCTTCTTGTGCAAGTTTCCCCTCTTGGGTACGTTGTTGACTTGGGTCAACCATGGTCTAGCTCACTTGATTTTGGCCCTTTTCACACTTGGGGCTACTAACTTAAGCCACTTAAGTGACTTTTTTCACCTTAGGAGTGTTTATTAAGTTGCTACATGGGCTCCCTCACCCATTTTATTCCTTTTATTAGAATAAAAGCAAAATTAATGTTCCAAATACTTCATTGAAAAATTTGGAACATTACAAATATGGTGGTTTTTCCATCCAACATTAGAGTTTATGAAATCACAAATAACATTTATTTTTTTCTCATCATGAGTTTCCTCTACTATATTTTCGCCATTAGGAAAAAATTCTTGTATCAACTTTGCCAAACCTTCAATGTCTACTTTTAGATCATTCTTAATGTTTTCCATGTTTTCTTTCATTTTTCATCAATCTTAGCTTCCATGTCATCCATCTTAGCTTCCATGCCATCCATCTTAGCTTCCAAACCATTCATCTTAGCTTCCACTCCTTTCTTCAAACCATCCATATTAGTTTCCACGCCTTTCTTCAAAACTTCCATTTCATTTTTTTTTGCTCTTTACGAGAGTGAAATATGGTGCACTTTCTCTTGAAATTTTGATATCTCATGTTGTGTTTCTTCGTCTTCATGAGTCATAGTAGAGCCTTCTAAAGGCTTAATGGGTGTTGAACTCTTTTTATGGGGAATTTTAGAACCCAATACTGATATCTATTATTCAATATGCCCTTGGAATAAATTCAAACTAGACTTATGTAATTCAAAAAAAATACACACATTTTTCTTGCTTTTGAGGAGCTCGATATTGAAAATGAATTATCTCTATGATTTCGGATCTTCAATATCTGAAAATTCAGCCCTGAAGCATCCCTCTAAATCTTCTTTCGAATGCCACAATTTACCTAATTTGGATTCTTCAAGGCAAAGTTATGCCCAATCTCCCACGATGACCTAATTATGGACTAGTTCAGTAGAGCGAACTTATACGATTTTCCCACATGCTAGTGTTCCTCCTTCAGCTCTAAAATTGATATACCAAAAACTAAATTCCATGTACTTGTAACCACTTTTTACAGAATCCCAATCCGACGCTCAGAGAGAGAGTTATTATGTTTTTCCCACGGTCACCTCTTTGAGATGAAATTCGGGAGCCTGAAACAATCCTAACTTCCACAGATCATATCTCCCAAAATATTGTGAACCAAGATTTGAAATTTTTTCAGGAGGTTCCTTATAAATTTGGCTTTGCAATTTGAAAATTTCAGCTTCTTAAACTTCGTATACAAAACTGTATAGCGAAAATTCCATGATGACCTGTTTTAGTTGAAATTCAAGAGCCTGGAAAAACCCTAAATTCCCCAGATCATATCTCAGAAAATATTGTGAACCAAGATCTGAAATTTGTATAGGAGATTCCACAGGATTTCGGCTTTCCTCTGTACAAATTTCAGCTTTTGAACCTTCATAGAAAAAATTTATTGTGAAAATTCCACGATGACCTGTTTGGAGCAGCGAAACCCTAGAATCCAAAGCTCTGATACAAAATGTTATGAAACTAGCTCCAAAAATAGAAGAAAAGAGAGATCAATGCCTTATAAATCAGCCACTTCGAGGGGCCAACCTCCAATACATTACATAAATGAACAATTCTTGGATGATACAAATGACCAAAACCTCCTTCTATATATAGGAGTCCATGGGCCCACAATATAATCCTAGCTGACCTAACAATAACAATTTAAGGGCACAATAATAACAATATTGGGGTTACAGGGGTACAACAATAAAAATAAGGAGGCTACACTAATAACAATAAGCGACTAAACTTGTAATATAGGGACCTAACATTGTGGAACTCACACCACTTCCATGTGTCTTTCTTCATCTTTTTGGTGTTTTCATTTTCTTGCAACTTCAATGCATTGTCTTGGGTAACCCTGACTTGGCTTTGTCCTTTGTTCTATGGTTTGGGGATGCCTTTTCCTTTCTTCAAATTTGCAAATCAAAAGTCTTGCTTCTTCTATTTTTATTTTTGCTCATTCTTGACAGTGTATCAGTATGCAGTGTTGAGGGAGGATATTTCTAGGAACTCCATCTCATCCAAGAGGTATTTGTGTAGAAAATTGTGGTACTTTAGTACGAGATGCCACTCATAATCCTTGATACCCAACTTCATGTGAATTGTATGAAAAATATTTGTGAACATCTACATGTCTTGTTCCCTTCCCCACCGTAGTGTGGTCCATTTTATGCACTTATATGCATAGCTCCTGAAAGGATAATATTTTACCTTAATAATGTCTCAAAAGAAATTACAAGTGGGTGCCGCTAAAAATAGTGAAGGTTTACTCCCATCCTTTTGCTCACAGTAGGTTTCCCACCAATCCTTGATGTGGGGGGTGGCTTTGAGGAGAAAAAAGTAATATTTTCCCTATCAGAAAAATCATGAACCAAGAAATATCCTTCCATTAGGTTTAACCATTTATCTATGGAATATAAATTTATTTTACCTTTAAATAGAGGGATTTAAAAGTTAACTTGTACCTTGAAGTGGGTGGCACCTCAGAAGTGACTAATGGATTAAGATGCATCTCCCGTCAGCATCCTTTGAAGGATCTGGTCAAATTTATCCATCATCATGTTCCTGTGTCACTTGATGTCTTCCTCGAGAAGCAACTTGATAGGATATTTTTCTCCCTCATATTTCTTTTCTTCCCCATGAGTGGTCATTGGCGTCAGTGGGGATGGTCTTGCAAGAGTTTATCCAATTCAAATCTCAACTCCTTATGCCCCGACCATGTTGGGACATGCACATAAAACTAGAGAAATAGAATACCTCTATGGTACCATTGATCTTGATTTATGCAAGAACTAAATGAAATAAAAATACAAATAGAGACACTGAGCTACAACAAAAACATAACGTTAATTCATTAATAGAAAAAACTGAAAATTGTTACATGCAAAATGGAAATAAACTAGTTTGGGAAATGTTAGCTTATCTATTAGAAGAGATGTGGCAGCTACATGCCTTCTAAATTTTTATACAATGATGTTCGAAGGAATTTCTATGACTTGGAAATAATGGGAAACCCTAAACATCCAAAAACCTAAACCTAGGAGATGAAGCGCCAAAAGTTTCCCATTGGGGTTAGTTGGAAAGTTAACTTCATAGGGTAATAACTTTGGCATACGATCTATGTTTTACCATCATAATACCACATTTCAAATAACTCATTTCAAATTCCCAACTCCTTATACCCCGACCTCGTTGGGACATGCACACAAAAATAGAGAACGAGAATACTACTCTGATAAATTTGATCCAGATTTATGCATGAATGAAATGAAATACAAATATAAACATAGACACATAGATACAACAAAAACATAACTTCAATACATTAATAACAAAAAAAGAAAACTTTTACATGCAGAATGAAAATAAACTAGTTCGAGCGATGGTAGATTATCTCTGAGAAGAGATGTGGCAACCACATGCCTTATAAACTGTGTTACAATGAGGTTTGAAGGCCTTTTTATCAATAAGAAACAATGGGAAACCATAAATATCCAAAAATATAACCCTAGGAGATGAAGCGCCAAAATCTTGTAGGCCCTGTTGGGGTTAGTTGGAACGTCAAATTCTTGAGGTCGTATATCTAGCATATGATCTATGTTTTTCTATTATAATACCTTGTTTTGAATAAATCCAAAAAAAACACCTTTTAGGTCCTTAAAATGGCTCTAGAATTTTAGCACCTGAAAAAATACCATAAATAGTAAGTTATGTTTCAATTAAGGAAACTGAAAGAAACAATGGTGGGGGTCCAAGTGGAATAGACAAGTGGCCACCAATATCCACATGGATCAGTCCTTCCCCCTTAGGAAGAAATCGTCCCCATTGCATTGAATGCCTCCATGAGATGGGGAAAATTTTGTTGAAGTTGGTCCCTGGTGAGCCACATGCCTTGGTGTGAGATTTGGCCAACTTTGACAACCTGATACAGTTGGATCTTATGTTGGCAAGAGGTATTAATATTTGCATCCATAATTTGATCAGTTGTGGCCTATTCCATGTAGTCTAGGTTGAGATTTATTGGTGTTTGTTTCTCTGCAATGTCTGATGTGTCCAAAAATGGTGGAAAGTATGGTCAAAGGTGGTCCACATTGAACGCTCGGTGTATGCCAAGGAATGGAGGAATGTTGAGCTCAAAATCATTGTCACCCACAGCCTTGGTGATGGTGCCAATCCTATATTGGAGTGGTTGTATCTTTCAATGGGCTACAACTTGGCATTCTTTCTGCAAATGCAACCAAACTTTATCACCCACCTAAAAATTATGTGGCACCCAATGTTGATCATGTCATTGATTTTACTTGGCATTGGATTTATCCAAGATTTCATGAACCTATTGGAATATGCATTGAATGCGTTATATAAAGCTAGTGCCTTTATCATCCTTGGAATATACATGTGTGGATTTTGTTTGTGTAGTCACATGAGGCATGGCAACATCAATCGGCCACAATAGTTGAAATCCCAAACCCATTTGAAAGGGACTTCAGCCAGTCGAGCTATGGAGAGCTCTATTATAGTTGTGTTGCACATAAGGAAGCTCTCATCCTAAGTTCGTGGATGCTTGTGGTTGTACATGCAGGGTATGTGCACTATCATCCTATTGAAGACCTTTTTCTGACCATCAGTCTGGGGATGGAATGTAGTCAACTTGGAGAGCTTTGTGTCCAATAGTGTCCATATGGTAGACCAAAATTTGCTCAATAACTTGTTATCCCAATCTGATATAATGGTCTGAAGGATCCAAAAATGTACCCACGCTCATTCAAAGAAGAGTTTGGAATTTTCCTTTGTTGTGATACTCTTCCTGTAGGCAACCAATATAGCCAACTTAGGAAATATGTCCATAGCCAAAAATACACAATTATTACCATGCTTGGTAGAAGGGAGGCCAGATATATAGTCCATGGAGATGGATTCCCAGGGTTGGTTGGAAGTAGGCAAAGGAGTGTACAAGCCTTTCTTCTTGATGGTCGGTTTGGAGATGGCACATGTAGTGCAATATCTGATATATTTTCCAACATCCTATCATAGTTTGGGTCAATAAAAATACTTATGCAGTATGGCCACAATTTTCTCCACAATAAAGTGTCTCGCAACCTAGCTGTAGTGTTCCTCCAAAATTATCTTGGCACACTCAATTGAAGGAATAAAATGGTGTCCCAAGTAACATAATAATGTGTCCTAAAGGTGTAAATATAGAACTTGCTAGCCATCCAGTAGAATCTAGTATGTGGTAGCAAACTCTAGATCATTTTTTTACAGTTCCAGCTATCCAAACTCATGGCCACAAGAGTTTAGAACAATAGTCATTTTTTATACTGGGGTATGACTGAGTCAATATGCAACATGATTGGTGTTTCCCTTTTTATATTTAATGTTCAAGTGGAATTGTTGCAGATTTGTAGACCACTTTTGATGGTAATCATTCTGCAACTCCCCTTATGTTTGTATAAACTCAAGAGGTTGGTGATTTGTGTGGATGATTTTCTCCTTCCCTATAATTTAATGTTTCCATTATCGAAAATCCTTCCTGATAGACTACATATCTTTATCATATGTGGGATACTTCTTAATTGTATCAGAAAGTGTCTCACTATGATAGGCCACCAGATGCCCTTGCTTGGTGAGGACTGCACCAATACCATAGTCAAAGGAGTTTATTTCAATTTCAAATGGATATTGCAAGTATGGAAATTTGAGGGTAGATATAGATTCGAGGTAGTGCTTCAGCTCAACGAATACCTTTTGTTGGGACTCAGACTAGGAAAAAATTTCTTTCGCTTCACTCTTGGTAATCTGACATAAGGTTCAAGTGATATGGGAGAATCCCATATGAGCCTACGATAAAAATTGGCAAGGCCCAAAAAATTGCAAAGCTCTGTTATAGTGGTTAGGGCTAAGCCAATCCCAAATTAATTGGATCTTAGTCAGCTTTGCATGCACACCTTTCTCATCTATGATATAACCTAGATATTGGATCTGGCTCATGAAAAAGTTGCATTTCTCCAAGTTGGCACATATTTTGTATTGCCACAAGGTTTGAAAGACCTGTCGAATGTGTGGCAAGTGCTTTTCCCAATTCTTATTGAATATAAGGATGTAATTTAGATAAAAAACCATGAATTATTTAATGAATGGATGCAAGATTTCATCCATTAACTTAATAAAAGTTGCAGGGGCATTTTTCAACCCGAAAGGCATCACCAACCATTCAAAATAGTCTTCCAAACATCTGTGGGATCTATTGGAACCTATTCATAGTCATACTTCAAATAGATCTTGCTAAAATACTTGGCCCCCTTGAGTTGTTCCAAAAGGTCATTAATATATGGGATTGGATACATGTTCCTGAAAGTGATTTGTTTTAGTTCCCGATAGTCAATGTTGAACCTCTTGGTCCCATCCTTCTTTTATACGGGTACAATCAGGCTCCCATCAGTGAGGAACTTTATTAGATGTGCCCCTCATTAGGGGAATTTTGAGGTCTAAAATGGGACTCCCAAGTAAATTATAAAATAATATTGGAAACAATAAAATAAGGTTATATTATATCATCAAATTTTAGAGGGAAAAAGGAAAAAACTACTTTTTCAACTCGTATCTTCAACATATCTCCTTATGGGTTTACTCAAATTTCGAGCGGAAACACTCGTTGCATGTAGAATTTGATTCCTCATCTAAGGGGACCCATGTTGCATACTTTTGATGGACTGTCACTACACAAAAAATGATAAATACATGAAAAACGTAATTGCAAACACATTTTTCAAGTATTTCTCATTTTTCATGTAGCATGGATCCATAGAAAGTATGCAGCATGGGTACTCCTTAGATAAGGAATTAAATTTTTCATCCAACGAGTAGTCCTACATAAAATTAGAGTAAAACCTTAGGGAGATAAGTTGAAAATACAAGTTGAAATATTAGTTTTATTATTTTATTATTTTTTAATCTTTTTACTTTTTTACCCCAAAAATGGTGAATCATCTCCCATGGTCAACATCATCAACTTGAATCCTATTGGTTCTTATAAAATTTATTTTTGTTGTACATTTTTCTTAGGAGGCCCATTTTAGACCTCAAAATTTCTCTAATGTTTGCAGCAACTCATGGATTTGTTTATTGATCTCTTCATTTTCCATAATGGAGTGGCAGTATATCGTCCCATTGGGTAGAGGTGATCTAGGAGTTAGATCAATCAAACGCTTGACCTGGAAAGGTTTCCCTTATGGGTGAGGAGAAGATGTCCCTATATTCTTCCACAGCCTTATGCACTTGCTTTTGTTGCATGGAGGAACCTTTCCCGGGGGTCATGGATGTGGCCACGATCTTCCCCTTATTTTGAGATTGAATCAGAATGAAAAAATATATATATATCTCGGTCTAGGATATGATATTATTACATTTATTAGCAAAGACAACAGAGATGGCAGTAGGTGGGGCTACCTTCAATAACCTATATAACTTATTTCCCAAATTAATAATAAAAATTCGAGCTAGACTCATACACAACATAACGATTCCACAAGTATGGTTGGACTAATAATATATCACAAAATTCAAGAGGAGAAAAATCACATAGTACCTCATCCATCAAGGGTTTGATGTTGTAAGGAAGGAAACACTACTAGCTGATGCAGAGATCTCGTCCCTTGTTAACCCACCCGATGGTGTATGGTTGTGGGCATTGTGTGGTTGGCAGGCCCAGCTACTTAACTACTTTTGTTGAGATGAGGTTCTTTTGGCTCTCGTTGTCAACAGTAAACTACAACGAAAACCCCTTCACTCACATTTGTGAGTGGAAGAGATTCTCCCCTTCCTTTAGGTCTTTGGGCTCAATCTTCTTGACCTTGGTGGTGGAAATGGTGGTGTTGGGCTATACATCAATAATCTTGTTCCCTTTTTCTTTCCCCTTATCGAGGTCTGACTTAGAGTCAAAACATGCATCTAATTTTGAAGCCTTCAGCTTAGCCACCAGTGACTTCTTGGCACAACACTCACTTTTGTTTTGAGTGAGGATCTTTTGGAACTTACACCACTTCCCTATTTCCTTATTTTTCTTTTTGGTGTTCTTATTTTCTTGTGGCTTCGATGGGTTTTCATGTTTTTGGGTGTGTGTTATATTCTTTCCACGACTAGAACAAGGTGTACAGAAAAAAATATTTGGACCCTATAATAGCTGGGTGGACCCACCTATGGTTTTTTGCATGGGTTTGCACATGGTTTTGGGCATGATGGTTTTCTACTCATGGTATTTTGTAGATCCAGTCAAGGGAGCTCCGGTTATGTTCTAATCCATGGTTAATGGATTGGGGTTTATGAATGCCTCGACATATGTGTGTGTGTGTGTGTGTGTGTGTGTGTGTGTTGTAACACTAAACAGAATATAATGAAAAATCAAGCTTGTAGTCCCGGTTTGGGATCCAGGGGAAAATATATGTGTATATATGTTTTATGTTTTTTGCTATTGCTATTGTTTATTTTTTGTTTTTAAGAATTCATTAGTAGATCATTTCTGTACAGGGTTAAAACATACACATGTGTCACTCAGTCTTATCTTTGTCCTTTCTTCTACGATTTGAGGGAACCTTTTCCTTGCTTTAGATTCGTAGATCCAAATTCTCTCTTTTTGTGTTCAAATTTCTGCTCGATCTTAACAGTGTATCGGTATGCAACATCAAGCAAGGATATCTCTAGGAACTCCATCTCATCTTGGATGTATTTTTGTAGATAGTTGTTGGATTGTATTAATCATTGTTAAATGACTAAGACATTACACATAAATTATCAATCTAGGGACATCTTTTATTTCAATGATAGTTTCACTGTCTGTGTCGATACACCAAACCATAAGCAAATCAAGTAAAGAGAAATTGTTGCTAAATCAATTGCTAGAATAAATCACTCATGCAGGAATAAAACAATCTACAAGAATGTAATCATGCCTCAATTAACTGTACCTAGTGTGCCACACAACAATTACACCAGCTGGTATTTCTAATCACATTTGTGTAACAACATAATGATATCGAAATTGAAGCAAATATACTCACAGCCAAAACAACAACAACATTACTTCCACCAATACGTAAAGCAAATAAGAAATATAGTACAACTACCTTAACCTATGCAGTCCTTGCTAAAGAGGAGGGCCCTTCCTCCCTAGCAGGGTGCAGGAAGAGATAAAAACTAAATGTAAATTAAACCCTACAATGCATATAACAGCAGCAACGTGATATCTTTGTATTAATGTGACCAAAATTACAAAACCAAAAGTAATAATTTTCTCCACTAACCCCTTGACCTCAAGGGTCAAGAGTTATCTAATGATTACATGTTTAGAAAAACTAGGAACAGATCAGTCATGAGAATCTTATGATTCTCATGCTGATCAAAATAAGATACATATAGTTACAACCACTTCTTAATAAAAATGCTGACTCGAATAATATGGATTACAATCAAAACTACCTAAAAATTTTCATCCTAAAATACAATATATAATAACTTCTACAGCTGTCGTGGAAAATGACAGCTATAGCGTAACAGAAATTGAGGACAGGTCGGCATCCGGAAGTTGACGATATTCAGTCAGCAATATAGCTGTAACAACAGTTTATATAGCGGGTCTGTAACAGCGTCGTGATGTAACAGCATCATGGTGTAATAGCTCACTGTAATAGCACACTTTCAACTGCTTCTGTACGCCTCATGCTCTAGATCTTTTGTGTTGGGAACAACATCTGGAGGGACAGCAAAAGACCAGAGAACTTCTTCCAACATTTATCCCAGTTAGTCATAAAAAAAGAAATGATACATCATAATAATCGATGAAATGGAAATATAATGAAATAAGGTAAAACATCACTTTTTAAGATAGAAAAGAAGGAAAAAAGGAAAAGATAATCCCAAGGGTTGAGGTCACAAGGTAAAAATGGGGGAAATAGATGTAGGAATTACGTAAAAAATGGCACCCCAACATCTCCCCCCAGCTGAAGCACTTGCATGTCTTCATGAAAAATCTCATCTCCCATGAGAATATCTCTTGTGCATGACAATGAGGTCATAAGCATTGGCTATGTCTTCATCTGGAGACTTGTACCCTTGAGTAGCCATCAGTTTTTGTACCCAAGACTCTGCTTCATAATTGCTCAATTCCTAATGAATCTGGTAATCCTCTATTGGTAGCCAAATCAAAGGGAATTTAAAGCTTAGCTCAAGCCAGGAAGCACCAAGGGTCTGTATTATTTGGGCATATGTTGGTACATGTGTAAAAGCTACCACAAAGTTCTAAAATGCAAATGGGTCCCCTTCCAACGGCTCAACACTGTTGGCTTTTGTACGCTTCAAACACTCAGTCAAGTCTCGGCTCTTCATTAATGAAAACTGATTAAGGAAAAAGTCCTCAATCCTCCTTCTGTAAGCAGCAGCAGATTCCCTTATCCCAGGAGTGCTCAGAATCCTTCTAAATTCCCACCTTAATTCAATGGCCCATCCTGGTTCTTCCTGGATCCATAATGTTGTATTTTCTTCATTGGCATCCACAGATTTCATGGACAGATGCCAATCAATCTGATTCCTCATAAATGACACAAATTCTCGTAGCTAAAAATCCCCCATGTAGGAGAATAAATGAGATTATGCAAAAATAACTCGCACAACAGACTTTGTTTTTCAAAATTAGAAGCACGAAAGACATCTAAAAATGTGTGAGTGGAAGAACCCAGATAGGGCCTGTTCTCCATGATGGCTTTTAACTGAAACAGGTAATAGCGTTCCCAAAGGACAATGGGGTAAGATGGGGAAGGTCACCTTCACCCCAAAAAATTGAGGGCAGGCTCATGAATTTTTTGCTTATCCACAGTCAGATCCTAAACCTGTTGCTGTAACAACAACAATTGTTCCTTCTACTTCTTTATGACCTCCTTCCTCTTACACTCTTCCCAAATTTTCTTCATTTCTTCTTTCATCCATTTTTCCTATAAATAACTTATCTCCTTCTGATGTTCTTTCAATGAGATCACCCCCTCCTGAAGGGAGATTGCTTCCTATTTCCACTTTTGCAATTCGGAAATCAACAAAATTTTCTCGGAACTCCATCTCATGGCGAGACCTGGCATTCCTCTGCATTCAACATAAACATCAATAGTGGGTGTAGCAACCTCTATTCGATGGGTCTGCTCCACCTGTACTATTGGTTCGTGTGTAACAGCAGCTTCATCAGTGAGTTCTTGTGCATTAGCCCCTTTATTTTCGCCTAGGCTAGCCTCTGTGCCCATTACTGGTTCTTCTATAACATTAGTGGCCTCCACAAGCTATTGTGTATCGGTCTCTAGGTAAATTACTACAGGAGGCTCTACTTTAATTGTTGGTTCTTGTGTAACAGTAGTATCCTTAGCAAGTTCTTGTGGGACAGCCTCCCAAAATTTTGTTTCTATTTCCATTGGGCCAGTATTTTCCCCACAGACCTTATACCCTGCTCTTGTTAATCCTTGAGAACATGTTGTGCATACAGATACTAAAATTTCCTTTCCCTCAGCTAATATTTGTTTCAACTATTCATTTTCCTTTCTTAAATTTTCAAGTTCTAAAAGCAGAACATGTGTTTCGTCCTTACCTGATGAGGAGGGTTCTTTTTCTTCTTCTTCTGATCCTTCTACCTATTTCTGCTTCTCAATTGTGGCCAATGGTTTTGTTGGAAAGCTAACTTACACCCTTTTTTTGGGTCATCCATCTCCAATCTGCTTGTCAATGGGTTCTTTTCCAATTCTGACCCTGACGGGCCGGGTCTGGACTTCAACTTCTGCATGACATCCTTCCAAAGTTGCAGCCTGTTTTCTCCAACTTTTCCTAGGCCTTTTTCATTTAAATTCTTCCCATATCCTTCCCTCCTGGCTTAGAGCATCCAACACAATCAATCTAATAAGTCCATGGTTGGCCACACATGCTTCAAGATGTGTTGTTGTCTTAACCGCCGCAACCATATGCTTAATGTTTCCTAATAGGAAAAATGGGAGGTTGATCTTCTGCTGATGCCGAAGATGATTTAGTAGAGGGAAGTGGTAATTGAAGACGATTGTGGATCTTCCCTTACAAGTAATATACTTGATTATACCTAGGAAGACATCTTCCCATGGATGGGGGAGTGATAATCTGTCAACTCCTCTTCCCTTATTTTCCAACCTTTCCCCTCCTTCAAGAAAATATTCCTTCAAAGAAGGGTAATTAATTTTCTTGTTGAACCATCTTCTTCCTTCTGCTGGCAATGTGGTCACTTAGGAAATCACTTCTTCTGTTACTTCAATTTATAGGCCCCTGGCTTGAGTCTGGTGGTTATTCAAATTCTAAGTGAATTTGATTGCAATAACCTCGTCCGAGCCTTCCAACTTCTGAAAATATTCAATCCACCTAGCGTCCCTAAATACCTGATAAGCTTCTGCACAGTTTTGCAAAGCTTCCATGGATTTCGGCTGATGCCTTAATGATACTCCTCCCATCTTTTTGTTATTCTTAATCACTCCTCAAGCTCGACCAACCGTAATATCTCTGCACTACTTGTTTTCTCTCGGCACCCTGCTCTGCTTATCCAGGATGAAGAATTTCGGACGATGATACAAGACTTCAGCTAAGGAAGGTGATGGGAGGTCACAATATTTTCAAATTACCAAATCGTACTTCACACATTCCTACATAAATGTATAATTATGGAAAATAACAGGCTTTAAGTACAAATACCTTTTCCGGTAGGATTTGGTCATAATTGGCTATCGTGCTATTTAATTTGATGCATGTGGGGTTAATGGTGGTTTCAAGACTATGGATTTCTTGCAATGATTACGAGATTTATCCCCCCCCATCTTTAATGGTGATGGTCACCCACGGTCATCACGGGAATATCATAACTTGCCATTAATCACCAAATTATTAAATGATGATGCTACCTTTTTAAATGACGTACCTGAAACAATGTGGAGGAGGAATTTGAATTGATGGTGTAACTTCTTCCAGTGATCGTGGTGGTCACACTTGACTATTGTAATTATTTCTACATGCAACGAAATAGGAAACATTTTTCATGGTTTTCGGTTGTTACATGTGTAACAGCTAAGACAAACTTTGTGTTATTCTTCAGAAAACATGATAATTAGGAAAAATAGATACAAAAAATAAACAAATAAGTAACATCATCTTGTAAAATATATCAGAAAGGAAGGATGATGTTTTGGAAAAGGGAAAAACAAACTGGGTGTAACAACCACCATAGAAGTGGTTTTCAACAGTTACAAATTGTCTGACTCCGACTCGAAAAGATGTTTTCACAATCAGATTTTTATTGTTTTATATATATATATATATATCTATATATATATATATATATATATATATATATATATATATATATATATATATATATATATATATATATATATATATATATATATATATATATATGAGTCTTGGTATACAAGAGTGTTTTTCAGCTGTTGCACTTATTGGAATTTCAAATTTCAGGTTGCACAAAGGAGCATTCCCCTGTTGCTGTAACATAAATATCAGAGTCTGCGACAATGTTAACAAATGATTCCTTCGAAGCAGGTTGATAATATAACCTCAGTCAGTGCCCATTAACCAGTAATGGTGTCTTGGCACCGTCAATGGTAGCTAATTGTACTTTCCCATTCTCAAATACCGTGTCTACTTCATAAGGACCTAGCCATCTGGTGCAGATCTTGCCTTTGAAATCCTTGAATCTTGAATCATACAAGAGAGCCCAATCTCCTTTCTAAAATTTATTCTTCTTAATGAACCTGTCATGCCATCTAACTCTTTGCTGCTGAATGATCTATGTATGCTGAATGGAAACCAACCATTTCTCTTCCAACTCATTGAGTTGGTCCAATATTTGTCTTTGCGTTGTGCTTGAATCCAGATTGACCTGCAATGTTGTTCTCAATGTATTTATTTCAAACTCTATGGGTAATAAAGGATTCTTACCATACACCAATTCATATGGTGAGAAGTCTGTAGTATTCCTCTGTATTGTTATGTAAGCCCACAACACCTATGGAAGTTTTTCAGCCCAATTTCTCTGGTGGATGGCTACTGTCTTTGTTAAGATTCCCTCAATGACTTTATAGGTGCTCTCCACTTGACCATTTTCTTGTGGGTGATAAGGTGAAGTGATCCTGTGATGAATTCCATCCTTCTTTGCTAGCTTCTGGATCAAATGAGATGTGAAATGAGGCCATCCATCCGTCATTATCTCCCTAGGTATCTCGAAGCGAACAAAAATATCTTCAATTAGGAAGTCTGAAACAACTTGCTCTGTAGCTCTAGTTAGTGCCTTCACTTCGACCCACTTTGTGACATAGTCGGTGCAGACCAATATGTATGATATTTGTTGTGATAAAGGATTAATTGGCCCTACAAAATCTAGGGCCCATTTCTCAAATGGCTCTATCACTATCTAAGGTTGTAACAGCATCTTATATGATTTCAGAGGTTGGCCCGTCCTTTGGCAGCTATCACATCCCTTCACAAACTTCTTGGCATCCTGGAATATAGTTGGCTAGTAGTACCCTATTTAGATTACTTTATATCTCGTCCTCTTATCAGTGAAGTGCCCTCCACAAGGTTCCTCGTGACAAGCTTTCAAGATATCAAAAACCTCATCTTCTCTAACACAACAACTAATCTCAAAGTCTGGTCTGGTGTGATAGAGATTTCCCTCTATCCAGGAGTAAGTAGCACTCTGTTGTATGATATTCCTATTTTCTCTGGAAGATAAATGGTGTGGTAATTTTCCTGCAGCAAGATAATTTCCTATATTTGCATCCCATGGTGAGTGAGTAGATATGGAAACAATATATTCATCTGGAAAAGAATCCTTAGTAGGAGTTCAGTTATCACCTATAGTTAATCTAGAAATAAAATTAGCAACCACATTATATTTTCCAGGTTTATCTAAAATAGTGATATCAAATTCATGTAACAGTAATAACCATTGTGTAACTCTACCATTGGTAACAATTTTATTCATTAAAAATCGAATTGCAACGTCTTCAGTGTGTACAAATACTTGATACTCGATGATGTAGTGCCAAAATTTGTTGATAGCATGCACTACTGCTAGGAATTCCTTCTCATTCACTGTATAGTTGAGTTTAGTTGGAGTTAAATTCTTGTTGATGTAATAAATGGCATAAGGTTTCTTTTCCTCTGGCTGCCCCAAAACAGCACCCATAGCTATGTCAGATGCATCTGTAGCGATATGGAATGGAAGTCTCTAGTTTGGTCCTTGCAAAACAGGTCCTGTTGTTACACAGTTTTTTAACTTCAAGAAGGCTTTCTCACACTTCCCTGTCCATAGAACTTCTACATCTTTCATGAGCAAAGAAAACAGAGGGGATGAAATCTTTGAAAATTTTTCTATAAATCTCCTATAGTATCTTGCATGTCCCAAAAAAATACATACCTCTTTTTGAGTTCTAGGAGTTGGTATTCTCGAGATTACATCAATTTTTGTAGGGTCTACCTTGATTCCATCTGCCGAAATGAAATTTCCCAACAAATTCCCTTCGGCCATCATCATGTAGCATTTCTCTGTGCTCAAAGAAACATTAGTTTGTTTACAACATTCCAATACCTTTTCAAAATTAACTAATGTTGTTTCAAAGGCATCCCCGTAGTGTGTAAAGTGATCCATGAAAATTTTGAGGCAGTCATTCAAGAGATCCTAAAAGATACCCAGTATTTCCCTTTGAAAAGTTGACAGCGCATTACAGAGGCCAAAAGGAAGGATCCTGTATGAAAAGGTACCCCATGGGCAGATAAAGGTTGTCTTGTCTTAGTCTTCTGGGGCAATCTGTATTTGATTATAGCCATTGAACCTATCCAGGAATGAAATAAAATTTTTCCCAGAGAGAGTATCCAGGACATGGTCAATGAATGGAAAAGGGAAATGGTCCTTTTGGGTGGCATTGTTAAGTTCCCTATAGTATACACAGGCTCTCCACTTGTCATTCTTTTTCGAAACAATGACAATTGGACACACCCACTGACTGTCAAAAATGGGGTAGATGAGATTAGAATTAAGGAGTTTCTATAATTCCTCTTCCACTATCTCCTTAAGTGCGGGATTCATTCAGCACTGCGGTTGTCTAATTGGTTTGCAACCCTCCTTAAGGTAAATGCGGTGAGTGCATAGGCCAGGGTGGATTCCTTTCATATCAGTATAGTCCCATGAAAATGCATTTTTATATTTCTGTAACAGTTGTATCAGCAATCTATTCTGTTCAACAGTCAAGTTAGGATTAATGTTTAAATATTTCCCTGGCTCAATTTCAATAGGACTACTGTCAGTATGCGGAGTAGTTTTCCAATATTAAATATTTACTTCATCTACCTCATCCTCTTCCCCTGGATCTCTAATAGAGGCAACAGAGAGTGAATTGCTAATAAAACCATTAATATTTTCATCCTCTGTTTCATCCTTAAAGTATTGTGCTTTTCCAAGTGTGAGGAGAGGTAAGGAAAAATCAGATTCAGGTTCAAATTTGCCCCACCAAGGACTATTCAAATCCATATGTGGTTTTTTTGGGGGGTAAAGGTTCAGGTTTTTAGTGGCCTGCCCATGTGAGATCACCATAGATACGGATCTACATCTGATATATGCGTCTGTAGTGGCTAGCCGCGATCTTCCTGAGATTAAAGGATGACACCCCATGTTGGATTTAGCTTGTAAAATGAGAAAATCAGCCGGGTAATTCCAAGAAGCTACAGTGATCACCACATCTTCTATCATTCCCTCGAGCTTGAAACGGGACCTATCTGCTAATTCAAGCATTTTAGGTGTAGTTCTGAGTCCACAAAGTCCTAGGGAGATAAAAATATCTTTGGTCATTACATTAATGACTGCCACAAAATCGATCAGAGTGTTAATTATGAGTTGGTCATCAATATGGGCAGTCACTGTAGGATTCCCTGGGTCATCATATTTAGTCAAAAAAGGTTGATCAATCATAAGTTCGGATATTTTCCCCATAACATGGATAGTAGCAGGGTCTTTCGGTTTCCTTCCAGTATTTTTGACACACAGATATCTCACTATTTTGGCATATATCGCTACTTCCTTAAGATCTTGTAATAGTGGAATCCACACATGCAAATTATGTAATTCCTTGAGGAACTCATATTCATTTTGTGAGGCTGGCTTAGTTTCAATTAATCGTTGAGGGTATGGAGGATCCTAAATCTTAACAGCTAAGTCAGTTGTCACAGATGCACCATCCCTTCTCGGTTTGGCTGATGTAGAAACAGCAGGCTTTCCTGAGCTGGTTGTTATAGGTGTAAGAACAGGTGATGTAGTAGTTGTTACAGGTGTAACAGTTGTTTCATAATCTTCTATATCCTTTCTAGGTGACTCACATTCTTCCTCGGTAATAATGGGAGTATGTTCTAGTCTGATTACTTTTCCCGACCGAAGTTGAGCCTTGTTAAGCCCAATAGGAGTGATAAGATAAGTTTGGAAAGTAACTAGGGTATCTATTCTCTCAGCTGCCTTATTATTCAGATTGGGGTTAGGTTGCAAAGGTAATTGGGGTCGGACAGGAGGTGCAGGAGTTTGAAGAGGTGGTAGTTGTAACTGTTGTTGCATCGGTAGTGCAGGAGGCACTGGACCTTGGCCATTACCTCTCCAATTCTGACTCCAAGGATGAGAATGTGATGGAGGATATTTCATTTGTGGAGGGGAAGGCCACTAGTTCCATGGTGAAGGAAATTGTGTCCAGGAAGGAGTAAGCGGCCATGGAAATTGCTGACTATTATAAACATTAGTCCAAGGATTAAAAGAGGAAAAATCTGGAGGCATACCTGTAGGTCGCGACTGCCATGGTCTCTTTGATCTGATGAAGTAGGAAGATTGGACATCCTTGCTTGATTCTTGAAGCACTACTTTTAGTCTGGGTAGTTCCGGGAATTGACCAGTGGAATGTGCCAACTCACAGATGTTGCACAAGCTGGCACTATTCAGTCCACATTATCTTTCTAAATTTTTCTTTTTGCATCAAGGACAGAATATTTCCAAAGATGCTTCAGATTTTTCTTGTGCTTTCTTAACTTGTACCATAGTGATTTGGGCTGAAAGAGTACTAAGGAGCTCGGTTTCAAAATCCTTAAATATATTCCCAATCTCTACTCTGGTTACTCCTCCACTTATGTACTTCTATATACGAACTAAAGGGTACCGAACTGAACTTCTCCCCTTGACCGATCCTCTTGAACTCTGCAGACAGAGCTTCATTATTTCTTCAAGAGGTTCTTGCGATATGTCTCCTTTTCCCAACATATTGAAATTCTCCAGACAATCATCTCTTATACCTCTTAAGAATATAGGTTTCAGGATTTCTGGGCTAATTTACCAAACTTATACCTTTGTAAATTATAATGGAATTGTTCCATGTAGTCTTCCAAGATCTCCTCCTCCTTCTGTGCAATTATGAAGATCTCTTCCTTTAAATCCCTGGTTTGACAATAATCCTGATACTTAAAGAGGAAGGCCTCCCTCATGTCATTCCATGTTTGGATCGTGCCAGCACCCAATCTCATGAACCATCTTAATGTTTCCCCTATCAGAGTAGCAGGAAGCAATTTTACATTCTGGGCGTCTGAAGTGTAGTCATAACTCCTACACAGCACATCGAACTCGAACATAAAGGTATCAGGATCTTCAATAGCCATCCCTTGAAAGGACGGTAGAGATGATAAAGGAATGTTTTTCATAGGAGATTCATCCCGTGTCACTAATATTGGGAATTCAAAAGTAACAGTACCATCTATCTTAACATTCTCATCTCCCATGGTTGATCCTTTCTGATGGGATTAACTAACCTCGAAATATGCAAGGGATTGACAAATAAATAAAGGATCAGGTTGTTCCAGGACAAGTTTTTTCACTGCACTACCCGCATCCAAATGATGATCAACTAAATGTTGTTCCTCAAGCCCCTGATGCTCCCCACTTGTCTCCCCTTGTCCTTCAATTTTTAGATTTTGATCAATGGCTTTCCACAGTTGTTTCAGATCTGGAGTCTTGATATCAAGAGTGGATATTTTGTTTGAGGGTGATGAGGTCTAGACACAGGAGGTACCAATGCCTCAGGCTTCGATATAGTAGCAACTCTCTGTGGTCTCGTCTTCCTATTGCCTCTGTATGAAGTATATTGTTCATTTTCTGCTTTTGAGATCAGATCTCCAAAGTATGTCTTTCTTCCCAAGTCTAAACTCTTCTTTTCCTTTTTACGACCCGTCTTTCCTGTAGTTAGTTAGAGTGGGGAGTGTTCTGGATTTCTCTATTTTCCTACTAGCACACATGGACCCTATGTGTATCAATCCTTCCTACAAGTGCTTCATTTTCTACATTGGTGAGCCCACCCAAGTATGTTAGAGCGATGCATGGGTTCTTACCTCTCGTCTTACCGCCCGAAAATTGTATAGTTGAAGAAACCCTGAAGAAAAACACCCAAAACTTCACACTCCTAAGTGCTTCAGTTTATATAGTGGTGAGCCCACCCAAGTATGTTAGAGCGATGTGCAGGTTCTTACCTCTCGTCTTACCACCCAACAACTGTATAGCTGAAGACACGCTAAAGAAAAAAAACCAAAAACTTCACACTTCTAAGTTCCCTAGTGTAGCAATGGTGAGCCCGCCCAGGTATGTTAGAGCGATGCGCAAGTTCTTACCTCTCGTCTTACCACCCAGAAACTGCTAACTAGGAACACCCTATCATCAAACAAACAATTCTAATTGATTGGATCGTCACTGCCATCCCTGGAAACGATGCTAAAATGTTGGACTGTATTAATAATTGTTAAATGACTAAGATGGTACACATAAATTATCAATTCAGGGACGTCTTTTATTTCAATGATAGTTTCACTTTATGTGCTGATACATCAAACCAGAAGAAAATCAATTAAAGAGAAATCGTTGCTAAATCAATTGCTGGAAGAAATCACTCATGCAGGAATAAAAACAATCTACACGAATGTAATCATGCCTCAATTAACTGTACCTAGCGCGCCACACAACAATTACACCAGCTAGTATTTCTAATCACATCTGTGTAACAACATAATAATATTGAAATTGAAGTTGATTTACTCACAACCAGAAAAACAACAACAGTACTTCCACCAATGCATAAATCAAATAATAAATATAGTACAACTACCTTAACCGCTACAGTCCCTGCTAAAGAGGAGGGCCCATCCTCCCTAGCAGGGCGCAAGATGAGATAAAAACTAAATGGAAATTAAACCAGACAATGCATGTAATAGCAAAAACGTGATATCTTTGTATTAATGTGACCAAAATTACAAAACCAAAAGTTATATTGTTCTCCGCTAACCCCTTGACCTCAAGGGCCGAGAGTTATATAATGGTTACATGTTCAAAAAAACAAGGAAAATATTAGTCATGAGAATCTTATGATTCTCATGCTAATCAAAATAAGATACATATAGTTACAACCACATCTTAATAAAAAAATTGACTGGAAGAATATGGATTACAATAAAACTACCTAAAAGTTGTCATCCTAAAATACAATATATAATAACTTCTATAGTTGTCGTGGAAAATGACAGTTCTAGTGTAACAGCAATTGAGGAATGGTCGGCATCTGGAAGTTGATGATATCTAGTCAGAAATACAACTATAACAGCAGTTTATATAGTGGGTAGTAATATCATCATGATGTAACAACATTGTGGTGTAACAGCTCACTGTAACAGCACACTTTCAACTACTTATGTACGCCTTATGCTCTAGATCTTTTGTGCTGAGAATAACATATGGAGGGACAGAAAAAGACCAGAGAAATTCTTCCAACATTTATCACAATTATTCATAAAAAATAGAAACGATACATCATAATAATCGATGAAATGACAATATAATGAAATAAGGTAAAACAACATTGTTTAAGATAGAAAAGAAGGGGAAAATGCAAAGATAATCCCAAGGGTTAAGGTCACAAGGTAAAAATATGGGAAACAGATGTAGGAATTAAGTACAAAAATGGCACCCAACAATAGTCACAGTACTTGAGTACTAGATGTCTCTCAAAATCCTTGATACCAAACTTTGTGCAAAGGGTATGAAAAAATTTGGTGAACTCTAACACGTCTTAGTCCCTTCCCTGCCACAATGTGTTCCATTTTATGTATTATTTTCATTGCGATCAACACCCTCCAAAATTTTACTCACACTTTAATTTTGTAGCCTATTGAGGATCTTTTGATTTTTCGCTCCATGGTTACTCCATGGTCTTTAGATTTTTTGAAAAGAATTTAAATCTTATTCTTAATTTTAAACTTCCATATCACTTGCACACACATGCTCAGTCTTTGATGGGTTCGTGAACACACTTCTTTTATGAAACCTTAAATAGACATAGCATATTTCATCTAGGTAGTGCTTGTTCAATGATCAACTCATTTTCACATTTAGTGTGCACTTTCATTGACAGTCTCCCTCACTTTGATTTCGTTTTTACTTTTATTGCAGGGAGTTTTCTTAACTGTTTCTTTTGCACTTTGGCTTTCATAAGTGTCAACTTCACATTCTCGATTGTTGCTTTTCCTTTTTTTCACTATAATAAGTGTCATTTGTATTTTATCTTCACTCTGGCATGTGTTTCTTTCAAGGTCATTCACATTTTGCAAGTACCGTCTTATGTTTTCCTCATGTCATAGGTGTTCCTCTTGTGATTTTAACTCTTGCATGTGTCACACATTTTCACATCACCAAAGTTAGTTTTGGCACACCCTTCTACATTATACAGTCATATATATTAGTAGAATATGTTATAGACACATTCCTACAGCCTAACACACCTTTTGGTCTCAGTCAACACTTTTTTCATAACTTGTGTTCTAAGTGTTGTAATGTGTTATTTCAATTGTCGCACTTAGAAATAGGTGTTGTCATTTCAAGGTGTGACTAATGTTTATGAGTCATGTGAATTTTGTGGGCTTGGATTGATGGAATTTATGTGTGTAATCCATTTTTGGGTCATGTTAGGATGCATTTCTTTCTCCTACTCTGTTGGTCCCACGCTTTCCAATTTGAGAGTGCTTCTTGGTCCTTCAGCCTAGTGCAAGTTCTAAAGGCATTAACCCTCTTATTAGGTGATGACTGCAAATTATTCATGGGCCTAAATGGCGTATCTTTCCTCCCGTACTTTTTCACTAACTCTTTTCTAAGATATACTCCATCTCACAATGCATTAGTACTCCCTAAGGATAAGTCACCTAGCCTTGTGTTGTCTCCCTTAGTGAAAATCACATTCTAGATGAACAATTAGCCACTGTTGGAGAGAGTTGCACCCTCCCAAAATGAAGTTTATTTCAAAACAATGAAGCACACTTTAGAATAACAAGGATCCTTTGAGCGTACTTTGAAACAACGAAGCACACTTATGAACAATGAAGGATCCTTTATCTCTTAAAAAGTGCATGATGCACTCTTGAAGCATGAATCCTTCATCTATCTCATAAAGAGAGCATTGTGCAATTACAAATTCTAAAGCCTTCATTTGAGCACACTCCCTCAACTTGAAGAACTAAACCCCCCTATTTCCTCTTAAGCACACAAGAGCACTGTGAAGGCTCAAAGCCTATTCCCTTTATCCCTTCGGTGTGTGCCCTAGTGCCCTCCCTTGTTCTTTGAGTGCATGAGTGCACCCTGAACCAACAAAATTTTTCTCCTTCACACTTATACTATGCTCCCTACGCCCTCCTTATTCCTCTTGAGAACATAATCACACTTGGAAGGCTGGAATCTTAACCCCTTCATCCCTTCAGTGTGTGCCCTTGTGCCCTCCTTAGCTTCCTTGAGCACATAAGAACATCTTAAGCCAACAAATGATTATTCTTCATGCTTTGAACCTACGCCTTGTTCCCTTGAGTTCTCTTTCTCTTTATTGAATGCACACGTGCACCTTAAATGCCTCTTGTGAACCTTGATGAGTTTCACTACACCCTCCTAATTGAGCCTTGTTATTTTAACCCTCTAACAAGCCTATCATGAGCAGAACATTCCATGAGCTAGGTAGTGATAGAATAGATTTTTTTAGACTGATTTTTCCTTGTCATGAATTATTTTCACTGGCAGGCGAACCTTCCTACCATGACAAGGTCATGCTCAAGAGAAGATAGCAAGAAGAAATCTTAAATAAACACATTTGGAGAAGAAGAACAAAATAATTTTGTCATGGAGACATGAAGAAGATCATGGACCGAGACAGAAAGAAAAAATTGCATGATGACTCAAGAGATTCTGATATTAATCAAAGACACTTTTGGATGGTGAAGGAGAATAAAAAAGTAGATCCTTTAGAAATATAAAGCATATATCATATCTATCATCAAGAATTCAAGATGAAGTAGCAAAGAAGATAGCTTTGCATTGCCATCTCATCATGAATTCAATGTCATTATTGTTAAGTTATAATTTTTACGAGTGTCACCGTAATGGTCAATATGTTTCCATGTGTCATGCCACATCATAATGTGGAATGTAATGATGTATTTTCAATTAAAGGACAAAATTTTATGTGGGGAAGTCCAAGAGCCATATGTGGAATATAAAAATTCACTTAGCCATATATGGAAAAAATGCCTTTAGGAGAAGTCTAAAAGTCATTAGAAGTTCAAGGTTTGTTTAGAATTCTAAAGGACACATTAGTACTTCAAGAGTCATTAGGGTAATTCAAGAGTCATGGGGATATCAAAGGTCATCGTGGGTCATTCCCTTTATTATAAAAGAAAACTAATAACTTAAGAAAAATTATTTTGGAGGCTTAAGCTTTTGGAGATCTATTCTTGGCTTCTCTACTTGGCATAGGAGAGAAAACTATTCTTTGGAGAAGAAGAAGTGACTTAATGTTCCACTACTAGAATTAGTGCCTCACAATTGTAACTGTATACTTGGATCGTTCACCTTATAATTGAAGCTCAATGAGCCAACACATTTTCATGCATGTATCTTGAATGTTTTAGGTCTATTCATGGGATGTTTAGGGTATATGTTTGCTATAGGGTAAAATTCTTGGGTTGTTGGTTATCTTATATCCCTCTCAGGGCTTACCGATGCCCGAGGCAGATAGTAAGATTAGCTGTATAGTTCACAAAGATGGCATATACATGTTCATATCAACTTAAAACCACTTGATAGAATAAGATAGAAGATTACATCTTTAATGATCTTGGAGTCCTTTGGAGAGCACTAGGCAGCGAAGCAATGGTTCTCCTTCACCAGCTCCAAATCTAGGCCCTACAATCAATTAAAACACCCACGTAATTTCTAACATAACACACATTTCCTATCAATTAAGCCAATATATAATAAACATTTAAACTATGCACATCTAAGCCATTCATCTCATGCTATATAAGTGATTATATAATAATGACAATATCAACACATAGAATGGAAAAAACAGATACAGTTCTATTGATTTATGAAAAGGAGGATTAAAACCGTCGGTTGTACCAAGCCCTCCTCAGCCTTCCAATCTCTCTATCTCTCAAAGTGGTGATGTCTTGATCAACAAGTTCTCAATGAACCTCTTTGACCTTTGACCTTCACACTACAACAATGATCTCTACTTCACAAGTATTCAAAAACTTTGACAATCCTTCGACCTTGAACCAAGAGCCTTCAACTCCATTTTATAGGAGATGGAGAAAGCAATCATTGCCCTTCTCTTTCCACCAGTTCTGAATAGAAAAAACCAAGATGTTTCTCATATCTCTATGCTTTTGCCTTCTTTGAGAGTTCAGTTTTTTATGGCAAGGCCCAATAAGAGATCAGTGCTTTGCAATTTCCTTTTTGTACTGACCCTCTTGTGAGAAAAAGCTGGAGATTCAAATTATTCTCCACGGGTTTTTCCCATTTCAAACTTAAAACATGGGTAACGCTGCCCTCTAGTGTAAACAGAGCGTTTCCCTAGCCACTAACGCGGCCTATTCACTGATCAGCTACGTTATAACGCTCTTGTGTTGTTATAGAGAAGCGTTACCTTGGCAGAAATAGGTTTAATTTAGGTCTTTTTATTCCTTCCATATTTGTCTTCTCCTATGAGCTGATGAGGAGGTATTTTGACCTGTAACAATGTTTTGTTCAGATGTACTAGAGAAATTGAACTATTTTGGTGGCTTTGGTACTCATCTTGTTTAATGTGTGTTGTATTTACTTTAATAATCGTTATATGAAATATTTCACTAATGAATATTTATTTCCTCATGTGTATCTATAGATTTTAACCCTATACAGAAATATGTGTAAATGAATTCTTAAAAGAGAATATAAACAATGGTGATAAAATAAAACATAAAACAAATATACATAGAGATTTTCCCCTGGATCTCAAAATCGGGACTATCGGAATGATTTTTCATTATATTACTTTCAATGTTACAATACATATATATACATGTGGAATCATTCATAAACCCCAATCCATTAACCCTGGATTATAACATAACCTTAATTCCTTTGACTGTATCTAAAAAATGACATGGGCAGTAAAACCATTGTACCCATAACCATGTGCAAAATCCATGCACAAAACCATAGGTAGGTTCACCCACCTACTATAAGGTCCAAAAAACAATTCCCGAGGTGTCATTAAGGGAATTTTGAGGTCTAAAATGGGCCTCCTAAGGAAATAATAAAATAATAGCTAAACCAATAAAATATTATTTATGAATTTTCAATTCAATTTTTGCACCACAGTCCATGTAACCATAGTTAAATTCAATTCAAAATTTGTACCAAAATAAAATTAATAATATTTTTTTATTGACGTGACTATAAATAAGAATGATTTTTTCAAGAAAAAGTCATCATCATTGAACATCTAATGCATTTGTCCTTTGTACTTAAATAACTTAAAATAAAATATAAATATAAAGTTATAAATTCTTAATTATATTATATGCTATTAATTAAAAAAATTATTGTTTAAATTGTATAATAACATGTAATTAATATACTATATAAATATAATATAATATAATAAATTCATAGGGATATACATTGTTTCTTTCAAGAAATATGAAATGACAATAATATATTTTTATTCAAAAAGTGTGAAATGACATTTATTATGAGTACTTTACTTTGACTTTAAAAGTACTTAGAGCACTACCATGGTTAACCATAAGTTTTTATCCACCATTGAGAATGTGACAAGTAAGTACCTTTAACTCAAGCAATGCCACCTCAACCATTAGGGATGATGTCATCCCCTGAAATGTGATTGGTTCTCATAAAGTGAATTTTGGTTGTACATTTTCCTTACGAGGCCCATTTTAGACCTCAAAATTCCCCTAATGTGCCCTGGACCCTATGTAGGGGGGGCTACCCCCCCCCCCCCCCCTATGACTTGCCTATTCCACCCAACACAATGAATAGAGGGTATTATCTCCCCCCTATGTGTGCAACTAGTCATGGAAAGAAATAACACACACCCAAAATTCTCCCACTTGTTGTTTTCTTTTCCACACAAAGGGGTCATAGGAGAGCTTAGTCATTGGTCCATTGCTACAACCCCCATTGTTTCTCTACACCAAGAAAACTTCGCAGTGCTCACAGACTTTGTCAATGCATCTGCAACATTCTTTAAGGTTTCCACCTTTACCAGCAACAACTTTTCATCCTCAACCATATCCCTCACAAAGTGATACTGAACATCAATTTGCTTTGTCTTTGAATGATAAGTAGGGTTATTTTCCAATAAAATTTCACTTTGGTTGTCACAGTCTATCCTTAAGTCTCGTTGTACCAACCCCCTACTTGAACACAATATCTGCAACCAAACACCTTCCATGCTTGCATGATTCATTGTCATGTATTCAAAATCTATCATTGAAAGAGCCACTACATACTGTATTTTTCACATCCAACTGAATGCTCCTCCAAATAGGTTAAACACATACCCACTTGTAGATATTCTCTAATCTAGATCTCCAACCCAGTTTGCATCAAAAAAGCCACAAATATCCAAAAAAAATTCCAATACTCCTTGGTAGCACAAACCATAATCACTAGTGCCATGCAAAAACCTGAAAACCTGCTTCACTACTATCTAATGCTCCTTCCCTGTTTTTGACATAAACCTGCTCAATACTACCACTGCGTGTGAAATTTCTGGTCTAGCATAGACCATTGAATAGATTAGGCTATTGATTTCACTTGCATATGGAACATGGGACATGTCCTCTTCCTCTTCTTAGGTCTTGGGACACTGTTCAGCATATAACTTTACACCTATAGGATTAGGAACCTTCACCGGTTTACTATCTTGCATATTAAACGTCTATAGTATTGTCTCAACATACTTCCTTTGGTTTAACTAGAGCTTCCTCTTTGCCTGATCTTGTTTAATTTCCATGCCCAAAATATAGTTTGCAGTACCAAGATCCTTCGTGTCTAACTCGGAGGACAATTAGATCTTCAAATCCTAGATAATTTATTTGTCATTTCCAATCAGCAACATATCATCCACATACAAGAAAAAATAAATAACATAGTCACCAATTAATTTACAATACACATGGTGATCTGCTTTGTTTCTAGTGAATCCAAGTCCTCATATATATGTATCAAATTTTTGATACCGCATCCTTGGTGATTGTTTTAACCCATACATGATGTTTTTAATCTGCATACTAGTTCTTGCTTACCCTTCACCATAAAGACTTCAGGTTGCTTCATGTAGATCTCTTCTTGTTGCTGCTTTTGATTTTGAGGTAGAACAGATGGATGTTAAGGTAATATAATAGAAGCTAACTTGGTAACATGAGAGAAAATATCACCAAAATCAATTCTCGGCACCTGGGAATAAACTTTTGCAACTGTTGAAGTTTGAAACAAGAAACAGTGAAATTGGCATCCAGAAACAACATGACAGCACCTAGACTAGTGTGTGACCACAGATCGTGTAGTGATGGGCCCTAGAGATACATTAATGTGAAATTCAATTTATTTAATAAATTGGATATGTGTCAAATATAATTATCCCTTAATTAAATTGGACAATAAATTGTAATCTTATCTCATAAACACTTTTAATAGTTAACTGAGTGTAATAGACTCAGTTAGCTCATGAATTTTGAGTTTAGGGTGGTTGGTGAGGCATGTAGAGTGATTCTATTTGTTTTAGAGTTAAAGTTGCAGTTAGTGCATTAGTTCAATGCATGAGAAATCAGTTAACTCAGTTAAATGAGTTAAAGTCAGTCTAACTAGTTGTAACTGATTATTGCACTAGTGAGACGTCAAGTGAATTAAATCAGATTTAATTCACATTCAGTGATTTGTCAAGTGATTGATGATTTAATATTAATAGCTTCATGCATGTCAGTTATAATGGAGACCTAGTTGAGACAAAGGTTAAAGGGAAGTTAACTATCAGTTGTGATATTAGCAGGTTGCCCCGATGCAGTTAAAACACCACAGGATGCCCATGAAACTCAGCGCAATGAAGGAAGGCTAATTATCCTATTTAATAGGGATTAATTGCCTAGGGATTTTGTAAGAAATGCAGGCTGAGCAGAGGCTGATAATTGGCTAAGTACTAGCCCAATTTTGTCCATATCAGTGTGAGATGGTCAGGATAGTGCAGAAAACTCTTGTGAGAAGAGTGCATTGTAATTTTTTCATGACTCCTTGTGGAATATACAATATATGATATAGGGGTTTAGAGCAGCAAGCTTTCCCCGGGAAATTATCTGTGTTGCGGTTTGATTTTATTCGTTATTTACTTATTGTAATCGGTGATCGTGTTTATTTTTCGCAATTGATTTGTAAAAGGATTTAGTATCTAGCTTTAGTACATTGCTTGATCAGATTGAATCCTTTGATATACATATGTTTGTATAATTTCTACATGGTATCAGAGCATAGGAAATCACTAGAGTGGAGGAGAATCTGAGTTTGTGACAAAATAGAACTTGAATTTGCAAAAGTATTCTTGGTGCGACAGGTGAATTAGAATTGAAATGGCTTTCAATGGCTTGAGATTGGAGTATGCACTCGAGGGCAGGTCCAATTATATTGCGTGGAAAGACAAGATGGAGGTAGTACTGGAGGACAATGGGTTGAAAGAATTCATTGATAATGATATTCCCAAACCCGTTGTAGTAGATTCCGCAAATCTTGATGCTTGGCAAAAGAAGGTTTCAAGGGCGAGGAGGATCTTATTGGAGGGAGTATGAGACCACATTGTCTCAAGTATCCATGGCAAAGCAACTCCATATGTAATTTGGAAGGCTTTGATAGATCTGTTTCAAAGCAACAGTGATCATATAAAATTGGCACTAAAGGAAAATCTCAAGAAAATCAAAATGGAGAAAGGCGACACTATTCTGATATATTTAACAAAGTTTGTCCAATGTCAGGATGAGATTGGGAGTGTTGGAATTACTGTCGCGGATGATGACTTTGTGAGCCTAGCTCTTCTAGGACTTCCCAAGAGTTAGCATAGTTATCAAGTCTCCGTCAATGGGAGGGAAAAGATGTCAGATTGAGAACGACTTTGGTCGGATTTGGTGCAAGAAGAATTCAGGCAGAATACCAGGGATGGATATTCATATAAGGGATATGATGACAAAAATCGTTCCTTGGTTGGCAAGGTGAAGAAGGGGAAGGGAAAGAAATCATATTCCAAATCTGAGACTGAAGAAGAAGGAAAGCAGTGCGACATGTCCATAGTGAAGTGTTTTCACTGTCACGAGCATGGACATTATGCCACTAATTGTCCACAAAAGAAGAATAACAAGAAGGATTCAGGATCTAAAGCTAGTGAGGCTTTGGCCTCATAATTTCAGTTGGACTTCTCGTTGATCACATGCATGGCGTCAAGTGCGATGGTATCAGAGTGGTACTTGGATAGTGGTGCATCCTTTCACATGACGAGAGACAACAAACTTTCAGTAGCTTGGAGGAGAAGGAACTCCAGATGCATATAGAAATGGGTGATGACAGGTGTTACAGTGCTACTGGGATTGGTACAGTTGCCTTCCAGAGACAGTCAGGTAAAACCTTTATATTAAAATATGTAATGCATGTACCAGGCTTAAAGAAAAATTTAGTTTCAGTCGCAATGTTGGACGATAGAGGTTATGATGTGGTTTTCAGTGAAGGGAAAGCTTTCCTTTGACACAAAACCACAGGACAAGCCAAGAAGAATGGGATTCATGTGAATAATCTCTATAAACTTGATGTAGATGGTTGCGCAGCATTGATGGGTAATGCAGACAAAGTGGTGAGCCGAGATGAGGGTGAGTTATGGCACAAGAGATTGGGACATCTACACCATGGAGCTTTGAAGGTCATGCAACATATTTCTATGGGGCTTTCAAAGGGTACTCTTGCATAGATAGACACATGCAAGGGATGTACCATGGGGAAGTGTGAGAAAGCCATGTGGTTGTGCCTTGAGAGGAATTTGGATTTCCGTGCAGATGAGGAACTCTTGGTTCCAAAGAATGAACCCCAGGATGTGGAGTAGCCACATGCAGAGGATCATGGAGTGGCAGAAAACACTCAAGAAGAGACCTCCAGGAGGAGTAAATTTCAAGCCATATGGGCAGAGGGAGTACATGCAGCTATACCTCCAGGTGTGAGGTGGGGCAATGTCCAAAATTAATCCCAAGAAGAAATTGGTCAGGGTCCTAGACATTGTGTGTCTCATGGATCAAACGTGGTTACGAGGAGCCCATAGAGAAGTAGTAGCAGAATTGGTTAGATTGATGTAGTCAGATGTCAGGAATACAGAAATCAGAGTGACAAGTGTCAGATATTGGAGCGCAAATCAAAGTTGGCAGCAGTGCAGAGTGCATGGATGAAGATGTCAATAGTGCAGAGATTCCAGTAGACATGTGCAGTAGCTAGCAACAGTTAGAAGACTCTGATGACATATGCATTATACTGATTCAATTTTTTGGAGGATGTTCAATTTCAGAAGTGTTGCATGCAAAAGTTGCATGTGTGAGAAACACTAGAGAAGTGTTGCATGAAAATTTTTCATGTGCAAGAAACACTAGAGAAGTGTTGCATGCAAGAGTTGCATGTGCAAACAACACTAGAGAAGTGTTGCATGCAAGAGTTGCATGTCGCATGCAAGAGTTGCATGTCGCATGCAAGAGTTGCATGTCACATGCAAGAGGTGCATGTGCGCATGCAAGGACATTCCTTTCTTGTTGAGAGGGAGTGTTGAACTTTGCAACAACAAACAGTGACATTGGCATCCATAAACAACATGACAGCACCTAGACTAGTGTGGGACCATAGGTCGTGTAGTTATGGGTCCTAGCGATACATTAGTGTGAAATTCAATTTATTTAATAAATTGGATATGTGTCAAATTTAATTATCCCTTAATTAAATTGGACAATAAATTGTAATCTTATCTCATAAACACTTGTAATATTTAACTGAGTGTGATAGACTCAGTTAGCTCATGAATTTCGAGTTGAGGGTGGTTTGTGAGGCATGTAGAGTGATTCTATTTGTTTTAGAGTTAAAGTTGCAGTTAGTGCATTAGTTTAATGCATGAGAAATCAGTTAACTCAGTTAAGTGAGTTAAAGTTAGTCTAACTAGTTGTAATGGATTGTTGCACTAGTGAGAGGTCAAGTGAATTAAATCAGATTTAATTCACATGCAGTGATCTATCAAGTGACTGATGATTTACTATTAATAGATGCATGCATGTCAGTTCCAGTGGAGACCCAATTGAGACAAAGGTTAAAGAGAAGTTAAATATCAGTTGTGACATTAGCAGGTTGCCCGGATGCAGTTAAAAGACCATAGGATTCCCATGATACTCAGTGCAGTCAAGGAAGGATAATTATCCTATATAATAGGGATTAATTTCCTAGGGATTGCATAATAAAGGCAGGCTGAGCAGAGGCTGAGAATTGGCTAAGTACTGGCCCAATATTGTCCAGATCAGTGTGAGACAGGCAGGATAGTGCAACAAACTCTTGTGAGAAGAGTGCATTGTTTCATGACTCCTTGTGGAATATACAATATATGATATAGGGGTTTTGAGCAACAAGCTTTCCCCAGGAAATTATATGTGTTGTGGTTTGATTTGATTCTTTCTTTAATTCTTGTGATTGGTGATCGTGTTTATCCACAATTGATTTTTGTATCTATCTTTAGTACATTTCTTGATCGGATTGAATCCATTGATATACATATGTTTGTATAATTTCTATAGCTACCAACCGAGCTTTTTAATTCTCCACCTTTCCTTCTGTATTCATCTTCTTTTTAAACACCCATTTTCTTCCAATGGGTTTCCTTCCAGTCGGAAACTCCACCAGATCGCAAGCCTCATTTTTGTCCAAAGATGGCATTTCATCAACCATGGCCTCTTTCCAAAGTTTTCCATCCTCTCAATATTCTACCTCCCTAATAGTTTTAGGATCATTATCAGTAATAGATAAAGAAAAATTTAAACAAAAAGAAGATGGACTATACCTTTCTGGTTTCCTTCTCTCTCGAACTAATCTTCTCAAAGTTGGAGTTTATGGCTCTTCCTGAATCTTATTTGTGTTCTATTATAGAGTCTGATTCTTCCTCATTTAGCTCAAACTTTATATGCTCAAGTTACCTTGGTAGGACTTCATGTTTAATAACATATTTCACCTCTCTAAACACCACATCTCAGTTGTACACAACCTTCCTTGTTTCGGGGTTCCAAATATTATAACCTTTTAAACCGTCCTTATACCCAACAAAGATGCACCTTTGAGATTTACTGTCTGACTTGGTTCTTTTATCCTTTGTAACATGTACATATGCATCACATCCAAATAACCTAATATGTGAAAGAGATGGTTTCATACCAGTTCATACCTCATGTGGAGTCTTATCCCCCAACACTGATGAAGGTGATATGTTAACCAGGTAACATCCAGTCTCCATTGCCTATACCTATAATTCTTGTCCTAACCCAACACCATTGAGCATGTTTCTTGCCTTTTCCATTAAATTCCTATTCATTCTTTCTCTAGATCCTTTTTTTTGATGATTAGGAGATCATATGTTATGCTCAAAATTGAAAGTGCTCGAAATAGGTCCAAACCTGAGCGACCGGAAAGGTCTCGTTGTTGCAATTTTGGTACTGTGAACGGTTCAAAAAACCGATGTCGTATGAGGAAGATATCGCGTTTTATTAGTTTTCCCAAATAGCAAAAATTTTGTGACTGGATGCCCAGTCAGCATATAGGTACAATCAACAGGTATATTCCAGAGAATATTCATTTTTTCTTCAACCAATCAAAACATGCCACGTAACATGTTGTGGACCGTTGATTTTGTGGTACAGAGATGTTTTTGGGTCGTTGGATGGTTTTGATATAAGCCGTTGGATGACAGACACGTGGCAAGCCCGCAAGTCGCCACGTGTCCTCAGGAGCATGTATTAAAATTTGTTTGGAGGCTACAGGAATCAAACCGGAGACCTCGAGCATGGGCACAGGCGGCTTGACCAGTCTGCCTACATGTGTTACTTAACATGTATATGACTTTGTGTTTATTTATTGTGTTAGTGCTTATGTGTTGGGGGGACGGGACCGCCAGCAGTCCCAACCCGCTGGTGGACCCATGGTTATGGTCACATGTTATTATAAACTCGCAGCCGTAAGACGTAACCATCAGCGATATAACCATGACATTTAAAACTGATCCGAAAATTGTTCACAAGAGATTACTCTGCGCGGTTAAGGCCAGGTCTCTTCCAGGTTTAGCATCGACCGTTATGGTCAGGAAGGGTAGTGGGTACGCATGTGGCCACCCCTACCCGTAACATTTAATGCAAAGGTTAGCAGACCGACAAAAGTGGAGCGCGCCCCTATTTTTAATGGTTTCCACTAAATGTAATTGTAGTTAAGTGCATGTCTCCACTTTTAGTGGAGCTTTTCTAGCTGTCATTGGGGAAAATGCATTGAGAGGTCAATTTTCGACCAATTTTGGTGAAACAAGAGTCTACCTAGACTAATTTGAGCATTCTGGAGCCAATGGTGCAGAGAAACTACCATTAGAGGCCTGTAAACACATGTAATTTACAATTTTGAGCATAATGACAAAGAGGGACATGCCATTAGGAGCTGGAACAACAGATGTAGCCCAGGAGGGGGAACTTCTTCATCATTCCTACTGTGTAAAAATTATGTGTGATTGTATTTATCTATTATGCACTATTTTTCAGTGTTTTTAAGTCTTATTTTCATGCTTAAAGTTCACTAATTCATCTATATTTCATGGTTAAAACTCTCATTCCTTAAGCAAACATATGGAGACAAATTGTACATGTTTATATTATTGAAAGGACACTTAGCATAGCAGAAATAATACACTCCTTTTAGATCAAGTTGGTATCAGAGCTAGAGTTTAATCTCTGGTGTTTTTAATGTGCAAATATTTGTTAATTGTTTGCAAGGGTTGTCATGCTTACTAGGCTCAAGCTTAAGAAAGGAGAAGGAAAATTGGTGGAAGCAAGATGTTCTCAAAGTGAGCCACAGCAAAGGAGGGCAAGATTGCCACATTCTCCACCACCTATTTCACCTCCAAGAGAAGCAGAAGTGGCATCAAGCATGCCTCCAAGAGAAGAAGAAACCCATGAAGAGGTGGATCCCAAAGAAGAAGAAAGAGTGTTCAGGAAGGCATTCCTTGACATGACTGAAATGGTGAGAGTCCTTTATCAAGAAAGGAATGAAAGAATAGAAGGATAAGGGTCCAAACTTCACAAGGAAGGTCAGGGATCATCAGGAGGTCACAATAATGAAGATAAATCAAAGAATGGAAATGGAGGAAATGGAGGCAGTGGAAAGTCACCATCCTCACCCTCATCATCATCATCCTCTACTTCATCTTCAGTACACCAGTCACACAAGTCAAAGAACACCGGTAAAAGTCCTTTTCTAAAACTTGATGTTTAGTTTGAATTGCCAATGTTTAATGGTGAAGTCAACTTGATAATTGGATTAGGAAATTGGAGGTTTATTTGAGAATTCAGAACCTTCATGATGATGACACCAAAATCCAACTTACTTCATTGAGGATGGAAGGTGCAGCTCTTGTTTGGTGGGAAGCCAAGACAAAGGAGGAGATAAAAAAAACATGGTAATATTATTCTATCATGGACTGATTTCATTACTGCAATAAAACAACAGTTTTATCCATTAGCTCATATGCAGAAAGCCATAATGAACTAGAAAAAATTTAGACAATTGAAAGGACAAAATGTACAAGACTACACCCAAGAATTTAGGAGAGGAGATCTCTTATTAGGGGTAGATTTGTAGATTCAAGATACTTTGCTCAAGTACATAGGGGGCTTACATAGCCACCTTAGACATACTATCCTCATGTTTAATCCTACAAGTCTAGATGAGGTATGTGTTCAAGCCACTCATCTAGAAGAAAGAGGGGAAAATAGTTTTGAAGAGGTTAGAAACAAACCTTTTAAAGAGAAAAACAAAGAGAAGACATAAAAAGGAAAAGGAAAAAAGAATGCATCTATCAAGAAAGAGGGAGAGAAATTTTTTTGTAAAAATTGTTCAAGAGATGGCCATGAAGAGAAAAATTGTTGAAAATTACATCCTAAAAAGAGACCCAAGTTTAACAAAAACAAAGGGAAGCAGAAAGCTGCAGCTACAACTCAACATGACTTAGGAGAGGATTCAGGTGATGAAACTAAAATTACAGCCATGGGATTGAAGAATATGAAGGGGTAGAAATTGAAACAAAACCCAGTACTATTACTTCAAATAGTCACATAGAAGCTCCAAATGAAGAAGAGAGAATTAAATTGTTTCATGTGAGGGTCATATCCAAACATACCATGATTAATACATTGTTTGACAGTGGTTCACAAGCGAACTTAATCTTTGACTACTTGGTCAAGAAACTTAATCTTGAGACCATTCCACATCCAAAACCATATACACTTTGGTGGATTTGTAAGGATGCAAATTTACAGGTTTCAAAGAAGTGCATATTGCGCTTTGCAATAACTGCACATTTTGTTGACACGGTTGAATTAGATGTGGTTCTGCTTGATATTACAGGGGTTGTGTTGGGTAGTCCTTACTTGTATGACAGGAAAGCGATCTTCCATCACCATGAGAACAAATACCATTTATTCAAAGATGGAAAGGAGTACATTATTAGAGCACATCGCAAGAAGAAAAATATTGTAATGGTAAATTCTAGACAGGTAAAAAGGCTGGTGAATTCAAGTAAGAATTTTGTTCTTCTAATGATTAAGCCTAAATTTGATGTTAATCATGAGTCATTTGAAGATTGTGATCCTAATTTGAAATCATATTTATATGATATAGTTGATGCACATCATGAGATGTTTCAGGAGCCAACGTTGATTGTCTCGTAAAAGGGAGATTCAACATGAGATTCAGTTTCAACAAGATTGTCCTCTTCCAAACATTGACATGTATCACATGTCGATAAGGGAGAATTTTGAAATAAAGAGGCAAATCAAGGACTTTTTGGACAAGGGTCTCATAAGGCCAAGCACTTCTCCATGCGGTTCATCCATTTTCCCGATTCCAAAGAAAAATGGGACTTGGCGCATGTGTGTCGACTTCAGAGCTTTGAACAAGATAACAGTAAAGAATCGATACCCACTCCAAAGGATTGATGATTTGTTAGATCAGCTGAAAGAAGAAAAATTTTCACTAAGTTAGATTTACGAAGTGGATATCATCAAATAAGAATTGCATAAAGTGACATATGGAAAACTGCATTCAAAACCAAACAAGGACTCTTTGAGTGGTTGGTTATGTCGTTTCGTTTATGTAATGCACCGGTGACTTTCATGCGTGTTATGGATAATTTTTTGTGTCCATTTCTTGATTACATTGTGATTGTGTATTTAGATGATATACTCATTTTCAAAAAAACAAGAGAAGAACATGTCTTACATGCTAAAAGGGTACTTAATGTTTTGAAGAAAGAGAAATTATTTCTTAAGATGTCTAAGTTTGAATTTGGAAAGACTTCTCTGGTTTATTTGGGACACATTGTAGGAGGAGGCGCATTGAGAATTGATCCTTATAAAGTGTAAGCCATTGTGAATTGGCCCACTCCCAAATCAGTAACCGAGGTAAGAAGTTTCTTAGGCGCAGCTCAATATTGGAGAAATTTTATTGCTAAATTTTTTCCCATAGCAACTCCTATGCATGTAGTGACAAGTGTGAAGAAAGGCTTCCAATGGGGAGGCAAACAGCAGCAAGCTTTTGAAGCTTTAAAATACAAGATTAGTTCAGCTTTGGTCCTTGCATTACCGGATTTGAGACATCCATTCGAGATACAAACCGATGCTAGTTATTATGCCATGGGCGCAGTACTTTTGCAGCATGGTAAGCCTATCGCTTTTCATTCTGAAACATTCAATGGTGTTGTAATTAATTATCCAACATATGACAAAGAGTTATATGTGTTGGTACAAAGCGTCAAGAAGTGGAAACACTACTTGATGGTTAAAGAGATGATTATACGTACCGATCATCAACCATTACAGTACTTGCAGTCGCAAACAAAATTGCAACAATCATGACATTTCATGTGGATGGGATTTCTTCAGCAGTTTCACTTGTTTATAAGGTACAAGAAAATTATTTTCAATAAAGTTTATGATATTCTTTCAAGGCCAATTATAAGTGCTTCTACTTTGCTTAAAAATGATTCTATTGTACATGAGAGTTACATATAGCAGTATGCATCTGATGCTAATTTTAAAGATGTGTATGCTAGTTTAAGTGAAGGGAATCAAGTTGAGGAAAATTATTATCACATGCATAACAATTTTCTGTTTCATTTGGGCAAGATGTGCATACCACAAGGAGAGAGACTTATTGTCATGAGAGAGCCTCATTCGTCTCTTATTGCTGGACACTTTGGGGTAAGTAAAACAGTGGCGCATCTACAGAGATATTGTTATTGGCCTCTCATGATAGATAGTGTGTCAAGTTTTATAAGAGGATGTTCTATGTGTTCAACAAGCAAGCCTAGCAATAGGAATCTTGGGTTGTACACGCCACTACCGGTACCATCAAGGCCATGGGAGAGTATCTCCATGGACTTTGTTGGAGGTATACCTATGTCAAGAAAAAATCATGATTATCTTTATGTAGTTGTGGATAGATTTAGTAAAATGTGTATACTTATGCCATGTTAAAAACATTACTGTTGATAAACTGATGAACTTTATTTTCAACATGTATGGGTTCATTATGGTTTGCCAACTTCTATTTTTAGTGACAGGGATTCCAGGTTCGTTGGGAATTTTTGGTCCAATATTTGGAAGATGATGGACACAAAGTTGAAAAAGAGTATTGATTTTCATCTGCAAACTAATGGCCAAACCGAGGTGGTGAACAGAACCGTTGTGCATCTATTGAGAGGATATTGTAGGAAACATCCCAGGTTGTGGGATGAACAATTGCATTACATTCAGCACGCTTACAACTAGGGCAGGTACTCTTCTACAAATACTTCACCTTTTGAAGCCTACTTTGGGTATTTTCTGAAATCGCCATTAGACTTCATCTATGAGAAGGATGTTGCAATTGATGGGCATAGTGATATTGACAAGGCTCGAAATTTCATTGAGAAAATTTAGATTATTCATCAACAAGTTCAAGAACAGCTTGAGAAGAGTCAAAGCAAGTATAAGGAGAGGCATGATAAACATAGATTTGATCACAAGTTTCAAGAAGGAGATGAATTATGGTTGCACATAACCAAAAAAAGGATGCAAGGAGAAGGTAAAAATCTCAAGCCTATTCATTATGGTCCATTCAATATTATTAAACAAGTTGGTAATAATTCATTTCAACTTGACTTGCCTTCATATATGAAAATGTATTATGTCGTCAATGTAGAAAATTTACATTTGTATGAGCCTCCTTTGATTGATGATCAAGGGAGTGATATTTAGCTACCATCAATAGAAGATTTCTTGCTAGAATTTCTAGACACGCTCAAGGAGGATTCCATCCTTGACAGGAGGACATGCACTTCTAAGAGGAGAAGTGTCGATTATCTTCGAATTGGGATCAAGGGAAGAAAACCAAGTAAGGCAAGATGGATGGAAGTGGAAAAGTTGAGGGAGTTGTACCCTTTTCTTCTGAACATGTGATTAAAGTCTTTCGGGGTCCAAAATCTTCCCAATGGGGAGGTGTGATTAGGAGATCATGTGTTATGCTCAAAATTTAAATTGCTCAAAACAGGTCTGAACCTGAGAAACTGGAAAGGTCTCGTCATTGTGATTCTAGCACCATGAACGGTTCGAAAAACCGATGTCGTATGAGGAAGATATCAAGTTTTGTCTGTTTTCCCAAATAGCAAAAATTTTGTGATTGGATGCCCAGTCAGCATACAGGTACAATCAGCAGGTATATTTTTGGGAATATTCCATTTTTCTCCAACCAAGCAGAATGCACCACGTGGCATGTTGTGGACCATTGATTTTGTGGTACGGAGACGTTTTTGGGTCATTGGATGGTTTTTATATAAGCCATTGGATGAGAGACATGTGGCAAGCCCGCAGGTCACCACGTGTCCTCATGAGGGTGTATTAAAATTTTTTTGGAGGCTACAGGAATCGAACCGAAGACCTTAGGCGCGGGCGCGGGTGACTTGACCAGTCCACCTACATGTGTTACTTAACATGAATAGGACCCCACATTTATTTATTATGTTAATGCTTATGTGTTGGGGGGAGGGGACCGCTAGCGGTCCCAACCTGCTGGCAACCCCATGGTTATGGTCACATGTTATTATAAACCCATAGCCATAATACGTAACACTGGTGATATAACCGTGACATTTAAAATGGAACCAAAAAATTTTCACAAGAGGTTACTCCACATGGTTAAGGCCAGGTCTCCGCCGAGTTTAGCGCCGATTGTTACGGTCAGGCAGGGTAGAGGGTGTGCATGTGGCCACGCCTACCTGTAACATTTAATGCGGAGGTTAGCAGACCGACAAAACTAGAGTGTGCCCCTAATTTTTAGGTTTTCCACTAAATGTAACTGCGATTAAGTGCCTGTCTCTACTTTTAGTGGAGCTTTTCTAGCTGTCATTGGGAAAAATGCATTGAGAGGTCAACTTTCGACCAATTTTGGTGAAACAAGAGTCTACCTAGACTAATTTGAGCATTCTGGAGCCATTGGTGCAAATAAAACAGCCATTAGAGGCCTATAAACACATGTAATATACAATTTTGAGCATAATGACAAAGAGGGACATGACATTGGGAGTTGGACTAGCAGATGTAGCCCAGGAGGGGTGAACTAATTCATCATGCCTATTGTGTAAAACTTATGTGTTATTGTATTTCTCTGTTATGCACTATTTTTCAGTAAAAACTCTCATTCCTTAAGCAAACATATGGAGACAAATTGTACATGTTTATATTACTGAAAGGACACTTAGCACAGCAGAACTAATACACTCCTTTCATATCATTTGAGGTGTGTGTAGAGTAGTATTCTTCGTTTTATACCACACGTCTTAAATAACTCTTCAAATTCCTTCTTGCATAACCCTCCACCATTATTTGTCCTTGACACCTTTATCTTCTTCTCTGTCTAGTTTTCCACCAAAGCCTTAAAGTCTTTAAACCTATCAAAGACTTTAGATTTCTTCCTAAGGAAATATATCCATGTATTCCTTGAGAATTCATCTATAAATTATACATAGTACAAATATTTACCCAATGATGGAACTGACACAAGTGCAAACACATCACTATGTACAAGCTCTAATATTCGGTTCACCCTATTAGCACCAGAGAGGAAGCATGTTGGAAATTGTAGCTAGGTTTGGTCTTCATTTAATTTATTTGAGTCATCATGACATGTACTTTGTTGTGAAACCAGCTCCAAAAATAGAAGAAATATATATCAATGACTTAGAAATAAGCCACTTCGAGGGGGCAACCTCCAATACATTACATGAATGAACAATTATTGGATTATTCAAATTACAAAACCTCCTTTTTATATATAGGAGTCCATGGGGACACAATGTAATCCTAGTGGGGCCACAATGTAATCCTAGCTGACCTAACAATAATAATTTAAGGGCACAATAATAACAATATGGGGGTTACAGGGGTACAATAACAATAAGGGGGTTACACTAAAAACAATAAGGGACTATACTAGTAATATAGGGACCTAACATGCCCCTCTCCTTCAAAAAAGTGTTGTCCTCAACGCTTGAGTAGCTCTAGGTGCTTCTGTATAAACTTCTCATTCTCCCATGTAGAATCTTCAGTGGGTAAGTTCTTCCACTTGATGAGATACTCTGAAATTGATCGATTCCGTAGCTGTCGAGTTCTTGTTTCCATGACCACTTCAGGTTCCAATATGATTTTCCTTCCTCATCAAGTTCTGGCAATATTGTTTGAACTGGAAGATTTTCACCTATAACCTTTTTTAAGCATGAAACATGGAAAACTGGATGTACTCGCGAAGAAGCAGGAAGCTCCAATTTGTATGTCATAGTACCAATCTTTTGCAACACCTTGTAAGGACCATAGTACTTTGGTGATAATTTATTATCCTTATTAGCTTGATTTAGGGACATTTGTTTTTATGGTTGTAGCCATAAAAATACCCAGTCTCCTACATCAAAACTTCTCTCATTGCGATGTTGATCTGCCTGTTGTTTCATTTGATTTTATGCCAAATTTAGGTTATCCTTTACGAGTTGGAGAACTTCTTGTTGATGCTCGATGTGATCTTCCACTACTTGAACCTTAGAATTTTCTCTTAAATATGATGTGATGGATGGTGGATGATATCCATAAAGTGCCATAAATGGGGTAATTTTTGCTGCAGTATGGAAGGAAGTGTTATACCACCATTCGGCGAGAGGTAACCACTTGACCCATTGTGTTTTTTTATCAAATACAAAACAACGAAGATATCCTTCCAAACATTTATTCACTATCTCAGTTTGACCATCGAATTGAGGATGATAAGATGAGCAATGAGCTAATTGAGTACCCAAACAAGAAAATAACTCCGTCCAAAAATTTCCGGTAAAAATGGGATCTCTATCGCTCAAAATAACCCTTGGGTTTCCATGTAGTTTTTGAATTGTGTCCATAAATGTAGTAGCAACTGTACTTGCTTTAAATGGATGAGATAATGCACAAAATTGTGCATACTTGGTAAGTCTATCAACTACCACCATGATGACACTCTTTCCTTCAAACTTAGGTAAACCTATGATAAAATCCATTTAAATCTCCTCCCAACGTTGACTTGGAATGGATAAAGGTTGTAGAAGACCCGGGGTCTTAATTGTCTCAACTTTATTCTGCTGGCAAACCAAACATTCCACCACAAACTTTTGAATATGAGATTTAAGGCCATCCCAAAAAAATTCTCTCTTCACCCTGTGGTAATTTTTTAAAAATCCTGAGTGTCCTCCTAAAAGAGAAGTGTGCAATTCCAAAAAAATCTTTTGTTTTAGTTGGAATTCTTACAAAGATATAAGCGATCTTTGTACCATAAGGAATCATTTTTCCAACTAAATGTATCAGATGTACTAGGATCTTGCTGCAGCTTTTGAATGAGTGTCCACACTTCTTCGTCCTTCTTCCATTCATCCCTTGCTTCGGTTATCCAATCCGGTCGGATAATAGATAAGGCACAAAGCAATGCTTCCACCTCTTCATTCTTTCTTGAGAGTGCATCTGCAACAAAATTTAGCTTCCCTTTTTTGTAGATTATTTCAAAGTCATAACCCAACATCTTTGTGACCCATTTTTGTTGCTCTTCTGAAGATAGTCTTTGTTCCAAAAAGTGTTTAAGACTATCATGATTATTTTTTACCTTGAAGTGTCTTCCCATTAGGTAAGTTTGCCATGTCTTTAGTGCATGCAGTATTGCTAACATTTCCTTCTCGTAAATATCTTTTTGTAAATACTTTCCTTTGATTGGACGACTTTCAAAAGCAATGGGTCTTCCTTCTTTCATTAAAACAGCACCAATTCCATTTCCTGAGGCATCACATTCCATAATAAAGGTTTTTGAGAAATCTGGCATAGCTAAGACCGGTGCTAGGCACATTACTTCTTTAAGATGTTCAAAGGCCTTAGTTGCTCCAGGAGTCCATGAAAATGCATCTTTCTTCAATAATGTTGTTAGAGGTGCTGCTATTCTCCCCTAATTCTTAACAAACTTGCGATAATACCCTGTTAACCCAAGAAATCCTCGCAATTGCTTTATGGTTGTGGGGACTTTCCATTCCTTAATGGCTTTAATTTTGTTAGGGTCTACCTTAACACCCTCATGAGATACAATATGACCCAGATATTCCACCTCTTGTACTCCAAAGAAACATTTGGATGTTTTTGCATATAATTGTTTCTCCTACGATAGTTTGAGCACCTTGTCAACATGTTGAACATGATCCTTCCAAGACCTGTTGTAGATTAGTATATCATCAAAAAATACTAGCACAAATTTTCTAAGGAAGGGTTTGAAAATGGAATTCATCGACCCTTGAAATGTAGAAGGTGCATTGGTAAGGCCAAAAGGCATGACCAAAAATTCATAATGACCCTCATGAGTTCGAAATGCTGTTTTTGGAATATCTTCAGTCTTCATTCTAATTTGATGATATCCTGAACAAAGATCCAACTTGGAAAAATAAATTGCTCCATGTAATTCATCCAATAATTCATCAATCACAGGAATGGGAAATTTGTCTTTAATGGTGAGCTTATTGATCTCCCTATAATCCGGAAACATGCACCATGATCCATCCTTCTTGTGTACCAATACTACAAGAGCAGAGAAAGAACTTTGACTAGGTTGAATTATACCAACCTCTAATATTTCTGCAATCATACGTTCAATTTTTCTCTTTTGGACATAAGGATATCTATAAGGCTTGATGTTTGGAGGAACACTTCCTAGAATCAAATGAATAGCATGATCATGATCACGAATAGGTGGTAGTCCTTTGGGAGTTTCAAACACCTTGGAATGATTGTCCAAGACTTGTTGGAGATCTGCAGAAATAGATGATTTTGATGTTGGAACTTCTAGTGAGCATAATTGTGCAATTACGCCTCATTGTTATTTCTTTAGAATCTTTGTCATGACATTAGAGCTTATTATCCTTCCCGGCTTCCCTTCAATACCCCGTAATTCGACTTCCTTTCCTTCTGAAAAAAATTTCAAGAAAAGTTCTTGAAAATTAAAAGCTACCGTCCCCAAAGATTGTAACCATTGTACTCCTAGTACAACATCGGCACCTCCCATAGGAATGGAAAGCATTGGACTAGTCAATACATATTCCCCCATGGTTAGCTTGATATTATGGCATTTTCCAGAGAAATTTATAGTTCCTCCATTTGCAACCATCACTTGACATTCTAGTGCTAGGTATAGGAAACAATTCAATTCCTTGGCTACCTTACAATGAATAAAATTATGGGTACTACCTGAATAAATCAACACTATTACCTTTTTCTTCTTGATATTTCCTTTTATATTGAGAGTTTGAGGAGTGGTAATTCCTGACAATACATTACACGATATGGTCAGACTCATTTCTTCCTCTTCTAGGGTTGGTTCGTGGTGTATACCCTCTTCTTTTGAAGATTCTTGTTCATTTTCTTCTTCCTCTTCACAATCTATGTAAAATAATTTATTCTCAGCACACTTAAGACCTTTAGTGTATTTTCTATCACAACTGTAGCAAAGCCCTTTTTCTCTTTTTTCTTCCAATTTTTGTGATGTAAACCTTGTAGGTTGTGCAAATCTAGGAGTAGCAACACTTCCCTCTTTATAGAAGTGAGTAGTAGGCTTCCTTGTCGCCATAATTTTACATTCAATTTTTCTGGCCAACCTGAATGCCTTCTCCAATGAATCAGGTTCCAAAATGTGAACTTCATGTTGGATGTTATCCTTTAAAGTACCTATGAAGAGATCAATCCTGTGTTCCTCTGAAATATCAGTTACCCTTATATTCAATTTTTGGAAGTCCTCAATGTGCTCCCCCACTGAACCCTTTTGTTTGAGATTTATCAATTGGCTAAAGAAGGTGTTGCTCTTTGTATCCTCATAATGTGCTATCATTTCCTCCATAAAAATTGACCAATTGACAATTTTTTTACGGGAGCAAAGCCATCGATACCATACAAATGTATTTTGTTCTAAATGCAAAGTTGTAATGCGTACCTTTTGTGTGTTTTGCACATTATGGAGATCAAAATATTGCTCCATCTGTAGTATCCATGTTACAGGATCCTTTCCATCAAACTTCCTCATATCCATTTTTGGAATATGGTGGTTCTTCCCGCCAACATTAGAGTTTATCAAATCACAATTAACATTTATTTTGTTCTCATCATGAGGTTCTTCTACTATCTTTTCACCATTAGGAAACCTTTCTTGTATAAACTTTGTCAAACCTTCCATGTCTGCTTTTAGAAAATTCTTCATGTTTTCCATTTTCTCATCGATCTTAGCTTCCATGTCATCAATATTAGCTTCCATGCCCACTTCCATGCCATCCATCTTAGCTTCCAAACCATTCATCTTAGCTTCCATGCCTTTCTTCAAACCATCCATCTTAGTTTCCATGCCTTTCTTCAAAACTTCCATTTCATTTTTTGTTGTTCTTTGCGAGAGCAAAATTTGTTGCACTTTCTCTTGTAATTTTGATATGTCATGTTGCCATTCTTCATCTTCATGAGTCATAGTAGAGCCTTCTAAAGGCTTAATGGGTGTTGAATTCTTTTTAGGGGCCATTTTAGAATCCAATACTGATATCTATTCTACAATGTTCCCTTGGAATCAATTCAACTTTATTCTTCAAACAAGACTTATGCAATTCGGAAAAAAAATACACAAATTTTACTTGCTTTCGAGGAGCTCGATATTGAAATTGAATTATATCTATAATTTTGGATCCTCAATGTCTGAAATTTGGCTTTGTAGCAGTCCTCTGAAGCTTCTTTCAAATTCCACAGGTCTAATCTGATTTGGATTCTTCAAGACAAAGTTATATCTAATCTCCCACAATGACCCAATTATGGACTGGTTCAGTAGAGATAACTTGTACGACTTGCCACGTGTCATTGTTTCCTCCTTTGGCTCTGAAATTGATAGACAACAAACTACAATTTGTGTACTTGTGTCCACTTTTTACAGCATTCCAATCTGATGCTCAGAGAGAAATCTATGAAGATGTTTCCATGGTCACCTCTTTGAGATGAAATTCAGAAACCTGAAAAATCCCTAACTTCCACAGATCAGATCTCCGAAAATGTTGTAAAACAAGATCTGAAATTGTGCGATGTTATTCCTTAGGATTTCAGCTTCGCACTTGAAATATTTCAGCCTCTGAACCTTTGTAGAAAAAGCTTTATAGCGAAAATTCCACGATGATCTCCTTAGGTTAAATTCAGGATCCTGCAAAATGACCTAAATGCCAAAGATTATATCTCCAAAAATATTTTGAACCAAGCTCTGAAATTTTGTGATGATGTTCCTCTAGATTTTGGCTTCGCAAACTAAAAATTTTAGCTTCTGAACCTTCGTAGAAAAAAATTTATAGCGAAAATGCCACGATGACCTGTCTGGAGCAGCAAAACCCTAGAATCCAAAGCTCTTATACCAAATGTTGTGAAACCAGCTCCAAAAATAGAAGAAAAGAGATATCAACGCCTTAGAAATAAGCCAATTTGAGGGGGAAGCCTCCAATACATTACATGAATGAACAATTCTTGGATGATTCAAATTACAAAACCTCATTTTTATATATAGGAGTCCATGGGGCCACAATGTAATCCTAGCTAACCTAACAATAATAATTTAAGGGCACAATAATAACAATATGGGGGTTACAAGGGTACAATAACAATAAGGGACTATACTAGTAATATAGGAACCTAACATACTTGACAAAATAATAAAGAAAATAAATTTTGTTACTGTAAAAATGACTTATTAAATCATGGGTTTCATGCTTGGGTCATCATTATATTAGTAAAAGTCCCCATTGTGGAATACTAGGATTAATATTGAGTTTATAGAGTCATTTTACTTTCAAAGGTACCCTTCTTGGGATTTTGAATCATGTAAATCGGTTAATAATTGAGTTAAATATGATTTATGTATCCTCCACACCAAGTCAGCATAGAACATATCAAGTCGGCCTAAGGACACCTATTCGACCCACAAGAAGCCTATAAACACAAGCTAGTCGAAGTCATTTTGAGCATCCTCTCTCAAGCTAGTTTGATATCTCAAGAGTAGCTAGAGAAGTTCGAAGTCTGTTGTCAGGAAGTCGAAGGAAGTATGAGTTTGGGGAAATCTAAGGAGAGGTAGAAAATTGAAATTTTGGTGCTTCTCTCTCTGTTTTGTTCCCTAGATTGGGAGATCAAAGTCTTCCAAGTTTTGTTACTGCTGGAAGCTGCTGGTTACTGGAAATTATTGTCTAGTCAATGTTGCTGGAAAGGGATCGAAGATCAGGGAGGCTAACTTGGTGTAGAGGGAAGGTGTGTTATATGTCTAGGGTGAATAATCTCAAAGAATATTGTTGAAAGGAAGAATTATCTTGATTGGGTTTTCCCCTCGAGGGGGGGTTTTCCTGGCATAATGCCTACATCATGTGTCTCTCATATTGTGATATTCATACACAAATGATATGGTAATTTCTTGATGAAATATAAGATAATAAAGAATTAAAATAATCCAACACACTCACAAGTAATTATCAAGATCGGAGAATCAAACCCTAACATAACTACTTTGATTTTCCAACATGGTTTCAGAGCTAAGGTCAAGAAGAATTGAAGATCACTTTGTTGGCATGGATTCTCCCTCTTTGATGAACTACATGATAATGGGTATTAACATTTTTGGAAGTTGGATCAAGAAGGTCATATATTACTTATTCAACAAGGTAAAGAGTCAATGATTCTTTCTTTCTCTTAAAGGTTCTCTTAATGATGAAAATGCATGGATCATTGATATTGGAGAATAGAGACACGTAACAGGATAAAGTAAACAACTTCATACGCTATCAAAGGATCCATCATCCCATTTAGTGGAAATGGGTGACAACAAAATCTATGTTGTTAAAGGCATGGGATCAACATCGCTGAAGCTAGATAATGGATCGAAGTTGCACCTCAACAGCATTTTGTATGTTCTAAGTTCGAAAAACAATTTAATTTTTATTACTTGTTTAGAAGATAAAGATGAAAAAAATTCCTTTGTTGATGGAAAATTATTGGTTTGGGGAAAATAATCTAGGACTAATAAAGCTAGGGTTATTGTAGTTCATGAAGGAATTCTTTATAGATTCATTACACCACCTTCTCAAGCTTTGGTTCAAATGGAAATAAGTCCCATTGAGCTATGGCATAAAAGGTATGGCCATATACATTATAAGGTCATCACTACTCTTAGTTGATTGGTTCATGGTATTCCTAATATGAAGTTGGATCATGAAGGCGTTTGCAAGGTATGCTCTTTTGGAAAACATACAAGATATCCATTTCACAGTAGTGAAACTAGGTCTAAAGAGATATTATACCTCATCCATTTTGATGTGTGTGGGCCCATGTCTGAAAATTTACTTGGAGGTCATCTCTACTATGTGACATTTATTGATGAACATTCTATAAATACATGGATCTACCTTCTAAAAATAAAATATGAATTATTTGATCAATTCAAAGAGTTTAGGGCTAAAATGGAAACCTTAACTGAAAGAAAGATAAAAAAATTTGAGGTCTAATAATGGTGGGGAATACACTTCTAAGGAATTGATTGCTTATTGTAAGAAAGTGGGTATTAAGAGGGATATAATTGTTCCCTATTATCCCTAACAAAATTTATTTCCCGAGAGGAAGAATAGCTCAATTGAAGAAGGCATTAGAACTATGCTCCTTGATCAATATCTACCAAATTTCTTATGGGGAGAAGCGACGATGACAACTGTATACATTCAAAATAGAAGTCCTCATAAGAGTCTTAATAATACAACACCCGAAGAAGTATTCACAGGAAATAAGCTAATTTTGGATCACCTCTAAATATTTGGAAATCCAGCATATATTCATGTTTCGAAAGACAAGCGAAAGAAGTTGGGCTCTACAGGTATTAAGGGAATATTCATTGGATATAGTCTCTCTTCAAAATCATATAGAATCTACATCAAGGAAGGATGATATATTGAAGTAAGCAAGGATATCATATTTGATCAGAATCAATCATACAATAAATCAAAGGATATTCCTATTGATTCTAATGATGAAGAAGTTCCCATATTTTAAGAATAAGAATTTCATCATGAAAACTCTACTACAAATCTAGAAGAAGAAGGACCAAGTGAGCATATTCAGTCGGTGGTCATCCCAACCACAAGGAAGAGGCCAAATTTGTTTAAAGCTACAATTGAAGATACTAAAGGACATGAAGCTGCAGGAACCTATAGGGAAAGAGAGAAACTGAAAAGATATTCTGGTTATGTTGCATACATGACAAAATTGATTGAATTCGAACCATCTACATTCAAGGAAGTTGTGCATCAAGAGGTTTGGAAGAAAGTAATACATGAATAATATTTATCCATCATGAAGAATGCGGTTTTGGAAACCTTTGCACCTACAGTAAGGTACATTACTATTAGATCGTTGGTTTCATTGGTTGCTACAATGGTGTGAAATATCCATCAAATGGAAGTGAAGGCTAAATTTCTAAATGGGACCATTGATGAGGAAGTGTACATTGAAAAACCCAAAGGCTTTGAATTTAATAGCAGGGACTCTCATGTTTGTAGACTTAAGAAGTCCCTATATGATTTAAAGCAAGCACCAAGGGCATGGTATGCTAGGATGGATGCATATCTACTTAGAATTGGTTTCATAAAGAGTTCTGATGATTTGAATCTCTACATAAATGTTGTGAATAATGAGCCTGTCATTATTATACTATATGTGGATGATATATTTATCACTGGTGTAGAGAAAATAATTCAATAAGGTAAGAAGATGTTTGCAGTTGAATTTCAAATGAAGGATCTAGGACTTATGCACTATTTCCTAGGTCTAAAAGTATGGTAGAGACCAGGGGAGATATATTTGGAGAAAGATAATTACATCATCAATTTGTTGCAAAAAAAATGGATGATGGATTCCAAGTCGATGGAAACTCCTAAGAACATCAATCTCAAGAAGTTGAGGGACTCCAACTCTAGTCTCGTGGATCCTACCTCCTATCGATAGTTGGTGGGTTCCTTGATGTATCTGGTAAATACTAGGCTAGATATATGTTTTACAATAAACATTCTCAGTCAGTTTCAGTTGGAGCCTCATCACGATCACTAGATAGTTGCTAAACATATCTTGAGGTTTCTTCATATCCCTATACATCACTACCTAAAGTATGATAGTAAGGAATTCAAGCTAATTGGCTTCACAAACTCCGATTGGGGTGCCATTGAGACCGATGGAAGAAGCATTACAAGAGGATATTTTAGTTTGGGAGTTGTTATGATCTCATGGATGAGTAGGAAGAAATATCGCATTGTGTTGAGTAGTGTTGAGGCAGAATATGTGGTTGCATGTGAAGTAGGAAATGAGTTTGTTTCGTTAAGGAAAATTCTGACATATTTGTTCGAAAATTCTCTTAGTCATATTGTGATTAATTGTGACAATGAAAGTTGTATCAAGATGTTTATAGATATCATATTTCATTCTAGGATGAAGCACGTCAATAACAATTTCCACTTTATTAGGAACTTGGTGTAGGATGGGATTGTGAAGTTGGAGTATATCTTGATAGACGAATAGGTAGCAAGCATACTAACAAAGTCTCTTCCGAATAAGAAGTTTGAGTATCTAAGAAACCTATTGGTTTTGGTAGACATTGTTGTTTGTATTGATGATAAGAATATGGAAGGTATTTTTTTAGGCTTTGCTAGTGAAGAATTTTTTGGGAGGACATATGGCCAGCACTTTGTGTTGATGTCTAGGTCCCAAAGTAGGGAAGGGTGGTGTGGATCATTGAGATCTTACCATTAATACACACCTAGGTCCCTCTATTGGTGGTTATAAAGTAATATTGATGGTAACTAAAGGGGTTGAAAGCTTGAGTCCACCTTATTCCCACTTGGATAGATTGCCCTAGTCAAAAATATAGTCAGTGGCATTGCGGTGCCTAATTTGTTGAGAGACCAATGGATAGATTTCCCTGGTTTGGAATCTAGTCCATGGCATTGTGGTGCCTAAATTTCTTCATTTTTTCATACAATTTGATATCTTATATTTTATTTGTATATGATGAATACCTCCCTAGTGAAAAGGGAGAGTTGGAAATTATAACTAGGTTCGGTCTTCATTTAATGTATTTAAGTCATCGTGAAATGTACTTGACACAGAATAAAGAAAATAAATTGTAATATTATAACAATTACTTATTAAAGAATGGGTTTCATGGTGGGTCATCATTATATTAGTCAAATTCCCCATTATGGACTCCTAGGATTAATATTGAGTTTATAGAGTGAATGTACATTCAAAGAGACCCTTCTTGAGATTTTGAATCATGTAAATTGGTTAAGAATTGATTTAAATATGATTCATGTATCCTCCACACCAAGCCAGCCTAGAAGAGATCAAGTCGACCTGAGCACACATATTCGACCCACAAGAATCCTATAAATACAAGCCAGCCGAAGTCATTTGGAGCATCATCACTCAAGCTAGTTCGATATCCCAAGAGTAGCTGGAGAAGTTGGAAGTATGTTGTCGAGAAGATGAAGGAAGTGAGAGTTTAGGGAAGTCTAAGGAGAGGAAGAAAAATGAAATTTTGTTTCTTCTCTCTCTTTGTTTAGATTGGGAGGTCGAAGTCTTCCAAGTTTTGTTGTTGCCGAAAGCTTCTAGTTGTTGGAAATTACTGCCTAGTCGAAGTTTTTGGAAAGGGGTTGAAGATCTGGGAGGTTGACTTGGTGTGGAGGGAAGGTCTGGTATATGTCTAGGGTGAAGAGTCTCAAAGAATAATATTGAAAGGAAGAATTATCTTGACTGGGTATTCCCCTTGAGGGGGGTTTTTCCCTGGCATAGTGCTTACATCTTGTGTCTCTTGTTTTGTGATATTCATAAAAACATAATATGGTTTTATTGATTAAAGATAAGATAATAAAGAAGTAAAATAATCTAACACACTCACAAGTAATTATCAATATCGGAGAATAAAACCCTAATATAACTACTTTTATTTTCCAACAAAACTCACTTGATTCTACTTCCCATATACACAATGTTCACAGAAATCTAAATCAAGAGAGAAATTAGACATACCTTCTACCATACCATTACCATTTAGTATTTGAAGGCACTTCTCTCCAATATTTCCAAGCCTTTGATGCCATAGCATGGTATTTTATCCATAGACAGCGAGGTTTTCAACTCCACTTTCAAGAACCAGACAAATATCACACCCATCAATAATAGTGCTACCTAGAAGCTTGTACATACTTCCAATCTGAACTCCCCACATTAATATCAGTGCTCTCCAAACCATATTGCAGGTATCCTTCTCGAACATTATTTTTACACCTCCATTATCCATATTTCTTACATAAATCAAATTTATGTTCAATGCGGGAATATGCAGAACATCGGGAAGTGTTCTAATCCTTCCACCTTGCAACTTCAGCTTGACTTTTCTGGGTCCGACGAATCTAGCCTTCTTTTCATCCCCTAAGAAGACAACATAACCATCATAAGGATACACCTAACTTAATCAACCATGCCTCATTATCTACACGTGTACTTGAAGAAGAAGCCAAGTACACAACCCCACCTTCATCTGAGGTAGTTTTGGCTTTTGCAGAAGGAGCATCATCAGATCCCTTTCCTTTCTCAGGAGCTTTATATCTACAGTTATTTTTTTAGTGCCCTTCCTTTCCGCATTTATAGCACATCTTTAGTATAGGCTTTCCTGGATATTTAGATCTCCCATTCGAGGACTTATTTTTGTTTCTATTTTGGGATCGTCCTCATATAGAAAAGGCATCTCCATTCTAGCCCTCCATTATTTTTCTTTCTCATCTCCTCCGACAGCAAGGATGAGACTATTTCATCAAACTTCAAGGTATTTTTATTGTTACCTATTGCAACAACTAGACTATCCCACAAATCTGGTAGAGAACACAAAAAATTGATGCACTTCTTGTGATCCCTTAAGAAGACACCACCACCATCATATTTCTCATACTCTAAGAACCACTCCCTATGGGGAGTGAAGTGAAAGGATGCACCTGAGTCAATCAACCATGCCTCATGATTTTATGCACGTATATTCATTTAAAATTTTAATATCAATAGATAAAAACTAGATTACCACAATATTAAAGGCATTCAGATGCTCTCTCACTAAATCCCTGTCATTCATCCTCAGGTTATATCCTTTTTTTTTCGATAGGAACTATTTTTTCACCAAAGACTTAGATTTGTACAAGGTCCCTAACTTGTCCCACAAAGCTTTCGTCGTAGCTTACCCTGATACATTCAACAATACTAAATCTGAGATACACAATAGTATTGTGCTCTTCACTTTCTGATCCAACTTCACTCAGTATTCATCCGACATTGACATTGGTTTAGTACCTAGATCTACTGTGGTCCACTAATCTTTATCCACCTACAAATCCTCCATCTTGAGCTTCCACAACTCAAAACCATAACTGTTAAATTTATCGATCTATATCTTTCCATTGCTCGCCATCTTCTTTCACTGCAAAGATCAATACCACATATATCCCACTGAAAAAGGTCTACCACAAGCCTGAGAAAAACCCCTCATCATTAAAGGCATCCCATTGAAGCTGAAACATCTCTGATACCAAATGTAGGTTTTAAACTTGTATATAAATTATCTGCAAATGAATTCGTAAAACAGAATATAAATAATGGCAAGAAAATAAAACATAAAACAAATATACATAGAGATTTTCCTTTGGATCCAAAAACCGGGACTACCAAATTTATTTTTCATTATATTCCTTTCAATGTTATAATACATATGTATACATTTCGAAGCATTATATTCCCTTGACCAGATCTACAAAACACCATAGGAAAAAAACCATCATGCCAAAAACCATGTGCAAAATCCATGCACAAAACCATAGGTAGGTTTGTCGATCTATTATAGGGTCCAAAACAAAATTTCATGGGGCACTGCCCTGAACCTCGTGTAGGGGGGCTAGCGCCCCCCTACAAACCCCCCAATATGGGGGTTTCCGCCCCCCCTGGTGACTAGTCGTGGAAATAATATAACACACACCCAACAATATCTCTTAGGTTAGTACTACTACTTCCTTCTAAAGGCTCACTTTTGTCTCTCCCCTCCTGAAGGCTTCATTTTACACATTACAATCGATGTTTCACAATGTCAACTTACTTTCTTGTTCGATTTTTATGCATATAATCTCTTATGTTATCCATTGAAACCAAGACAAACCTTTGTGTTATGGTGTTCAGGTCGATACTTTAGATGGGGCTCCTACTCTAAATAGTGTGAGGTCTAATTGGGACTTCATATCAAAGAGACCCCTATATGTTGGCGGCATCCAACACTGTCAACATTTTGGATCTAGAAGGAGTGCCAGATGACAAGTTGTTCCCATTGAGTCTGTTTTGAATCTATTATCTTAAATGGATCTTTCCCAAATTGTAATCCCATAGTTTTTTCTAACCTATTTCCTGGTAAACTTTCAATCTTCGCAGAAATTGTTCATGTATTTTCTCACATTTTTGTCCAGACACATAAACGATTTTCTTGAGTTGTGTAAATCTCATGAAATTGATGATGAAGATGTTGAGTGTATTTTATTCACCCTCACTCTTAAAGGTCGTGTTAATTGATGGTGTCATACTTTATCATATGCTTTCATTCATTATTTTCATCAATTTCTTAAAAAGATTCATCAATCTTTAGATAAGTATGATTACCGAGATTTTTATAAAAGAATCAATCATCTTAGAATGAATCAATTGATGATTTTTGTACTATAATCCTTCACTTATGTTATGAGTTTCCTGAATAAGATATGGATTGGTATTTCTTTAAGAAAAGGTTTGGATGCTTGGTTTGGATTTATTTGAATCAATGTGAATCTAAACCCCCATATGTTCATCTCTCCCCAACTTTTGTAAACTGTAAGAAACCTCTAACATTAGAGGAGGAACCTATTTTTCCTTTAGTTAATTATCCTCTTCCTTTTCTAGTACCAATTTTGGTTCCTCCTTGTGATAATTTTAAAGTTGGGAAATCTAAATTGAATTCCTGATCCATCTCCTCAATCCTCTTCCACTTTCCATGATTCAGATCCAATGGAGGAAACCTTGAAATGGTTCATGAAGCCTCATGTAAAGGTTAATCCTTCAATTCCTTGATAAGAAATTTACACTCATAACTCTAGTCTTGAATCTGATTTTGATTCTTGTCCTCCTCTACCATCTCTTTCTCATGATCCCTTGCCCCTTCATTTTCTTGATCAACCTATTCCAAATCCAAATAGTGGTCATTTGAAAGGTAGTCACATTTCATATGTGGAAGAGCAACAAGATGAGGATTCTTTCGATCTTTATCCTCTTTTTCAGAATCCTCCATGTCAAGATAATGATCTCCCATACTTAGTTGATTTTGAATCTAGAAATTTCGATGATGTATTAAGTGAAATTGATCTGCCTAGTCAATTTGAATTCTTGGACAACCTTCATTCTGTTGATTCTAACTGTGTTATTGTATATAATGATGGTTTCCCAAGTGCACCTTTCAATCTTTCTGTTTCTCAAGAGAAATTTGTTTCGAAATATTTAGATCTTGAATTGAATTCAATTGAAGAAGATGTCCTTAATGAAACTCCCTCTTCACCTTACTATCCCTTAGCCCTCCAACTTTTTTAATAAATTAACTTGTGATGAAGGTAATCCATCTAATGAGTTGGATTTTGAATTGACACACGATAGTGATATCATTCATAATGAAGAGGAAAGTAAAGAAATCATTAAGTATCCTTTCCATCCCTTTTCATTTTTAATGTTGCATGAAGAAAATTCTTCTATACAGGTTACTCATGAGGCTTTTTAAATCTATCCATATTTGGATGTGTAGTTGGAAGAACCTTATGACTTGGGTAATCTATTTGTTGAAAATTTAATTTCTGACCAAATCAGTGACGTAGATGGTTTCCATCTGGATAGTGAGCGATCGAGTCGAAATTACTAGTAGTAGTTGTCCACACACCATGCATAATTTGATTCAATCCTCAAAATGAAATTCTACAATTATTGAAAGTCTTGGGACTAACCAAGAATTTGAGGAACTTCAACGTTTTTTGATGGTTAAGTCAGTTTCTCGTGACTCTGGTAAGGCCCACAAACCATATCATATTTGAATATTCTCGCAAAATATTTTCTTTGCATGGTTTCAATGAATGTAAATTCCTTCTTGAAATATGTTTAGTATTTCAGACACAATTTTTTTAACTTTCAAGATTTGGTCTCCAATCGTATTGAAGGTCTTATTTCAATTGATTATCTTCATGCAAATCTCTTATATCAAATTCAGGTTTGGAATGTATGCTTCTCATGGATGAGTGAAGTTGTGAAGTTAATCATTCTAAAACGTATATTTACCCAAGGTATTCATACATGTTACATTATTTTGAACATAATCATACCCTAATCCTCTTTGTGAATATTCTGATAATAAGAATCCCTTAAAGAATATTTCTAAAACAGCTTCTCTAGCCATAAAATCTAGTACCATTGTTAGCTCCCTTAGCCAGAAGCTAATTGAGAGTATCCCTCTCACTCCTAGGATTTATGGTCTTCTAAAGATCCATAAGGAAGGGGCTCCCTTACGTCCCATTTTTAAAACCATTAGAGGTCCGACCTATCTTTGTGCTAAGTTTTTAGCCAATAAGCTAAAACCTCTTGTTGGCCAGACTAAATCCTTTGTCAAATATTCATCTTCGTTTGTCAATGAATTAAAGGGTGTAAGGCTATATCCTTGTGATAAATTGGTGAGTTTTTATGTGGTCCCCTTGTACACTAATTTCCCCATTAACGAGGCCATTCAATTCATCAAGCGCATTACGGACCCAGACATAACTTATTTGGTTGAAATTTGTCTTACTTCTACTTTCTTAAGTTTTGAAGGTGAATTTTATGAACAAACTTGTGGTGTTGCCATGGGTACTCGCTTTCCCCATTAGTGAATAATATGTTTATAGAGGAATTTTAATCTAAGGCCTTTTCATCATCTCTATTCCAACCTAAGCTTTGGAAAGGTTTGTGGATGAAACTTGCATCATCTGGTCTCATGGTCGAGAAAAGTGTAGAAATTATATAACATATGCATGTATATATCCATATTCTCATGATCTAACAATATTTATCTTCTTTCTAAATACAAAATCCTTCTACTATTAATCTTTTGTGAAAATTTAAAAACTCTTGCAAACACATGAAGCAATAAAAACAATCGCACATAACACAGTTGTTTAACGAGAAAGCCTAAAGCTAAAAACTTCCAACTATCGTATATTATGTATTATGGAGATAATGTAACAGTCTCATACAAATCTTAGTACATCAAGCTCTTAGTAAAATCAATCGTCAGACACTAACATGAAGAAATCTGTAAATCCATGCATTGATTTCTTGCCACCTGATACCCTGCCTCCACTGTGCAATCCCTGCTGAAGAAGACCCCTGAATGAATTCGAATTTATTTTTGCCTTAACTGCACAATCCTCATTGGCAACTCCAATGTGTGTGTGATGCAATCAATGCATCACTATAGTCACAACAGATAGTCCATCTCACCCTTTCACCTATCTCTCACTTTGGTCCTCCTTTGGGCTTGACATGCACTGTAGTTAACTGTTGTTTCTATTCAGTTGTTAGTGAGTTATTAGTTGTGAATTAATTAACTAATTAATTCACTTAACTCTCACTAGTGTATCTTTCAGTTAGACTAGATATAACTAGCTCACTGAGTTTAACTCCATTAGCTAAGTTAAACTGAATAATAACTCCATGAACTACTCTTCCAACTCTATCATAAATTTTCCACTTTAGCTCTAACTAAGTCCTTATGCATGAGCCACCAATAAACCCTAGGAATTGCGTAATTCCTTTATACCACTGATTTTCCAAATCTGTATACTGAAATAAAGTGCTCCAAGAGAATAAGTTGATATTTAGAGTCTGATTATTATTAAGGGCTAATAATAATCGACACATCTATTTTTAGATCGACGATCTATAAATAGACTTCGTCCAATATTTTAAAAATAGAATTTCATCTATTTTTCCAACTTGACCAACCATCCACAAATAGCATCCTACAACTTTTGAAATATGACCACCATGTCTAAAAATAGACATAGTCTAAAAATAGACTTACACCTAAAAATAGCCTACGGGCCCACTTAGTGAAGGTGACTGATTTTCACTAAGCTTCATCATCTTGTTGAATCTCAACACTCCCTCTCAACAATATAGGGATTATCCTTCACCCTGATCCTACCTCTATGGTATTCGAATTTGCTCCTGGTGAGCGCCTTCGTCAGAATATCTGCATCCTGATCTTCCGTAGGAATGTACTAAAGCAACATGATCTTCTGCTGCACACAATCTCTGATATGATGATACCGGATATCAATATTTTTAGATCTATCATGAAACACGGGATTAATCGAGAGTTTAATGAAACTCTGAATATCACAATGTATCACTGTAGGATCTAAATGTGAACCGAACGAACCGACTAGGATCTTCCTCATCTAGATAGCCTCACATGTAACTTGACTTGCTACCATGTATTCTACTTCCGCTGAACTGAGTGCCACAGATCTTTGTTTCCTGTTGTACCAAAAAACTATTGTAGATCCGATACTGAAAACCCCTCGTGATGTGCTCTTTCTATCTGTTGGATTGCTTGCCCAATCTGCATCCGTGAAGCCATGCAACTTCACCTCATCCGTTTGTCTGTACCATAAGCCATACTCAGATGTGCCCCTGAGATACCTCAGGACATGCTTGCATGCCTTCCAAAAGAGCTTGGTAGGCTTAACCATCGCTTTTGAAAGCTGGTTCACAGCATAGCATATGTCCGGTCTTGTATTAACTAAATACATGAGAGAACCCACCATCTGTCAATAAACAGTGGCATCCACTACCTCTGCCAATGTAGCAACCTCTTTCCTCCAATTTCCTGGAAGAGGAGTATCAATAGGCTTGCAGCCTTGCATGTGAAACTTCTCAAGTATCTCTCAAGAATACTTTCTTTGAGACACAAACAGTCCACCTTCTCACTACCATATTTCCAATCCAAGGAAATAATGAAGGAGGCCCAAATCCTTCATCTCAAAATCCTTTGCAAGATCTGCCTTGCATGAGTGTATCAACTGCTCATCACCCGTTAGTATTAAATCATCAACATAAAGAACAATGATTAAAAGCTCACCCTCCACCACAATTTGGTACAGGTTTGCATCCACCTCACTCTTGGTGAAACCAAGTCGAGTGAAATAGTTGTCGATCTCTATGTACCAAGCACGTGGTGCTTGCTTCAGCCCATACAATGCTCTTTTGAGCCTGCACACATGTGACTCACTGCTAAAGATCTCAAATCCTTCAGGCTGCTCAATGTACATCTCTTCCTCAATGATCCCATTAAGGAACGCAGTCTTCACATCCATCTGATGAATGTGCCAACCCATCTGCACTGAGAGAGCAAGGATGGTCCTTATGGAAGAATACCATGTGAAAAGTGCAAATGTTTCTTCATAATCAATCCCCTCGATATGTGAGAAGCCCCGGGCAACAAATCTTTCCTTATACTTCTCGACGCTCCCATCAGTAGCTTGCTTTACCTTGTAGATCCATCTTGATCCTACAACTGATTTACCCACCGGCCTTGGAAAAATCTCCCAAGCATTGTTTCTGACAATGGAGTCATACTCCTCCACCATGGCATCTACCCATGTGGGCTCCTACACTGCTTCTTCAAAAGAAGATGGCTCTGTCACGATACACTTGCTCATGAGAGCCATGTATCCAGTAAATCGGTCAAGTGACTGTCTCTGTCTGCGCTGTGATGTAGGGACTCCTACATTCTATGCTGCATCAAGCTTCAGTCTCTCAGCTTCTATGGTACGCTTTCTGCTAGTTATGATGTTTGGTTTTGTATGAGTGGAATCCTCGACTCCATGAATCTCCTCCTGTGGCTGATCCACATCTAGAGGCTCATCTTTCAGAATTGGCAGTTCCTCCACTGCATGCAAGTCTAGATCCCTCTCAAGCATATCTTGTGCAGCACCCACGATCATTCTATTCTTCCTCTTCGTGGCCCCATTCTGTTGTGGGTTATGAGGCACTATGATTTCTCTTCGAATTCCTTCTTTGCTACAGAAGTCTTTGAATTCGCCTGAGATATATTCACCACCATTATCGCTCTGCAGAGCCTTCACTTACTTCCCTGACTTATTCTCCACCAATCCTTTAAACTCACAGAACTTTGAGAATGTTTTGCTCTTCTTCTGCATGAAGAAGATCCAACATCTACGAGAATATTCATCAACAAATATAACATAATACCTCTATTTTGTTGTTGAAGCAACTGAGAAAGGTCCACACACGTCTGTGTGAATTCTCTCTAGGATCACTGAAGCACGGTTCTCCTTCTCATGAAAGGTGGTCTTCACAAACTTACCCATAGTACATCCCTTGCACTGATCTGACTACACAAGAGTACCCTTGGGAAGTCCAGTAGAAATCTACTGCAAAATATTCAAAGCACCATGGTGAAGATGGCCCAATATCTTGTGCCATAATTCACCCTCATCCCAGCTCACCACTTCTTCTGCTTTGCCCATCATTTCAGTGCGGCCATCTACCTCCAGCTTGTAGAGATTCTTAACTCGAATCCCTATCCTCTTGGTTTGACCCATTGTTTTATGTCGCAGGAAATATTTTCCCTCACTGAAAACAATGTCATAAACTTTGTCTTCCAACATTGCAACTGAGACCAATTTCTTCTTCAGACCTCGAACATGCATAACATCTTTCAACAGAAATGGATTAACTAACTCCCTCTCAAAGGTAATGGTCCCAATGTCGATTGCACTATATCAACCATCGTCACCCATCTCTATATGCATTTGAAGGTCCTTCTCCTCCAAGTCACTAAACAACTCCTTGTCTACCGTCATATGGAAAGACGCGCCACTATCAAGATACCACACCGATCCCATAGTGCTTGAAACCAAGCATGCGATCAAAGAGAAATCAAGTACAAATTTTGAGGCTAAGGCCTCACCTGCTGTAGCTCTAGTAGCCTTCTTCTTCTTCTTCTTCTATGGGTAGTTAGTGGTGAAATGCCCATGTTCATGACAGTGACAACACTTCACCTTCGACAAATCTTGCTTCTTGCCTTCAGCTTCGGATTTTGTAGGGAATTTCTTCCCCTTCCCTTTCCTTGCTTTGCAAGCCAAAGCGCAATTCTCTTCATCTTCATTCTTCGATGAAGAGCCATATCTGGTACTTCGCCTTATCTCCTCCTACACAAGATCCGACCAAAGTCACTCCCAACTCGGAAGTTTCTCCCGTCCATTGACAGAGTCTTCATAGTTATGCCAACTCTTCGGAAGCACAAGGATAGGCAATCTCACCAATTCATCATCATCAATAGTAATCCCCACACTTCCCAGTTCATCCCTATAGTGGACAAACTTCGTGAGATATTTTGGAATATTGTCGCCCTTCTCCATTTTTATTTTTATGAGCTTATCTTTTAATGCCAACTTTCTCTGGTCGTTGCTGCTTTGGAACAAATCTATCAAAGCCTTCCACATTGAAAATGGATAAGCTTTCCCATGAAGGCTGGACACAATATGGTCCTTCACACCTTCCAACAAAATTCTTCTTGTCTTTGCTACCTTCTTTTGCAATGCGTCAAGTAATGCAGCATCGCTAGAACCAGGCTTAGGAACATCGCTATCGATGAACTCCTTCAGTCCATTATCTTCCAGCACTGCCTCCATCCTATCCTTCCAGGCTATGTAATTCAAGCTTCCCTCAAGGGCATACTCCAATCACAACCCATTGAAATACATTTCAATGTATACTCAACTGTCACACCAAGAAATTTCTGTAGCAAATTCAAATTGTCCACCAGCACAAACTCAGCAATTCTTCACAATCGCAATCTTCAAGAATTAACACTGCTCTGATACCATGTATAAATTATATAACATATGCATGTATATATCCAAATTCTCCTGATCTAAAAATATTCATCTTCTTTCTAAATACAGAATCCTTCCACTATTAATCTTTTGTGGAAATTTAAAAACTCAATTACAAACACATGAAGCAATAAAAACAATCGCACATAACACAGTTGTTTAACGGGAAATCCTGAAGCTAAAAACCCCAACTATCATATATTATGTATCATGGATATCATGTAACAATCTCATACAAAGCTTAGTACATCAATCTCTCAGTATAATAAATCGTCACACACTAACATGAAGAAATCTGCAAATCCACGCACTGATTTCTTGCCACCTGATAGCCTGCCTCCACTGTGCAATCCCTGCTGAAGAAGACCCCTGAATGAATTCGAATTTACCTTGCCTTGACTGTGAAATCCTCATTGGCAACTCCAATGTGTGTGTGATGTAATCAATGCATCACTATAGTCACAACAGATAATCCATCTCACCCTTTCACCTATCTCTCCATTGGGTCTCCACTGGAACTGACATGCACTGTAGTTAAATGTTGTTTCTGTTCAGTTTTTAGTGAGTTATTAGTTGTGAATTAATTAACTAATTAATTCACTTAACTCTCACTAGTGTATCTTTCAGTTAGACTAGATACAACTAGCTCAACTGAGTTTAACTCCATTAACTGAGTTAAACTGAATAACAACTCCATGAACTTGACCAACCATCCACAAATAGCATCCTGCAACTTCTGAAATATGATCACCATGTCTAAAAATAGACTTACTCCTAAAAATAGCCTATGGGCCCACTTAGTGAAGGTGACTGATTTTCATTAAGCTTCATCATCTTGTTGAATCTCAATAGAAAGTTGGAGCTCTTTTTCCAACATCTTAAAAATCAATTTAGTTCCATAAAGTTCACTATGAAATGTGAAATCCATGGCATCCTCCCTTTCCTCGACATTCTTATTTCAAGGGGAGTTTATGGTTCTTTATCCCAGCACATTTTTCGGAAAAAATACTCACCAAACAATATCTTCATGTGAATTCGCATCATTTCCCTGCTCAAACGCTAGGTGTTCTCAACACCTTAGCCACTCAAGAATTATGAGTTTCTGATGAAACCCACCTCAATGATGTAAAAATCCATATCCTTAATGCTTTTAATAAGAATGCTTATAGTAAGTGACAATGTCTTAGAGCCTTCCTTAAGGTTGAAAAAGTTCCTAGGATTAAAAAATATCTTAAAGATCGATTTTCAAGGGTGCATCTTCCATTTATCCAAGGAATCATAGACAATATTACTACGATCTTGAAGAAGCACAAGGTTCCTTCGACATTGAGGCCCCTAAACACTATCTGAAGCTCTCTAAGATGAATGAAGGACCTTGTAAACCCTAAAGAAGGGAAAGGTGTTTATGTCATCCCTTGCTCTTATGGGACTTCGTACATTGGTGAAACTTACCGCTAAATTAATCAAAGGATTCATGAGCATGCAGTTGAAATCAAACATGGAAGGTCTAGATCCTCTGCTTTGGCAGAACATGTGGAAAAGACAAAAAATCACATATGCATTGAAGAGGCTAGGGTCATTGCAAGGATTGATCATTTGCATCACTGTAACTTTAGGGAGGCCTTGGAAATTGAAAGGAGGCCTATCAATCTTAATAGAGATGATGGTTGGAGTATTAGTAGGTGTTGGATCCCTACCTTGTATTCCTAAGTTTTTATTTTATTTATTTATTTATTTATTATTATTATTATTATTATTTTATTTTTATTTTTTTAAATCAGAATTTCCGGTATTCCTTTATTTCATATTTTTACTGTATTATATAGATGTACGGTAAAAATATATATATTCATTATTTTGATTTATATTTTTATTTTCATTTTTCATTTTATTATTACTATTTTTAGTTTTATGGTTTAGAATAGTTAAATTTGACCTTATTATTTTATTTGTTTATTTATTTCATTTTCTTTTTACTATTTTTAAGTTTTATTGTTTAGAATAATTAAGTTTGACCTTAACCTTCATTTTGATTAAAATAATAATAATAAATTAATTTAATTATTTATTTACAACTAATTTTCATTTATTATTTTATTTATTTTTAAATATTATTAATTAATGATAACTCTTTAGTAAAAACTAGTTTTTATATCCTAATGGCTAGAAAAAATTTATCTTCATCCATTTAATCCAATGCCATGATATGTTTCTTCATCTTGTCGTGAAGATGAACCACACTAGATGGTTCGAAATACGTCAAATAAATGTTTTGTATGTGATTTTTCCCAAAATATCTCTCAACATTCATAATATGGATCACGGAATCCTGAATTCAAATGATTATTTTCTTCATGGCACCAGATTTGATCAGAGGCTCAGTATTTTAGCTCAAAAATAAAAGTGCTCGGAATTGATTGAAAACTAAATGACCACGACCGTCCCGTCACTAGAAATCAAACACAACTCGTTTCATCGAAAACCGAGTTTGCATGAAGGAGTTATGGTCTGTTGATTGCCATTCAAAATAGGGAAATTTTTATTAAAAACATTGTGGAACATGTACATGCTGATGATGTGAAAGCCCAATCAACATTCAGGGAATCTTCTTCAGTTTTTGTCCGATGGGACTGTGACAAGTGTCACTTTTGGATTTTCCATTTTGGTTTGTGAAGGTCATGAAATTTGTCCAATGACCTCCTAAGGTTGAATTGGGTTCATGATAATTATGTGCTGGAAATTATTTATTTTATTTAAGATTGGATATATATATATATATGGTTTTATTATCATATGTTAGATTATATTATTATATATATTAATATTTAATATTAATTTCAACCTTAATTATTAACTCCGCATATATATGTTTTCATTAACATAAAGTTCACAGTGGAATTGTGTTTTAAATAATACCAAGTCGAATTTATATGGTGGATTATTTTATTCCAAAGTTTGAAACATACATTTCGATGGCATTTAAATTATATGCAAACTCTGCATTATGGATTAAAGGTTGAAGGCATAATATATGGCGCAGAAAAACGTGTATGAGGGCGAGGTCAATGCTCGACCCCGTTACCTCCCCCACTCCATTGCCATCACTTACCACCATGCCACTTGATTAGTCCTTGTAATATGAAGGTTGCAACAAATTGTTATTGTTTCTCAAATCCGACAGCGAGGGATCGGAGGGGGCCAGCCCCCTCCCATATGACTTGTTCACCTAACCAGTGGAGCGGAGCCAATTCAAACAGAGATTATTTAACGTTAATCCATGTGATTATGCCACTAATATGTGGGTTATGCTAATTAAATTCGAATTTTATTAATTGGATAATCGCACAGTTAAGCCCTTCTTATCTGCAGTTAAAATTTTTTAACACTAATTAATTCTCCTATTAATTAGTAGCGGATTTATCGAAAATGCTATTTTTGGAAGATTTCACCAAAAATGTCGGAGTTGTCTGGAGTCTTCTCCAGATTTGGAGGAGAAATTGGGGGAAATTTTGGTTTCGCCATAACTGAGTCAATTTTCGGCCAAATTGGGCTCAGAAAAAGTCATTCTTGGCTAATTGGCATGCTATGAACACATTGGAATAGGTTGTAGAGGTAGAGGAGCAATTTTACAGAGATTTTTGTTACCTTGAATAATTTTGAAACCTAGGGCCACCAGGGGGAAGGCCATCCCTAGAGCATATGAAGGCCAAATTGAGTAAATAAATAGTCATTTCTGATAAATTTCGACATTTTAAACTCATTGGAGTATGTTCCAAGAGAATTTTATGCAGTAAACATAAATTTGAGTAATATTGAGCTAATACAGAGGCTCAAGCCATGGAAGCTGGACCAAGGAGATGTAGCCCAGGAGGGGTGAACTCCTTCATAAAAACTATGTTTTAATGGATCAGTTGTGATGGTTTGTGGTTATTTATGTTGTTGTTGTTCAGCCTTTTAAATCATGCTTTATGCTTTCAAATTCACTGATAAAACTCAGTCTACTTTCCTATTTTGACACACATAAGCAACAAGGAAACCAGTACATCAAGCATAATATTAGTAGATAATTTTTATATCTGAAAATGAAATTAGCACAGCAATACTAATATTCATATTCATATCAAGTTAGTATCATATCCTGGTTGAAAGAAAAGGTTATTTTCTTGATAGTTGCTTGAGTTTTGTGCAAGTTTAATGGTTGCAAATTTGTGATGCTGAAAAGGTTAAAGTTGCATAAAGGTGAAGGGAAATTTTTGGTTGAAAGTCCTGAGATTAGGACCAGAAGAAGGAGAGCTACAAGAGCACCATTGATCTAGGTGGATATCAATGGCCACCCACCAATTCCACTTGGACCCACACCATCAATTCTTGCATCTTTTCACTTTCAACACAGCATACTATTTTTAGCAATCCTTCGGGTCCTGCACTCCCAGAGCCGTTTTTGGGCATTAATGATCCAAGTGGATATCGGTGGCCACCCACATATTCCATTTGGACCCGCATGTTGGAATCACGATTGCCGTTAGACCAAAACCCGCAGGTGTTAGTCTCCGCTACAATCGCCAGAGTTAGGATCCACGAGAGGCGGTTAGTCCATGTCGCGAAACACACGAGGCGAAACACACGGGGGAGCGTTGAACCCAATGTCCAACAATCTCCCCCCCCCAACGCAGGCTTCGGGTGGGTTTCGAACTCGGGACCCTACATCCCGCTCTGATACCACTTGTTCGAGGAATCACGATTGCCGTTAGACCAAAACCCGCAGGTGTTAGTCTCCGCTACAATCGCCAGAGTTAGGATCCACGAGAGGCGGTTAGTCCATGTCGCGAAACACACGGGGAGCGTTGAACCCAATGTCCAACACCGCACCATCAATTCTTTCAGTTTTTAAGTTGCCTCAAAACTTACTATTTTTTAGCGAGTTTCGGTTTTCTTTTTTCGAGGAGCCGTTTTGAGGCCTTCGCAGCCGTTTTTGGAAAAATTTAGAGACAACATGGATCCATGGACCGATGTTTCTCACACCAGATGTTGTACTCGGATAGATCTTTCTAACGAGTTATTGATCATGTGAAATAGAGATCGCATGCCAAAGTTACGTCCCCGGGAAGTTGAAACACCAATTTAATCAAACGGGGCCCATAGTTTTAGCGCTTCGTCTCCTAGGGTTAGGTTTTTGGACGTTTGGAGTTTTCCATTGTTTCTAAATAATAAATAGGCCCTTAAGCCTCATTGTAACACAGTTCAGAGAGTTGTAGCCGCCACATCTCTTCTCAGAGATATGCTACCAACACCCAAGCTAGTTTATTTCCATTATGTCTATAAGCATATTTCAATCATTTGATTTTAATAAAATGAAGTATTGCTTCTGTTGCATCTCTATTTTTATGTCTATTTATGTATTTTATTGTGTTCCTGCATAAATCCATATCAGTGGCATCAGAGTGGCCTACTCTTTCTCTGTTTTTCTTTGCATGTCCCCAACGCGATCAGGGTATAAGGAGTTAGGGCTTGATCTGGTTGAACCCTTGCAAGATCAGCCTCGCAAACCCCGACGACCTCCCATGGCGAAAGAAAATAAATACGAGGGAGCAGGAGATCCTATCAACATATTGCTCGAGGAGGACCTCGAGAAACAAAGGAACATGATGATGGATAACTTTTCTATACCAACTCCAACGATTTCCCACCTACGGCTTGTCATCCAACAGCCACTCTGGAGGCACCACTCCCTTCAAGGTACAGGTAAACTTTGACATTCCTATATTTGAAGGAAAAATAGATGCAGACGCTGTAGACAGATGGTTAAATTTTTTGGAAGGGTATTTCTCGGTCCATGACTTCTCTGACCGAGAAAATATTATTTTTGCACTCCTCAAAGCCGCCCCCCATGTCAAAGACTGGTGGGAAACCTACCGTGAGCAAGAGGGCGAAGGGGAACCCTCTCTGTTCTTGACCACACCCACTTGGAATTCGTTCCGAGACGGCATCAAGGAACAATATTACCCCGTGGGGAGATATGAGGACAAATACATCCAATGGACCACGCTGCGGCAACAAAAGGATCAAGATGTGCACGAACTGACGAATCTGTTCCATACCCTGCGCACAAAGTTGGGTATTAAAGATTCAGAGAGACATTTGGTGCTCAAGTACCGTGGCTGCCTGCACAAACACATTCAGGAGGAAATGGAGTTCCTCGACATTACATCGCTTGGCACAGCATATCGCTTTGCCGCCAAGATCGAGCAGAAATTTAAGCAGAAGAAGCGAGACTTTGGATCTGCGAATCCGAAAGGTGCCCCTGAACCGAAGAACAAGGGGCAAGGCCAAAGCAATGTGACTCAAAACAACACCACAAATCCAAATAATGACACGAGGAAGTGTTGTGTGGATTAATCCGTCTTGCGGACAAGACCAATCTCCCTAGTACTAAAAGTATCTAGCAAAAAACATCCAAATAAACTAATCTTTCTCTAAACATATATGATTTACAAAAAATCTCTATAGAGGTATAAAGGCTGCAGTATGTCAGTAACTTGTTGAAGTCATTGTTGTCCTTGGGAGCTTGAAGGAGTTTTCTGTGAAGCCTACGATTCACAAGCAAAGAAAAATATTACATAGCACACAGTATAGAAATCATCATAAACCATGCTTATCATAGTGATCAAGATCTATGAAACAAACCATTAACTGAAATCTTATTGAGAAAAATGAGTATATTTGTATTAATTTCAAAAGAAGGAAAACCTTACAACCTGAGCCTTGATGTTGCACAGGCCTTCCCGGGGTCCAAAGCAGGAGTCTCCTTTACTTTGATAAGCTCTGTACTCCTCTAACCAAGACGAATAGAGGTATGTAATCTCTCCTCGCAAAAGTCTCAGTTAACTGAGTCTGAATCTCAACAGCACTTAACTTCAAATATTCTGAAGCTTGAACTCCCCTTGAGGCTACCCAATGCCTCTTTTTATAGTGGAAAAGAGGAGGTTTCTTGTTCCAACTATGAAGGGATAGAATCCTCCTTCAAAGGGATAAGCTCCTCACATTAATGGGTTAGCTACATAAGGTAAGGGATACATGCACCTCATAAGAGCGGTTCTATCACCGCAAGATATTTTCTGGAAGCTTCTAGAATTCACTATTATCGAGATTTTTGGAATTTACTTGCGCCTTTTTTATCTTACAGGGGTCCGCACCTTTAACACAAATAAAGTGCATTCAGGTACGCAAGAGAGCTGAACATTAGGTGCGGGACCGTAGGCAAGATAGAGAGAAAGTGCGACACCAAAGTTTAGGAGATTTTTTAGGAACATTTCTCTGATTTTCAAGGCTTGACATGAGGAACTGGTATGTTAGACTTGCAAAAGGAGAAGTATGAGTAATAATGAGCTCATACACATAGCAGAATGTCAGGATGAAAATTTTCAGTGTAACAGATTGCCCCCTAAAGTGAAAAGTCTGGAATAGATGATGTTGAAGTCTATCATATATGAAGAGTGAAACAATTTATCATTTCAAGGATCATCCTATGGACACCCCAGTCGGAACCTGTAAAAACATTCAATGCAATATATATATATATATATATATATATATATATATATATATATCATCGCTGAGGTAGGCATTCCCATACTTAGATCAAAACTAACTAGAAACTAATTCAAACTGTTCTGATACAAGAATGATTTTGAGTACATCACAGTATAGACATGTGTAGACACTGTATGGACGCAGCCATCTGTTTATAAATAGTCCACTGTATTAATGATAACAAAATTCCTCGCAGCCTGGATGGTAGAAACTAGATCCACGGTCTTGATTTCCGCATCTCAAACTAGTACGATTCTATCCATGTGAATGAAAGTGTCGAAGTCGAACATGGTAGAAACCACTTGATTACCAGTCAATGATGTAAATTGTTAACAAGTGTGAGAGTAACCACCAGTAATGTCAATGGCTCTCAAAGTAACCAGTACAATTCGTGAAATGTGAATGAATGAGCTGAAGTCAAACATGTCACGGAATCATTCAATCGAAGGTTAATGATGAAACCTGTCGTCGAAGGCGAGAAACCTGCCATTGAGGCATGTAGATTTCAAGGTACTGACGATTTCTAGATCAACTTCCTAGATAATGAGTTGTCGTCGATAGAAAGTGATCCGTCGTAGGCAAGCCCACAACACAAAATCATAGATCAAGTTTTGAAAATATATTGGCAAGGACTGACTCAGGGATGGTCAAAATGGATGACAGATATTTTGTAGATGAATGGTTTATTTGAACTGTCCTCTTGAACACACAACGACACTGCAAATGGCTTGGTGACAATTGACCCAAATCTAATACCCAGAAACAAGATGAAGACTTTCAATGAGGTTTGATTAATTGTTAGGAAAAGGATTTCCCAACCCAGGTGAATGAAAGTGTCGTGTTCAAGAGTGGTTAACTGGATTTTCGAAAATTCAAAATACAACAAACAAGTCATTTTTCTCTCTTTTCCCCCACCATTTCTGGCAAGTACCTCTTTATTTTTGACAAGCTTGAGGAGGATAACATTTGCTTGTTTATAAACTCATCCTTCGGATGAGTCCAACTTAGTTTAAGATTCGAACCCTAAGAAGGAGTGGTTCGTTCCTGTTTGAAATTGAACAGGTCCTTTACTGTTAAATTTTAACGAGTCCAGTATAGGAGAAACTCGGTGTTTTTCAATTTTAGGGAGTCAGAAGAAAAAACTTAAAAAAACTCCATGGGTGTACTTTTTCGTAAATTTAGTCTCTCGAGCCCGAAAAAGGATAAAATAATGCGGGAGAGAACTCTATTGAACGTAATTAGTCAACGTATACCTTTTTCGTAAATAGTCCATTTCAGTCCGTAAAAGGGGTAAACTTATACTGAAGGGACGATCATTCATTTACTTTAACGAGTTTGAATAATCAAGTGCTCGGCAATCTTTTCATGTTTAGAGAGTCTGAAAAGGGCTTAAAAGAGAACTCCAATGTTTCACTTTTTCGTAAATTTTTGAAAGAGTCCGAAAAAGTGATAAAAGTATGCTCTTTGTTGAAAAATGATCAATTCTCCTGAAAAATCCAATTTCTGCACAAAAACTTGAAACATTACACATACCTGTTTAAGATAAGTAAAAATGCCTTCAAAATATCCTTTTTAAAGTAAAAAATAAACAAATTAAAAATTCATCTATTCGAAAAAACTTATAAAAAGGACTTTTTGAACTTCATTTTTACCATTCAAGTTCAGAGTGAAAAGTAGAAGCTTTTGGGTAAAAAAGTTCCTATGAAGATTCTGGAAAATCCGTCCGACAAAATCGAGAACCTCCAGTCCCAGGTAATCCACAACCTCTTAATCTTGCTTTTCATCCATTTACAATTCATTTTTAGGTTTTAGATTTTATTTTTAAGGGAGAAACATAGTTTAAGAAATTGCTCGCGGAGGTCCGCAGGTGTCACACATGAGACCTACGGACCCCGAATTTTTCCTATGTAGAAAAAATTCGTGGGTCCGCACTTTTCCCACAAAGCGCGTCTATTCCTACGCACTATGTACAAAGGGAAAGTGCGGTCCCCACATTTTTAAATTTCAAAATCCAATTTCTCTTTTGGCGCCCAAAAATTTTCAAATTAGATTATTCTAACATATCTTTTTATGCATTGTAGGATCAGCAAGATGTTGATTTGGAGAGAGCGTGAGCATGAGGATGTAGATGACGCCACGATGCTCCATTTTCCCACCATGCAGGCATTAAGAGCATGCGGTTTGTATAAATTCTGGGCCATTCAGGGCATGAGGGCACAGGTAGACCTCCTGACATGGCTGGTAAATAGGTGGAATGTGTAGGACCAGTGTTTCATTATCAGCGGCCACCAGCTCGAAATTGAGCTGGAGGATATTTATTTTCTGACTAGTTTGTCCAAGAGGGGCGAACAAATTTCCTTGTTTGGGACTAGGCCATGTGGCCAAACTGTCGGTAGTCTTTGTCAAGAATTCTGTAATGATGAGGCAGACCCCAGGGACAAACGGATTGATATAAAAAATATCATCCATCCTGAGCTGAAATTTATTGCGTTTACTGTTACCAGACTGTGTGGGAGTGCAGCATTTCATGTAGCCACCGGTTCCCAGATGCGCATTGCTGTAGACTGTTTTCGGGGCACCATTTTCAACTGGTGCGAAGCTGTGTTGGCCAATGTAAAAGGCCAACTAACTAGAGAGAAAAATGGCAAACTAAATAACTTTGGATATGGATCCATCGTGGTCACTTTTTCTCTAGAGAGGGTACCCATGCTAGCTCCACAGAGTATTCCTGTTGATGCTGGTCGACCCCGAGAACCTAGGATGGTTCGTTGGGTTGCATTGATGGCCCGTCACGGTATTGAGGGCGCTGAGATTGTTCGATTTCCTCCTTCATATTTTCGTTGGTTGGACCACCAACTTTTTGTCATCGAGGACTTTCCATACGCCGGGATAGATTTCCGCGACGACCAGGAGATGACTCTCCCAATAGGGGAACAGTGGGATAAATCAGGTAAAATCATTTTCAACAAGTTCTAAAATTCTAATTATTATTATTATTTTTGATCGTCTTGACAATTAATAACCAATTTTTTTTTGAATGCAGATGTGGGCCCACGACGACCAGCCCATCTCCAGCCCTATGACAGAAGACAACTAGTTGCAGCCGCACAAGCCCCAGTAGGCCAATCAGCAAAAATCTTGTCTGATTTTAGAGCATCATCTAGAGCGTCTAAATCTAGATATTCCAGAGACAGACATAGATGAGATCCCACTCAGATTGCAAAGATACGTGATTGGTGTTCCAGGGCCTTTTAGGAGGTTCCTGTGTAGGGTGGCTCGGGCAGTGGTTTCTTATCGTGATCATCATCAGTGATTGGATGATCGTGTTGTAGACTCATATTTTTTACTTTTGTGTTATCATTTTGCCGATCATAAGGCATTTCCAACCTATGATCGAGGACGATGTATATTTTTTGAAAACACTTCTATACTATGATATATCACTATTTACCGGCTATCTGTGTACATATTATGGATGTTGTTTGTTTTACTGTTTTGATCATTGCAAATGTCGATTTATCATACTAGAAGCAACTGCGTCTGCTAATGTATTTAAATGTCTTGGAATATGTTGATATTCAATGTAGTCAAATTCACGTTCCAAGAGACGAACTCTTAAAAATAACCGTAATAACACCGGATTTCTAATGGCATAAACCTTGTTAAGCTGTAATACAACAAGTTCAGAATCCAACCTAACAATCAAACTCCGAATTCCAAATGATATGGATTCAGATAATAACTCAATCACTGCACTATACTCGGCAATGTTATTCGTTGTTTGACCAAGGCTTACCCCATGCATGGATACTAACTCATCAGAGGGTGAATAGATAACCCAAGCTGCAAAAGAAATTTTCCGTGTACTACGACAAGCACCATCAGCAAAATCAATGTAGGTTTGAAGAGACGTCGACATCTGCAATATCAGGAGTAAAACTCAGATAAGAAGGAATAGTGATAAAAAACACACTTCTAAACTAGGCACGCTTTTCTAATCTAAGACACACCAGCAGTAAATAAATCTAATCTAATAAAAAATCTCCACACCAAGTTTAAGCATAATATCGCTTCAGATAAAGTCCATTTCTGGGTTTATCTAAAGGGACACCGTCAAAATCTATCAGCTCATAGGCCCCTTTTGCTAGCTTTCGCTTAACAATGAAAGGACCATGCCACATGGACACAAATTTCCCAGCTCCTAGCTTATCATTGGCTTGATCATAAACTAAGACTAGGTCTCCTTCTGAAAAATTGGGAGGGGTAACACTTCTATCATACTGGGCTTTTATTCGTTTAACATGAGCCTCGTTTGTTATTGCAGCATTTCGTCGATTCTGATCCAGCTGAGCCAAGTACAAGAAACGTTTCTCCTCTTTAGACGTAGCTAGGAGTAATTCTACGGCTAATTTCAGTGACAGAATTTCGCATTCAATCGGCAACACAGCTTCCAAACCGTAAACGAGTTGAAAGGGAGTGAAACCAGTTGATGTTTTTACTGAGGTTCGATATGCCCAAAGTGCTGAAAATAACATGGAATGCCAATTCATTTTGTGAATACCAATAATTCGTCTAATCATGGTGACTACAAATTTATTTATGGCTTCAACCAGACCATTGGCTTGTGGATAATATGGAGTGGAACTGTCGTGACGCAGGCCAAGTTGATCTGTCAGTTCAGTCATCACGACATTTCGAAAATGACTTCCATGATCTGTAATAATGGCTTGAGGAACAACGAACCTAGCAATTATGTGATTAAATACGAAAGTTGTAGCAGTCTTGCCGTCAGCCGAAAATGTAGGCATCGCCTCGGCCCACTTAGTAAAATAATCTACTGCTAAGATAATATATGCATGCCCCCCAGCCGAGTGAGGGTTACATGTAATAAAGTCGATACCCCATTTCGCGAAAGGACCAATAGCAATTATGGGATGAAGAGGAGCGGGTGGCACGCGCATCTTACGATCAAAAAGTTGACAATTATGGCATTTCCAGACTGCATAAATACAATATTTGAATAACGATGGCCAGAAATAACCAGCGCACAGTATCTTTTGGGCTGTGTCATACCCAAACATATGACCGCCACATGCCCCAGAATGGCAGTCATTTAAAACCTTTTCAGCTTCTTCATGAACAAGACAGCGTCGGAAAACAGAATCGGCTCCACGTCAATAGAGTGTATCACCAATAATATTGTACTACTGGGATTGGAAGCGTATTTTCCGTCGCTGAGATCGTGAGATTTTAGGCCGAAAAGATTAGGTTTGGAGATAAACAATAATATCTCCATACCATGGATCGAGAGTACTGATAAGAAACAGAGATTCGTCCGCAATGGGCTCTTCTGCCACGATTTTAGTATCAGTAGAGGGGAAATCACACATCAGTTCTGCAAATACCAGTGATTTATTTGCCTTGGATTTTTCAAACTCCAAGTCAAATTCTTGCAGGATGACTATCCATTTGGAATACTTTCCCCCTAGTAATTGTTTGGTTAAAATGTACATCATAGGGTTGCAATCAGAAATTACTGTGGTTTTACGTAATAAGATGTAGTGTCTAAATCTTTGGATAGCTTGAACAGCTGCCAATGCCAATTTCTCCACATGTGTGTATTTTATCTCGGTCAGATGCGGATTCCGACTAAGATAGTAAATCACATGTTCAGTGTTAGATCTGTCTTCCTGAACTAAAACCATCCCAATCGTGGAATGAGAAGCAGCGAGGTACAAAATGTAATCCTGGTTGTAGTTGGGAGGATGCGATAACAGTGCATGGGTCAACGCGTGCTTAAGTGCATCAAAATATCGATCAGTGATCTCATCCCAAAAGAATGGAATGTTCTGTTTCAGCAACCGGGTAAAACCCTTTGTAAGCTCGGCATAGTTAGGAATGAAATGACGTAAAAAGTTTTCTTTCCCCTGCAAAATTTGGAGTTGGCGTAAAGTCGAAGGAGGAGGTAATTTAAAAATAGCTTCGACCTTCGACAGATCGACACGAATGCCTGATTTCGAAATAAAAAATCCCAGTAAACGACCCGACTCTACACAAAAAAATCTCTGGTCTGCGAAACTAGAGATTCTGGGTTCAATCCCCAGTGGAGTCGCCAATTTGTTGTGTGGATTAATCCATATTGCGGACAAGACTGATCTCCCTAGTACTAAAAGTATCTAGCAACAAACAGCCAAATAAACTAATCTTTCTCTAAGCATATATGATTTACAAAAAAGCTTTATAGAGGTGTAAAAGACTTATCGTATGTCCAGCGCTTGTTTGAAGTCGTTGTTGTCCCTCGCGCGCTTGAAGGAGTTTTCCTCGTAAACCTGCAGTCACAAACAAGCAAAATATTACATAGCACCTGTATAGAAATCATCATAAACCATGCTTATCATAGTGATCAAGGAATCTATGAAATAAACCATTGATTGAAAGCTTATTAAGAAAAATGAGTATATTTGTATTAATTTCAAAAGAAGAAAATCCTTACAACCTGAGCCTTGATGTTGCACAGGACTTTCCGGGGTCCGAAGCAGGAGTCTCCTTTACTTTGATAAGCTCTGCACTCCTCCAACCAAGACAAATAGAGGTATGTAATCTCTCCTCACAAAAGTCTTAGTTAACTGAGTCTGAATCTCAACAGCACTTAACTTCAAATATTCTAAAGCTTGAACTCCCCTTGAGGCTACCCAATGCCTCTTTTTATAGTGGAAAAGAGGAGGTTTCTTGTTCCAACTATGAAGGGATAGAATCCTCCTTCAAAGGGATAAGCTCCTCACATCAAGGGGTTAGCTTCATAAGGTAAGGGATACATGCACCACATAAGAGCGGTTCTATCACCGCAAGATATTTTCTGGAAGCTTCTAGAATTCACTTTTATCGAGCTTTTTGGAATTTACTTGCGCCTTTTTGATCTTACAGGGGTCCGCACCTTTAACACAGATAAAGTGCATTCAGGTATGCAAGAGATCTGAACATTAGGTGCGGGACCGCAGGCAAGATAGAGAGAAAGTGCGACACCAAAGTTTAGGAGATTTTTTAGGAACATTTCTCTGATTTTCAAGGCTTGACATGAGGAACTGGTATGTTAGACTTGCAAAGGGAGAAGTATGAGTAATAATGAGCTCATACACATAGCAGAATTTCAGGATGACAATTTTTAGTGTAACAGGAAGTGGTGTGAATTTCATAACAGCCCCACTCACAGCACAAATGAGTGTCGAACCAAACAGTCGTTGGTGGCCGAACTAAAGGCACTCGAATCAGATGCATTTTCTGATCCTGAGTCAAAACCAGAAAAATGCAATGAAAAAGGGAAGAAGATCATTGATGCAGATCCCAGTGTCATTATTTCCACCACCAAGATCCAGAGGGAGGATCAAGAGGAGAGGGAGCGCCTCTTCCATTCACAGATGTGGGTGAAGGGTTCTCCACTACAATTCCTTGTCGATAGTGGAATCCAAAAGAACCTCATTTCAGCAGAGGTCATGAAGTGACTCGGCCTACCGACCATAGCACACCCATAGCCATATACCATCAGTTGGCTTCACCCAGGGAGAGATTTCCGCGTCTGCCAGTAGTGCCACCTTCCATACAGTATCAAGCCATTCACGGATGAGGTAATGTGTGATGTTTCTCCTCTTGATGTAGCTGATGTATTATTGGGCCAACCATACTTGTGGAGGTGACATGTTGTGTATGAGTCTAGGCCTCGTGCTGTTATTATTACTTTGGGAAATAACTTGTACAGGATACAGGAGGTAGTACCGCCTCCTGTCATCTCTTTGACTACTGCAAAACAATGCAGTAAGATTGTTTCCCAAACAAGGAAATTTATTTTCCTTACAACTCGCTCACAGGGAAAGGATAATATTGTGGCCACAACCTCGAAACAGGGTTCCCCTGCATGGCTGCAGCAGATGGACAAAGTCATGGAGGAATATGAGGACATTTTCTCCTCACTCACAGAGGTTCCTCTACACTGTTAGGACAAGCACTCCATTGATCTAACCCCCGATGCACCATCACCTGATGTTTCCATACCTCATGCAACTACACAGACATAATCCACACATGTGTTTTCTGAGGCTAATAAAGAAACCAAATTTACTAAATGCATCCATCATGTCTGCCCGCAGGTCCATGACAACTTCGACAAATCTAATACGCAGTTCAACAAAATTTGCCTCATCTCATGGAGGATCTCAACGCAATGGGGACCATTTCTTCCTAAGGATGGATGGATGATCCATGTGGATATCGATGGCCACCCACCTATTCCATTTGGACCCACACCATCAATTCTTGCATCTTTTCACTTTTAGTACAACTTACTATTTTTAGCAAGTCTTCGAGTCTTGCACTCCCGGAGTTTTTTTGGGGCACTAATGATCCAGATGGATATCAGTGGCCACCCACCTATTCCATTTGGACCCACACCATCAATTCTTTCAATTTTTAATTTGCAACACTACTTACTATTTTTAGCAGTTTTTCGGGTCCTGAACTTCTGGAGCTGTTTTGGGGCAAACGACGATTTTTGGAAAAAACGGGAGTTCCATGGGTCCATGGACCAATGTTTCTCACACCAAAAGTTGTACTCTTCAGTTAGATATTTCTAACAAGCTATTAAGCACGTCAAACGGAGATTGTATGCCAAATTTATGTCCCCGGGAAGTTGAAACACCAATTTACCCAAACGGGGCCCATAGTTTTGGCGCTTCATCTCCTAGGGTTAGGTTTTTGAACGTTTGGAGTTTTCCATTGTTTCCCAATAATAAATAGGCCCTCGAGCCTCATTGTAACACAATTCATAGGGTTGTAGCCGCCACATCTCTTCTCAGAGATATGCTACCAGCACCCTAGCTAGTTTATTTCCATTATGTCTGTAAGCATATTTCAGTAATTTTATTTTAATAAAATGAAGTATTTTTTCCATTGCATCTCTATTTTTATGTCTATTTCTATATTTTTATTGCATTACTGCATAAATCCGGATCAACCATCTTCACCCAAAATTCCACTCATAGTTGCACTTGAAGAACCTCAAGTTTTGTCTCAAGAAGCTGAGATTGAAGAGGTACAAATTGCACAACAAGTTGAGATTGAAGAGGTACAAGCATCAGAAGTTGAGCTTGAATCCATAGCCATCATGTCAGATGTTGGAGAGACTCAAGGACATTCAGAAGAGGAAGATGTCAAGGGAGACTTCAAAGACATAAATAGGATGGTTAAATTTATGTTTTATGTATTTACTGTTGGGATGGCATGAAAAGGTTCTAAGCCTCCATATGGAGAAGGAACTTAAGATGGTAATAAGGATGAAGAGAAAATTTCAAAGGGAAGTGGAGGAAATCCACATCCATCTCCACCATCTTTGTCATCCTCATCAACTCCATCAGCATCATCTTCCACTTCCACCACAAAATCCACTCACACTCAGTCAAAAGCCACAAAAGGAAAAATTGAATTACTCAAATTGGACATTAAGTTTGAACTTCTCATGTGACAATGGTGAGGTAAATGAAGAGAGGCTTGACAATTGGATATGTCAATTGGAGGTGAACCTTCATGAAGACGACATAAAGATCTAGTTGGCTTCATTAAGGCTAGAAGGAGCAGCACTAGTTTGGTGGGAAGCAAAGACTCAAGAGGAAATGTGAATCCATGTTAAGATATCAATTTCTTGGGTTGAGTTTATTTCTTCCATTAAAAGACAGTTTTATCCTATGCAAAAATCCATTATGAGTTGGAAAAATTTTAGGCAACTCAAGGGTCAAAAATTTCAAGAATATACCCAGTAGTTTAGGAAAAGGGCTTTGTTGTTAGGAATAAACTTGAATTCCCAAGATACGCCCTTGAAATGCATTGGGGGTTTACATTCCTATTTGAAACATACTATCCTTATGTTTAACCCAAGCAATTTAGATGAAGTTTGTGTTCAAGCCACACACTTATAGGTAAGAGGGAAACAAAACATAGATGAGAAAAGTGAAAGTGAGGGTAAAGGAAAAAGAAATAGCTCTGTAAAAAGAGAGAAGGAAAAAATCACATGAAAAAAAATTTCAAAGACTGGCTATGATGAAGACCATTGTTGACAACTTCATCCAAAATTGAAACCAAACAGACTAAACGCGAAAGAAAAGGGTTAAATTTTTGTTATAGTTGAACATGATTAAGATTTAGATTCAGGAGATGAGACAAAAATTACAGCCATGGGTTTGAAAGGTACACATATTGCAAGCACTAGTTCTTCAAATTGTTCAAATGATATTCATGATGAAGATATAGAATACAAATTTTCCATATTAGAGTTGTCTCTAAACATACCAAGATTGATACACTTTTTGATAGTGGGTCACAAGTTAACTTGATTTCCGAAGACTTGGTTAAGCAACTAGGCCTTGAAATTATTATAAATCCAAGACCATATCCTTTGGGTTGGATATGAAAGAATGAAAACTTGCAGATTAGAAGGAAGTGCATACTAAGATTCGCCATCAACTCAAACTTCCTTGATGAAGTTGAGCTTGATGTGGTGCCACTTGAGATATCAAGTATTGTATTGGGAAGTCCTTATATGTATGATAGGAAAGCAGTATTTCATCACCATGAGAATAAGTATCACTTGTTTAAAGATGGCATTGAGTACATCATTAGAGCGCATAAAAATAAGACATGTTTGTCTCTTATACTTGCAAGTGAAATGAAGAGGATAGTGAATTCAAGTCAGAACTTGACATTGTTGATAATCAAACAAAGAGATGTATTGAATCAAAATTTTCAAAAAGATGCTTATGCTTGTAATGAGTTGTTTCAAGATTCTAACAGGTTTCCTTTAAAAGAAGGTGAACAAGATGTAAAACATTTGTAGCAGTTAACATCAGTGTTGAGCAGTGTTGGAAACAAGACGTCGGTGCAAGAGAGTTAAAAGGTCAAAGAGAAAGTGACAAAGTTGGTTGGAAAAGAAGGCATGGGTTCCACAAATTCCATTTTATGGTTTCCAAAAAAGTACATGGCAATGGCGAAGATACTTGGTCAAGATTTGACGCAAGTACAAAGCAAGATCAACTAAAAATCGCCATGGTGACAGTGTGCAAGGTGAGAAAATTTTTAAGTTTCCTTTTATTAATGACCAAGGTAGGAACAAGATGGTTTCTGCAAGAATAGATTGTTGTTCTGCAAATTCAAAAATATTGCAGCATGACGGTGTCAATGACAGCAAGAGAAGGTCGCAAGGATCAAGGAAAAATTTGGCTTTTTGTGAAAAGCTCCAAATGATGAAATTGGGAAAATTTCAATGGATGAGACTGGAAGAGTGAGGGAACAGTACCCTCATCCACATGATTAGTAATCAGAGAGATTTTGGGGTCCAAAAGGCTTCTAATGGGGAGGAATGATCAGAGGCTCAGTATTTTAGCTCAAAAATGAAAGTGATCAAAATTTATTTCAAACTAAACGACCACGACCAACCCATCACCAGGAATCCAATGCAACTCATTTCGTCAAAAACAGAGTTCGGATGAAGGAGTTATGGTCTGTTGATCGGCGTTTAGAACAAGCAAATTTTTATAAAAAAATTGCATAACAAGTACATGCTGATGACATGGAAGCCCAGTCAGCGTTCAAGGAATCTTCTTCATTTTTTTTCAATGGAATTGTAACAGGTGTCACTTCTGGATTCGCCAATTTTGTTTTTGAAGGTGAAATTTGTCCACTGACCTCCAAAGGTTGAATTTGGGTTCATGATAATTATGTGCTGGAAATTATTATTTTTTATTTAAGATTTCAACCTTAATTATTAACTCTACATATATATGTTTTCATTAACCTAAATTTCAAGGTGGCATTGTGTTTTAAATATTACAAAGTCGATATATATGTTTTCATTAACCTAAATTTCGTGGTGGCATTGTGTTTTAAATATTACAAAGTCAAATATATATGGTGGATTATTTTATTCCAAAGTTTGAAACATAGATTTTGATGCCATTTAAATTATATGCCAACTCCGCATTATGAATTAAAGGTTGAAGGCCTAATATATGGCACAGAAAAACGTGTATGAGAGAGAGGTCGAGGCTCGACCCCGTGACCTCCCCCACTCCATTGCCATTACTTACCACCATGCCACACGATTAGTCCTTTTAATATGAAGACCGCAACATATTGTTATTGCTTCTCAAATACGACAGCGGGGGTTTGGAGGGGGCCAACCCTCCCATGTGTCCTGTCCACCTAACCAGCGACGCAGAGCCAATTCAAACGGAGATTATTTAACATTGATCCATGTGATTACGCCACTAATCCGCAGGTTATGCTAATTAAACCCGAATTTTATTAATTGGATAAGCACACAGTTAAGCCCTTCTTATCTACAGTTAAGTGTGATTAACACTAATTAATTATCCTATTAATTAGCAGCAGATTTAGTGGAAATGATATTTTTGGAAAATTCCACCAGAAATGTTTGAGTTGTCTCGAGTCTTCTCCAGATTTGGAGGAGAAATTGGGAGGGGGGGGGGGGGGGGGGAATTGTTTTTGCCATAACTTGGTCAATTTTCGACCAAATTGGGCTCAAAAAGAGTCATTCTTGGCTAATTGGAATGATATGAACACACTGGAATAGGTTGCAGAGGTGGAGGAGCAAGTTTACAGAGGTTTTTGTTACCTTGAAGAATTTTGAAGCCTAGGGAAGGTCATGCCTAGAGCATCTGAAGGCCAAATTGAGTAAATAAATAGTCATTTATGATATATTTTGACATTTTAAACTCATTGGAGTATTTTCCAAGATAATTTGATGCATGTAAATAGAAATTTTAGCACTATTGAGCTGATATACAGGCTCAAGCCGTGGAATCTAGACCAAGGATATGTAGCCCAAGAGGGGTGAACTCCATCAAAAATTTGTTTTAATGGATCAATTGTGATGATTTGTTGTTATTTATGTTGCTGTTATTTAGCCTTTTAAATTCATTCTTTATGCTTTCAAATTCACTCATAAACCTCAGTCTAATTTCCTGTTTTGATACACATAAGCAAGAAGGAAACCTGTACATCAAGTATAAGATCAGTAAATAAGTTTTATATCTGAAAATGAAATTAGCACAGCAAAACTAACATTCATATTCAAATCAAGATATCTTCTTCAGTGGAAATAAATGTTATTGTTATTTGTTGAATCAAGTTCAAACTTATTTATCTTCACCCTACATTGATTAAGAATATTACACCTTAATTGATTTATCTAATCACGACAATTTCTATTGAATGTATCATTTTCCCACTAGTATATCTCATGGTACTTATTTTGAATTGATTGATCCTTATTATTTTTCATTTCAGTATGCAGAGACATTTTAAGAATTTGAGGCACTTCAGCCTTCGTTGATGGTTATGTCAGGGCCTCACTATCTTAACAAGCTTCCTGAATATGATCATATTTATTTTCCCTCGCAAGGTTCTCATCCTAATTCCATACCATTGATTGAAATTTCTTTCTCTCAAGGATTTTAATATCATCAAGAGGAATGTTTTGAATTTCATGATCCAATCTATCATTAATTGGAAGCATCTTACTTAGCAAGTCTATTTGCTAAAATAAAGTTTCAATCTCTCTTGATGTTTGCTAAGGATAAGTGCATGTATATTCACAAGGAGCCATCAAGGTTTGTTTGCATATGTTTTTTATCGAAAAGGTAAGGTTGCAGGTTGGGTAAAGTCAAGTCATGTGACACATATTTCTTCTATTAAGAAATACCTTCAATGTTTTGTGCAAGACTATATATATATATTTTATATTTAACTATTTTTTTAGTGGTTTCTAATGATATTGTCTACTAAAGCCACAATTTCGTTCGAAATATATTTTTTGGCCGGAATTCGGTAATTTTTCCTTTCTGGAATACATTTTTTTAACTACTTAACTATTTTTTATTTAATTATATTTATCTGTATATTCTATATTTTTGGTCGAAATCTGGTAATTTGTCATTTTTTTAATACATTTTTTAACTATTTAACTATTTTATATTTTAGATTTAACTATTTTTTTGTCTTTTTTTGGCATCATTATTAATGTCAAATGAGCCCCCATTTTTAATTTATATTTTTTCACTATATCAAGATTTACATTACATTAATAACTTTTTTGATATTTTAATTCATATGTGTAAGGTAGGTAAATAACATTAATAAAATATTTCACGAATACCCAAATTAATAATAAAATATTTCATTGATACCCAAATTAATAATAAATTATTTCATGGATAACCAAATTAAACAATTTAAAATTATTTAGTATATTTACATCTTTTTAAATATAAAGGATTTTGATTGGTTTACATATTATGACTTGGAAATTACGTGAAAATTTCATGGGCGCTTTTAGGCTAAATTTTTCCTCTAATGGCGGGTCTAGAACAACAGTGGTGGATTCATTAGAAATATCACTACACAACCTTGAGCTTCTGGATGATTAGGTTAGGAATAGGCTTAGTTTCATTTAGTTTCCCTTGCATTGCATCCACCTCTATCTTTCTCTCCAACGAGTCTTTGCATTTGTTTGTTTTCTTAGTGTATACTATGCATGTTGTTATGTTTTGCCTCCATTTGCTTCGTTCTTTTGGTTTTGTTTCGTTGTTTTGTCATGTATTTTCTTTTTGTTTTGTTCAATAAGACATTGCATGAAATATGATCTTGTTTGGCTCAAAACACACGTGGCAAAACTTGAAAATGGAAATTGTGGTGAGGAAAAATCTTGGTTAATCTGTTACTACTTCTCTATCTTAGGTTTACATATATTTAAATTCAATGATGTCTTAATAAAAAATACGATCTACTCAAACGGAAAGCCTTTGGTTGAACTGTAAATCCCGTATCTATTCTAGGATCCTCATTCCTCAACTAGGTATTGTAAGTAAATAGTTCTTTTCTTATCGATCTAGTCAAGTAGAGAAAGGATAAGGGGGAAATAAATTAGCAAGCAAACCAATATCATAGGTCTATAAATACTTCTCTAAATGGGAAACCTCCTCTGATTTCAATAATTCGGGACCCCTCTTCCATCGGTTGAAAATAATAAGTTTTGAAGCACAGTCCTATAAAATAAATAAATAAAGGGTGAAAGAAGTGAAAGGCTTCTTGCGCAGGGAGGTGAAACAAGTGCCTTCGTTGGAGTACTTTCCACGCTCGCTGGCAGCATTGCAACGCTTTTGCTCCTGTAGTGACTCCACTGGGGTACCGTCCAAGCCTGTTGGAAACGGAGAAACACCAAATTTTAAACCCATACTCTAAATACCTTAAAATTGTTGCACATATCACCCACATATCACCCTTCCCTAGGTTGAATCAATTGTGATATGGCATATCTTTTTTGTGTTTTAACTGAGTAAGGGAATGAAGGTGACTATATCTCTTACCGGGTTAATTAGGGAAACAAAGGTAATCTAAAATATGAATCAATACTTCCTGAAAGACTAAGACCTTGCATGTATAGAATTAAAACTAAACAGAGAAGATGGAATACTACCAGTGTGTTGCCAAGTGTTGTCATTGTGATCAACACCCTCCAAAATTTTACTCACACTTGAATTTTGGAGCCTACTGGGATCTTACAATCTGTCGCTCTATGGTTACTCCATGGTAATTTGATGTTTTGAAAAGTGTTTAAGTATTCTTCTTAGTTTTAAAATATCAAGTCACTTGCACACACATGCTTAGTATCTGATGGGTTCGTGAATGCACTTCTTTTATACAAGCTTGAACAGGAATAACATCGCTCATCTAAACAGTTCTTTTTTAATGATCAATTTATGTCGATATTTAGTGCAAACTTTTCTTGACAGTCTCCCTCACTTTGATTGATTTTGTACTTTTATTACGGAGAGTTTTCTCAATTGTTTCTTTTACCGTTTCACTTTCATAAGTATCATTTTCACATTTGTGGTTGTCGCTTTTGCTTGTTTTCATTTTAATAAGTGTCATTTTTATGTTATCTTCGCTTTGGCATGTGTCGCTTTCAAGGTCGTTCACATTTTTCAAGTGTCGTCTTATGTTTTCCTCATGTTGCAGGTGTTGCTCTTGTGATTTTTACTCTTGCATGTGTTACACCTTTTCACATCATCAAATTTATTTGTGGCACACCCTTCTACATTACATAGTCCTATATATCATTATAATATGCACTAGACACATTCCTACATCTTAGCGCACCTTTTGTTCTCAGTCAACACTTTTGTCATAACTTGTGTTCTAAGTGTTGTAATGTGTCATTTCAACTGTCGCACTTAGAAATAGGTGTCTCTTGGTTGTCATTTCAAGGTGTGACTAATTTTCATGAGTCATGTGCATTCCATTGGCTTGGATTGATGGAATTTATGTGTGTCATCCATGTTTGAGTCATGGTAGGATGCATTTCTTTCTTCTACTTTGTTGGTCCCACACTTAGCCAATTTGAGAGCTCTTCTTGGTCCTTTAGCCCAATGCCAGTTCTAAAGGAATTAACCATCTTACTAGGTGATGAGTGAAACTTATTCATGAGCATCATTGATGTATCTTTCCTCCCATACTTGTGCACTAACTCTTTTCTAAGGTCTCCTCCATCTCAAAGTGCATTAGTACTCCCTAAGGATAAGTCGCCTAGCCTTGTCAAAGAATTGATCATATGGAGATATAATGTTTTGATCTCCATCATTGTCTTCATTGTGGGAAGAAAAAACACCTATGTAAAATGTGTCAACAATGGAAGAAAATTTAAAAGAAATTCATTGTGGGTGAATAAATTAATGGAAATGGAATCAAAAAAAAAAAATCTGCGTGTCTTACTGCCTAGTCAAAATAGAGCTAAATACATTGAAAAAAAGAAGAATTTTATTCATAAAAGTATAAATCTATCAAACAATTATTCTAGATGATTTTGGGCATGACCTAGTTGCAATTATATATATTCTCTAAATTTCAAGCATGAAGTAATGATGGTACTCCCCACACCTCAAGGTGGGAATCACATTGACATACAGTTATTAAAAAAAACTAAATTCATACATCGAGGAGGTGAAGATGGTTAGTGGTAAACCAAAACCACCACATTGTTTAAATCAAATTAGTTAGTGGTCATCCACAACCACCAAATTGTTCAAGTTAAAATGGTTAGTGGTAAAACAAAAACCACCAATATCAATGGAAAATGGTTAGTGATCAATCAAAAACCAAAAAATTAAGTGAATGTTTTATTCACATAATTTATTTACTTTGAAATCATTCCTTTTTCAAACATCTGAATTAAACTGAAGTAACTATTTTACTTAATTGGATAAACACACATCCCTATCCCATCACATGTGCTAATAACATGGAGATCATATAAATCCTCTTAGAGTCCTAAAATTCTTAATTCACTCTATTAAAGATATATAACAATAAATTGTCGAGAGTAAATTTGAACATATTTTTCTAACTTATGTCTTATTCAACTCCTTTATTTACCATTTGATTATTTCAAGGAATGTGATGTGCCACACAATTTAAATAACATGGTTGTGGACCCAAGGCTCAGAAGCTAAGTCCACTTGTTTTATAAAACTCTTATGTTTTTTATTGTCAAATCCATTTCCTTAATTTCCTTCATCTCTTTTTTAATCAATTTAATAGATTAATTTTATAACCTTTTAGTTCAACATTTTTTCCCTTTTTATAATATTTACTTTTATATGAAAACTTATAAAATGTATTATGTCGATAATGTGTCTATTTTAGAATATGACTTCCAAAATTTTAATTTAATTACTAATAATTATTAGATGGATGGTAGGAATTTAACCTCCATGTAATACTTTAGAATATTCTTAGTAATATTCACAAATCAAAGGTTGAGATTTATCTCCAAAGTAGTTATACCCTAATTAAAAAATATATTGTCATATAAAATCAATTATTATTTTTAGACATGTGGTATTCATAAGCCATTGTATTAGCTTGTGATATTGGAATAAAGTTAAGAATCTCCATATATATATATATATATATATATATATATATATATATATATATATATTCTTTTGATGAATAATAATAATTTAAAATAATGTTGAGAGAGTGCGAAGCTTCCCTAATGGAAATCTAGGGTTCTGAACAATCCTGCAACGTCACTGACCAGGGCGCGCCCTACCCTTTCAGTGGCTTCACAAATCTTTGGTGGCGAAGAGCACCTCTCTTTCTCTGACTACACTCAATTACAACCCCAATGGGAGGAGATGGCACCCCTCCCCCCTCCGGCAACAATGTCGATGTCAATACTAACTCTCCTTCTCAAAATCTGTCCTCTGACTCTACAGGAACGCAAACTGAATCCACCGCAGTGAAAAACGACAAGCCTAAGGAGAATTCAGGGACTACGAAGTAGCAGAAGGCAACTTCGGCGACTTGTCTTCCTATTGCCGCAGAACGTCCAAAGATTGACCTGCCAAGCCATCATATCAATGCACAAATACAGTACATGAAAGATCATGCGCTTATTGGCAAATTTGTCGGATTCTGGCCTACAGAGGAAGCACTCCATGGTTGGATCACCTCCAAATGGAAGCCGAAAGGACATGTTACTCTCCAGTTAGGGCCAAAAGGCTTCTTCAACACCATCTTCAACTACATTGAAGATAGAAACCATATCTTGGATGGAGGCCCCTATTTTTTCAACTCAGCGAGTTTGTATCTCAGGGACTAGGTAGAAAGATTCAACCCGTACAAAGAAGATTTCTACTGGGCCCCTGTTTGGATCAGAATGTACTCTCTACCTCTGGAATATTGGAACGAGGAATCCATAAAGGACATCGACAATGGTTTAGGAGAGTTCATCAAGGTCGCAAAGGTAAATTAAGCTCAGGAGATACACTTCATACGCAAGAATTTGTGTCTACATGCATCTAGACAAGGCCCTCACGGACTTGGTAAGTCTCTATCATGATGATTTTGAATGGGTGCAAACCATAGATTATGAGCATGTCCCCTTTCGTTGCAGAAAATTCCATGAACATGGCCATCTCTTCAGTGATTGCCCGCTAAACCAACCTCCAAAACCCACTGAAACCCCTGAAAACACTGACGCAGAAGGGTTTACCAAGGTCCCCAGCCACAAAAAGCACAATAAGAAACCTACCTCCACCCCCAAAGTTCCACCTCAAACTTCCAAAGCTCCTTCTACCAGCAATAGCTTTGACATCTTAGCTAAACAACCTATGACAGAAGGAGAATCCTCGCGTCAAGCCGTTGAAGTTACCAAACCCACCATCTTTGAACCTTCTGTTAACCCCATAATCCCCCAACCTTCATCCAAATCTCCTCAAGAACCTCCAAGCTTCACTCCCAATCTCAGCAAGGACTCAGATCTGATAATCTGGCAACCCAATCATATGGATATAGATGGCTTTCTCAAGCGACCTCCCTCAAAGATGGATCTGTGATAGAAGGAAGCCATCCCAGTCATATGGAAGAGGAACCTGAAAACATTGACCTAGGAGATATGGACATTCTAGGTTTGGAGCAAGCTTGTAAGCAAAAAGAATATGATAAAATACCTAATAGACAGATTGATAGCCTAGAGGTGATTCTTTTTCGAGCACACCAGCAAAGATCACTAGGCATTCAACCTGGAAGTCATTAGGATGGAAAAAGGCTATTCAAAGAAACAAAAAAATGAGGAAGAAGAACAGATCTGCAGAGGACCATCATTATAGGGGAAATGCTGGTGGAATCTAGGATATATCCCAAGTTGACTAAGTTTTATCAGCTGATCTCCAATAGTTCCCAATGAAACTCACCTCATGGAACATTCGAGGGCTCAACAACCCCGCGAAACACTATATGATTAAAAATATGATACAACAGGAAAGACCAACTATTTTTTCATGCAAGAAACCAAGTGCAATAATCACACCCTCAGCTCTATCATCTCTAAAGTTTGGTTTGGATGCAACACAGTAGCAGTAGATACCTCAGGAGCCTCTGGAGGCCTAGCAATAGCATGGGATCCACAAATCATTTCACTCTCTGATTTTCATGCCTCACACAATCTCATACAAGAATCCTTCCATCTTATTGGCTCCAATATTCATGGACACCTCTCCAATGTTTACTTCCCTCAAGATCCGATACACAAAATTGCTCTGCTAGATACCATGGAAATCCTCAATGCCACATGACGTCATCCACTTTGGATTATTGGAGGAGACTTCAATATGATTACCAAATTAGAAGAAAAGAGAGGAGGTCAAGCCAAACTTGATATGGATAGAAACCACTTCAAGGAATTCATTCAAAGGAACTGGTTAATTGACCTTCCTTTTTCCAATGGCATGCACACATGGAACAATAAGTGCACAGGTTCCCAACAAATAGCCTCTAAGCTTGATCGCTTCCTAATCTCGGGTAACGCTATCCACTTAGGGGGAGACATTCACTCTTCCATTCTACCCTTATATGGTTCTAATCATTAGCCTCTTCTTTTGCAGTGGTCGCATCCTGGTGACTCCACCAAGCGTCCCTTCAGATTTGAAGATTTTTGGTTTACTCATCAAGATTTTAAAAGCATGGTCACAAACATCTGGAGCAGTTTCACACCTCCGACAGGTTCCAAGATGTATCAATTCCAACAAAAGCTCAAATACCTCAAGACTCAGATCAAGCAATGGAACCATTCCACCTTTGGAAACATCTTTCAATAGCAAAATATTTTGGAACAAACCATGACTAAACTTCAACAACGCATAATCACTGAAGGAAGAACAAAGTCTCTAGCCACTCAGGAACAGAGCATCCACTCCAAGCTGGAAGAAAGAAGAAAGCAAGAGGAAATCCTATGGAAGCAAAAATCACACATAAGGTGGCTAAAAGAAGGGGAGAAAAATACAAAAAAAAATTCATCGCTCAACCATTCAAAGACAAATGCACAATCAGATTACACAGTTGCAAAATCAGCAAGGAGAAAGGCTAGAGGAACATGAGGATATTGAGAAAGATCTCCTCAGACACTTCAAGCTTGTTCTACAAGAACCCCAGGGAAGCAGATAGCAAGCAATCAATAAGGTTATACAGCATATCCCTAAGATTATCACAGAAGAACAAAACAGGATGCTCCTCCGCCCAGTCTCCCTTCAAGAGGTCGAACAAGCAATGGCTCAATTCAAATATGGTAAAGCTCTAGGTCCAGATAGATTCACCTCCAATTTCTTTCACCACTTTTGGGATCTCATCAAATTGGAAGTTTGGAATCTGGTGGAGGAATATAGAGAACTGCATTGGATTCTCCCCTCTCTCAATGCTACCTTTCTAGCTCTCATTCCTAAAGAGGAACATTATAACACCCCTGATAAATATAAACCCATTGCATTATGCAATGTTATCTACAAGGTGATTTCTAAGTTCATTGATAATAGGCTTAAGACCTTGCTTCCACTGCTTATTTCGCCGGAACAAACAGGCTATGTTGAAGGAAGACAGATTCTGGATGGGATCATTCTCACTCATGAAGTTATTCACTCCCTGAAACATACTAAGAAGGCAGGGATGCTCTTAAAAATTGATCTTTCCAAAGCTTTTGAAAAAATGAGTTAGGACTATATCAAACAGATGCTCGTTTCTTTTGGCTTCAGTCCCTCTTGGACTAGATGGGTTATGAATCTCATTTCTTCCCCCTTCTACTTCATCCTTATCAATGGTATTCCTTCTAGCCCTTTTTCTCCCTCCAAAGGCATTTGCCAAGGTGATCCCCTTTCACCCTTCCTTTTTGTTCTTATGGCAGAAGGGCTTGGACTTCTAATTCAAAATTCCACCCGCTCTCTAAACCTCTGTGGATTCTCCATTCAAGGCTCTCAGCCAACCACCCATCAACAATTTTTTGATGACAATATGTTGTTCGGTCATCCCTCTGTTCGAGAAGCTCTTACTTTCAAATCTCTGCTTGATACTTTCTCGGATGCCTCAGGCACCCCTATTAATGCTGGCAAATCTCAAATCTTCTTCTTCAATACCCCAGTAATCACCCAAGGTAACATTGTCAGGATTCTTGGCTTCTCCATAGCCTCTCTACCCGCCAAGTATCTTGGAGCGCCTTTGATTGATTTCACGATTAGACATTCATCCTGGAAATCACTCTTAGATAAACTTGAAGCCCGCCTCTCCTCGTGGACCTATAGATCCCTCAATATTGCCAATCGACTTATCCTAATCAAAGCAGTTTTGTAAGCTATGCCCCTGTATATCTTCTCAGTTCTAGCAGCACCAAAATGGGTCCTCAAAAAGCTCAAAAACCTGAAACGTACTTTCTTTGGGGCTCCACTGGTCAAAACCGCAAATGGGCTCTAGTAAAATGGTCAATAGTTTGCATGCCAAAAAAGTATGGAGGTATAGGCCTACAAGATCCGCATAACAGCAACGTAGTGATGGGAGCCCGTATCTAGTGGAAATGGTTATCTGCACCACACACATTGTGGGCACATCTCTGGAATGTCAAATATGCCAACAATAGACCTCCTGAAGATCTCATCTGACTAGCCACGGTTAATATGGGCTCTCTAATATGGAATTTTTCCAAACAACATAGAGCCCTCATCCAAGAACACAGCGTCTGGGAAGTCAGAGATGGAGGCACCGCTCGTTTGTAGGTAGAGTCTTGGCAACAAAGGCCCAAATTGGTAAACCTCATACGGCCTCAGCAACACGTGGGTCACCTTGACCAACTTGATAACAAAGTCAACCTTTTCTGGGCAACCCCCACAGTACAAGGTTACCGTCAATGGTTACCAACAGCTCAGATCTACGAGAATTGGCAAGAGGAATTAACTATGGAGATGGAAACAGAACTCAACAACATAAGAATTAGATATTCAGAAAAGAAATATCTTCTTAGATGGGGCTACACTCCACAAGGCACGTTTACTACTAAGGAAGCATATACCATGATGTATCCCACCCAAGAACCTAAAGATCTGCTTTGGATCCAAATCTGGCAACCTGGCATCTGACCCGAAGTCTCCACCTTCCTCTGGCTCCTATGCAACAAACGTATCCTCACCTGGGACAATCTTCTAAAAAAAGGATTTATCGGACCTTCCAGGTGCCCTAACTATTTAATGCAAATCGAAACCATCTAGCATCTAATGGATACTTGTCCTTTAACCAACAAAATATGGGAAAAATCATCTTCAGATGCAGAAGATCGAGTCACATAAAGGGTGATGTTTTCAGCACCATTATAAATTGGCCCTTGGCACCATACAATAGCAAGTTATTAAACACTCTTTGGACTCTTCCCCCGGGCTTTCTCCTATAGACAGTCTGGAAGGAAAGAAACAAAAGAATATTTAAGAATCAGATCACCCCTCTAGATACCATATAGAACAACATCTGCATCAACCTCCAAGAAACACTTGCACTACACCACTGGCAAGACTCTAATATTCCAAATCATGATCAGGAGGCACTCATCTGGGCGAATTGGAAACTTTCGTTACCATTCCTCTCATCCAACACTAGCTCTTCTTCCATCCATCATGAATCACCCCGCACTTAGGTGCCCCCTCCTACTGGGCTGACAAGATGAATTTCGATGGAGCTTCCAAAGGTAATCCGGGAGCAACAGGATTCGGTGGCATCTTTAGAGACTCTGTTGGTAAACCTCTTTTGATCTTCTTTGGATCAATAGGATGGAATTCTAATAATTTGGCTGAAATGGAAGGTTTATGGCAGGGTCTCTATTTGGCTCAGATGCACAATTTTTTCCCCATTGAAGTAGAAGGAGACTCTCAAATCCTAATCAATGCCGCTACTCATATCCTCATGGGAGCCTTTGCTTCAAAGGTGGCCAAGAGTTGGCGTCTTGCGGCTAGATTTGAGCTCAGAAAACAGTGGTTGAAGCACAATCGGGCGATCTCCTTCAAGCATGTCAAACGCTCGGGCAATAAAATAGCGGATTTGCTTACAAATAAGAGAGTGGACTATGAACATGCCCTCTACTCTGGCCCCCTCATCAATCTCCATGATACCTCTCTCATACAGGAATGCATTAAGCTGGTGCACATGGAAACCACAATCCCAGATGCAAGTGAACATTGATGGAGGGCATACGGCGAGCCCTATGCATGACACATGGCTCAGCCACATGGTCACGCATGGGCTCAAGCCGCGAGCATTAAAACTTGCCAACTGCACTCATCACAGCTTCATTAATACGCTTGACAGTCAATGCATCCACCACCCTTTCAAAATTCCTCCTCCTTTGCCTTCAAGCAGTCCTCCTCCGCCTTCAAGCTGTGTCTGCCCCTCTGTGGTCTCAGAACCGAGCTCTAGAACACCCACAAGGAAGCGATGCAGCGTCTATTGTTGTATTTTTCTTGCTCCCGGCCACCACATCTCCCATAGCCTCCATTGCCGCCTTAATTTTGACTCAGAGCCTTCGGCTCCTCCAACTTCTGAACCTTCGGCTCCTCAGACTTCTATTCATTCGACTCTTCTTTCTCAGCCCATCACCATCGCCTCCACTAGCTCCATTATGCCTAGGCGCCACTGTATGTGTTGTCGCCGTGGTAGTGGGCGTGGTAGGGCGTCTCGGCCTCTGCTTTCCAATCGCTCTCAGTCCTTTTCTCCGTCTCATGAGGATTCCTATGGCCACTATCCTGCAACTCGCAGTGGTAGAGGCCGTGACCTAGCTTCGAGATGGTCCCACTCTTTAACTCTTATTCGCCCTTCAGGGTTGAGCCACCCCACCAATCATTCCTACCCGCCTCTACCAACTCTGGAGACGCTGCCCTCTCCGTCCACTACGCACTCAGCTCAATTCCACTACAACTGCACCTTGGACCACCCTCGCATCACAGCCACCATCTCCATAAGCTTCAAGGAGAAATTTGCCATGATTGATAGCCTTCGCCCAAGGAAAATGCCCAGAAACTCCACAATTGACTCGGTATCTCAGCCGCAGTTGCGAAATTCTGATGCTCTCCCCGTCATCCATGGCGCTCCCTCTTCCAGCAACAAAAGCAGTGGCAGCAGTGGCAGTGGCAGCAGCAACAAGGAGTGGTATGGTGATGATGGTTGCATGGGCAGTGCATGCACCGCCCACCCACATGATGCGCCTCGTGACAAGAATGTTGATGACTCATCTGAGGAGTACAGGTGCCCAATTGTGGAGGAGAAACCACCCCTGCACAATGACACCTAGCTTCTACAAGTTTCTTTTTAGTTCGGGTCTCCTTTTCTAGATTACTATGTTGCTACTAGTTACTGTTGTATTTCACCACTATTTTTTGTATGAAGCTAGTTTCCCCACTGTGGACAGCTCCATTAAGACTGGTTTGATTGGTTTCTCCCACTAGGGCGATCACTATTTTGTTCTTTTGATTTACAATGCCTCTGGAATTGGCTAGTCCAACCATTCCAGAGGCCAGACGCGCCATGTACCATATGTTTTATTAATGCAATTTAGACTTACTTAGAAAAAAAAAATTAAATAAAATTATAGTTTAATTAATTTTTATGATTTTTTTTTTAATTTTAGAAACTTAAAATGCATTATAAAGTGGTTTGATGTTTATCATGAATTGATGTCTATCTTCATTGATGATGATGATGATGATGGTTAACGTCCACTGAGACCAAACTTTGGCCTATCGGACCTATAATTTTCTTAATTCTTCATTGTCTCGCTTCTCGTCTTTCTTGGCAAGATTGGTGTTGTAGCTTTCTTTTTCTTCTCTACGGTCTTCCAACTTCATTTTATCTTGCAACTCCTTCATCACTTCTGACCCTTGGGACACTGGTGTCTTATCTTCGGGATTTGGGAGATCTACTTTGCTACTAAATGAAGATTTCTTTTGCGCGGTATTCGAATCCTCATAATTGTTGATGCTTGAGAAGTTGTTGATGTGGTTCACAGATTCCAGAGATTGGTGACCGCTACATCCACATAAACAGTCCTAAGTAAATCCACCCAAAGGAATCAATCTTGTTGACTCATTTCGGAGCCTAACCCTAAAGATGTCAAGGAAAATTGACCTCATAACCTCTCGTAGCAAAGCACTTATACAGCACATATTCAACAAATTAAACTAACCATAAGAACTTATATATATATATATATATATAACATTTGTCCATTTTCTATAGAAATCCACATTAAAAAAACTATATTTCTTTATATAATTATTAAACTTCATTTTTGTTTTTTTATTTATTCATATAAAAATATTAAAAAGAAAATATATATTTCTTCACTTAATCAATAAACTTTGGTGTTATATTTCTTAACTTAATCATTAAACTTCCTTTTCATTTTTTTTTAAGTATATATTGAATCTCCTCTACTTCCTTTTTATTTTCAATCTTTTTTTATTATTATATGGGGAATACACTTTGCTAGTGTATATGGAAATTTACTTATACTAATTATAGAATCTTATATTTTTTAATTTAAAATTTATTCTAATTATGATGGATTCTTATATTTTAAACTTAAAATTTGTTTCCTTACCATAATACAGTGTATTTAGGTTAATTATAAAATTTTGATATTATTAAAAAAGAAAATGGTTAATTATGAAATTTTAATATTTAAAAAATAAAAACTTATAAAATTCATGATTTTTTTGTTTTTTTTTTTCTAAACAATAGTTATAATTATAATTAAAGCTATTTGAAAAATACTATTTTTACGTATATCTAAAATATTTAAACCTCTATCACTTATTATTTACTATCTATTTGAAAAATACTCTCCACTTATATTTATTAACAAAAAAAAAATTCTATTTGTGAAAAAGAAAACCATTTTTGAGATCAATAATAATTTATTTTAATTAAATAATATTATAAAAATATAATAAGTATCTTAATATCATTTTAACAATAAAATAATATCATCTTTAATTTAATTAAAATATTATTTATTATAATGATGATGATTAACGTCTACTAAGATCAATGTGGTTTATTTAGACTTCAAGAAAAACAAATATTGTCATTCTTCAAAATCTTGTTTATGTGATCAACGAGAAAGGAAAGAAGCCTTCCAAAATTGCTATAGTTGGGTTGGCTTAATAAGTCAATAAGATTCGAGGTGTGGTTGATAATAGGGAATTGAGAGCGGGTGTGGGCAAGAGTCGAGTAGTCTAAAAGGAAGTGTTTTTCATCTTCCACCTTCTTAGTATCACAAATCTGACAAATTCTATCGTCCCAAGGAGTCTTGGGAGTAGACCATTGTCTTATATCACTCTGAAGCTCATGAGAACTAGTTCTTATCCTAGCAATGTTCATTTTCTTCTTAGTGTTGGTCAACATAGAGAGATAATTATGGTAGGGTGGGGTTGATCACCTCCTTATAGTATCTTAGCTTCCTTTTACCCTCCAACTCCTTATCATCCCACATATTGTCCTGAAAATTGGAGGTAAGAGTATCCTTGATATTATCCTTGCTTCCCATGATGATCTCTTCATTAATCCCTCAAAGGTTGAGCAAAGACTGGGCATCCTTATGCCACCCGCGCTTGAGGCACAGATGGGGGTTTTGACTAAAGTTAGACGCAAGTTTTGGGAGCCTTTGGATTCCAAGTTGAAAATATTCTTCTTATACATCAGATGTCTGAACATAGTCGTACTTTCAATGGGGGACAAGCCAACTTCGATCAATAGGATAGGATAGGGAGTATTTCCCTTGATCTTAAGGTTATAGGTTATGAATATCTTTTGGATCATCTCAATCTTTCTCCATGACTCTCTAGATATACTATAACCCCAAACTTCACATCCGTATAAGACAACAGAGGTGACAAGAGTCTCAAAGAGGAACCTTTTTAACTCCAGATGTAAAGATCGACCGACTTACAATTGTTTTCAAGCTCATGATAAGCTTTCCAACCTCCAATAATTCTTTTCTCGATGTCATAATTCTAGTTGAGGTGATGAGGAAAGTCAAACCCAAATATTTATAAGAAGAAACTTGCTCTAGACATTGGTTATCATAGACGAAACTACCATGGATGATCTTTTTGGATTTAATAATCACAACTTTAGTCTTGTCGATATTAAATGTCATACCCATCTTGGAGCAATAGACATGAAGAGTCTTAAGCTGCTTGTCTAGGTCATCATGGTTTTTTGCAAGAAGAACAATATCATTAGCATATAGGAGAAGAGTAATGATTATGCTAACGAGCTTGGTTCCCTTGCAACCCGAAATTTCCAGACACTCCTCTAGCTTATCAACATAAATACAAAAAAGATAGGGGATAGGGGACACCCTTGCTTAACCCAGATATTGTATTTAATATCTTTAGACCACCCTTCGTTGGTGTTAAGCTTGGCAATGACAGTCTCGTAGAGGTGGATCACAACAATCCTCAGTTCAGGAGGAACCATGATCTCTTCAAGTCTCTCCCGGAGCTTATCTCAAGGGACAGTGTCGAATGCTTTTCTAAAGTCCACAAAAAAACAAAAGAGATGGGTTTCACTATTGCGACATTCCTTTGTAATGATCCTAAGAGTGACAAGGTGGTCGATAGTCAAGTGAGGTCTCCTAAAACCAGCTTGCCCTTTAGCCCTTTTACCCTGGTTGAAAGCCAAAGACTAAGCTTCTTTTCTAAAATGAGCCCATAAAGCTTAGCTAGGATGTCCTAATTATAATGGTCTTGTAGTTAGAGGGAACGCTTTTGTCCCCATTTTTAAAAATAGGCACAATAAGGCTTTGCATCCATAGCTTAGGGAAGCCATGCTTTACAGCGAAATTGAGAAGCTTGTGGAGATGAGGAATGAGGATAGATCTTCCCATTTTAAAGATCTCAATTTGGTATCCTTCAATATCTTTAGATTTCCCATTAGCAAGCTTATTAATCTCAGACTCAATGTCATCTAAAAAATATATATCATCCTTAATAGGAGTTAATAGGAGACTAAGCTTCTTTTCTAAAATGAGCCCATAAAGCTTGGCTAGGATGTGGCTAATTATAATGGTCTTGTAGTTAGAGGGAACGCTTTTGTCCCCATTTTTAAAAATAGGCACAATAAGGCTTTGCATCCATAGCTTAGGGAAGCCATGCTTTACAGCCAAATTGAGAAGCTTGTGGAGATGAGGAATGAGGATAGATCTTCCCATTTTAAAGATCTCAGCTTGGTATCCTTCAATTTCTTTAGATTTCCCATTAGCAAGCTTATTAATCTCAGACTCAATGTCATCTAAAAAATATATATCATCCTTAATAGGAGTTAATAGGAGTATTTAAGATGGTGCCCATAGTGTGCGGATAGTCATACAACTTCTTAAAATAGTTATCCCAATTTTTCAGGAGATAAAATGATTATCTTTAGTTTTACAAACCTTGTCATCATATCATTTTAACAATAAACTTATATTTTTAAGATGGAGTTAATAGGAGTGTTTAAGATGGTGCCCATAGTGTCCAAATAATCATACAACTTCTTAAAATAGTTATCCCAATTTTCTAGGAGATAGAATGATTATCTTTAGTTTTACAAACCTTATCATCATATCATTTTAACAATAAACTTAATTTTTTTTAATTCAATTAAAATATTTATAATACTTGTTAAGCTTTAAACACGGTTTCAGATTAAAATTATCAATTTTTAAATTAAAATATCAATTAAAATTATCATTTTTTAAGTGAAAATATCAATCTACCCTTAATTAAAATAAAATATTTTTAATGCTTGCTAGGCTTTGAGCAGTGTTAAGGCTTGTAAGGCATCCTAACAGACAGTGATTGGTGTCCTATTATATACTCGATATAAAGATCACTAAACACATTAGTGGTTTCACTTACTGAACCAACTCAGAGAAAAATAATAATTATAATAAATAAAATTAATATTTTATATTATTGACATAAGTAGTTTCACTTACCGAACCAACTCAAACAAAAATAATAATTATAATAAATAAATAAATAAAATTAATATTTTACATTATTATCGTATTTATTTTTCGATTAATTAAAATATGTTTCCTTTACTTCAATTTAAATATAAAAATTAATATCACTTCCCAAATAACTAAAAAATTTATATTTAAAAAAAAAAAAACAAACAAACAAACAAATCACAATCATCTACTTATGTATTAATTGAGGTCTTCTACATATATTAAAAGACGATTCTCATCCATGAAAACCCATAGATCTAAACAACATACTCTTTATCAACTAAAATGTGTTAGCTCGTTCAGCCACGCCCCCTGAACAACATCAATATAATTATTGATCAGGGAAATTAGCGGGTGAGCGACCAATAAAGTTCTCATGAAGGCTGACAAAATATAGACGGCCACCCATCTTCAGCCCACTGGTAATAAATGATCTTTTTGGATCAGAATAGTAAGCGATGGCTTCTCCATCTTCTCTCACACCTACTACGCCTGCTGCCGGAAAGAGAAATGGATCCAAGTTTATGAATCTGGAGATCCTTAGTAATAAGTGTCTCAAAGAAGCATATTTGGCCGCGAGATCCCAATACATAGTTCGCTCCTGTCAATAAGAAACATTTCGCACCATTAAAGACCATTATGATAAGTGAAAAAATAAGTTACATACGCAGAAGGGCGTTGTCTGTCCAAGAAGCAAAATGCGTCTTAGCGGCAACCCGAATCTGGCGAAAGAGGTTTCATAATTACGATCGGTCCAGTGGGCTCCAGGGCATTTCCAAATCAGGTCAGTCTCAAGTTTTTCTAAAGTCATGGGTTGATTCCGAAAACCCCAGACCCCTTGGAGTAAGGTTAAATCATAGTTCTAGGTGAAACCATGATCCACTGCCAGATTCCAATTGAAATTGTGCCTAAATCATGCCAAGGGTTCAAATCCCAATTGAACCGTGAATTATAGACCTAGTGTCCAAATATCAATTCAATAAAATAAACCAATTCAACAGTGAATTAGCAGCACTGTGTACAAACATGAATTCAATAAAATAAATCAAATCAAAGCAAAAAATTACCCCAATAAGACCAATCCAATATATGCCATCATCGTCGAGTATCACATTATCAGGAAATCCCGGAAGATTTTCGATGAATGTTTCAACTTTGCCTGCTTTTTCTCCTTCCAACCAATACTTTCGACAACGGAAGCTACATAGGTAAAACACACATGCAACTTGTGAGCTTTTTATAATTTAACATGGAAACTTCACAACCTCTGAAATAGATAGCAGTTAACTTACATAAGAGTTTCACAATATATAAAGAAATCCTCTTTCTTGGATAGCGCTACCGCATTGGGGAAGTAGAGGTCTGTAAGCAGGACGGTAGCTGTCTTTGTACTCGGATCATATTTAAGCAATCTACCGTGAGGAAGATATTCAAATACCCCCAACAAAATATCTTTTGGGCTATATTTATAGGTGAGCTCTGTGAAATACACCACGCCTTCTTTTGTAACATCCACTCCGTCCACTGTCCTGTAACAAGTCAAATGAAATGCATCATAAGACTGCATGTTATATCTTGGTTATAACATTACACTAGGATACAACATTTAGAGAAGTAAAGTATAATAACGTGAAATGTCAATTGAATTTATCTCAGGTGGGTGACATTGAATTAGGGTGACATTGAATTTATCTCAGGTGGGTGAAAGTAATGATTGTTATGCTCCCCAGCCACTGCATGTTATATCTTGGTTATAACATTACACTATGATACAACATTTAGAGAAGTAAAGTATAGTAACGTGAAATGTCAATTGAATTTATCTCAGGTGGGCGACATTGAATTAGGGTGACATTGAATTTATCTCAGGTGGGTGAAAGTAATGATTGTTATGCTCCCCAGCCAAGTTCAAGTCCAACTTATTTGGATGTCTTTTATCATTAAAGATAAAAACATCCAAATAAATATAACAATGTATAACATACATCTTTTGGTTGGCTGAGAATTATTATATTATACTAGCAATAATAAAAGAAAAGTTCTTGTGAAAAAAAGAAGCAAAAAGGGTTCTCGATCAACAAAAATTATCTTCGAAGAATGTATGAGAAGCAAGGGTACAAGAAAGGGGCAGCAAAACTGGATTGCAAATTAATGGGGTTCACAAAATCTTATTATTGACAACGGGATTTGAAGTGACCAAACATGCACCAAAAGAGTCTTCAGTGTCTGATTACGACATGACAATATCTACAAACTTAGCTTGTTGAACAAATGAAGCCTGCAATGTCCAATTGCCCCAAATAATGTCCACAAACTTAGCTTATCGACCAATAACATCTGACAAAATAACTTGTGGGCCTACACAGGCCATGAAATTAGCTTTGACCCAATGACAGAATTGCAAACTAAAAAGTATGAGCTCACAAACCACCATGAACATATCGAGCACAAAGAAATAGCGCAGAAGGGTAGCTGAAGAACAACATACCCCGAATATTGCACAAGGACGCATGGATGCAAATCTGCATTGTATTGCTCTCTGAATTAATGACACGATGCAGAAGCAAAAAGGACTCTCAAATTTCCTTTGTATTAAAGGCCCATCTAATGCACTGTTGGATGATTCCCATAATTACAATTATAATTACAATACTGCATAATTGTGATAATGTGTTCCACTCTCATACCTTGCTAATATGCAAAAACCGACCCCAAATAACTTTCAGGGCATGGTGAAAGTTGAAACCATGCACAGAACCCTTGTCAAGTTAAAACCATGACAAAATTCATTCCATAAAATTTGTGTTTTACATAAATTTTATCCTAAATTCTAATTGCATGTCTCGTAACAAGAATGAGTTATTTCCAACCAAAAAAAGCATGCAAGTTAGACATGAAAGAAACAGTGAACAACGTACGCAAGCAAACTGGACACAAAGAAAAGAGTGCAAAAAAGAAGTTGAAGAACAGTACGCAAGCAAAATTGGACACAAAGAAGAGAGTGCAAAAAAGAAGTTGAAGAACAGTACGTAGCGCAGGAAGCCTAATGCAGAAGGAAGAAATGGGCATGGGCTATGCATTGACTAGAAAGCCCCACTTTTCATTTGTTTCATCTTTTCAGGTGTTTCCTAAAGCGTTTTTTTGGGTGATGCATTCTGAAAGCAGCAATCCCACCAATTTAGTAGTGCAATCTAGAGGTTTTTATAAATGTCATCTAGGGGATTTCCAAGGTCTTTAAATTGATTCAGACTCATCCCCACTATCAACGGTGAAATTCTGCACACCTTTCCCATTCATGGCAAAGACATCAAAGTGACAAGGATTGAGGGAATGTGAATGTTTGTGCACTTTGGAGTGCATGACAAGGGAATGTCAGGGTGGTATGCACAGGGCATTGGATCCCCTTACAATCAATGATGCAAAAAGAGAAGGATGGAGCACAGGAGACAGGGATTTCATATCACAGAGACACAGAGAAATAGAGTTGTGTAGGTAGATATTGTGCACAGAGGAAGAAGGAAATCTCTCGCAACAGCAAAAGGAAGAATAGTGAAGCCAAAGAAAAGAATCTTGTGAGCCCTGTAATCCCAAACCGAGACCTAGACTTGTGGATATTTTTATGTTTTGAGGACATAGCCCCATATTTTTGTTACAGAAGAGCCCACTACCTGCATTATGATTTCATTTTAATACACTGGTTGTTCTGGGTAAATTCCTCTATTGTGCATTGTGTGCATGGTGCTTCTATTTATTTGTGTTGTGTCTTTTGCGAATAAAGAAGGTGATCGTGAAATCATTGCACTGCTGAAATCCATGTATGCTCAAATGGATGTCGTGGAAACAGCCCAGAGAACGGGAGTTGCAGTGGATCTCCATGAAGTGAGTGATGATGAACAGGAACAAGAAGTTCCAAGGGAAGACACTAAAGAAGCCCATCCTCCAAAATTAAGAATTATATGGGCCTTGACAGATCTGACAGGTGGACCTAAGGACTGAGACACTACATACTCAAGGAGTCTGAACCCAAAAAAACTCATAGATTGAATCGGGGAAACAGTGTTGATAATATCGGCATCGGAAAAATATCAGCAAGGGTCCTGAAAACATCTTCTCAGCAATATCGGCGAAAATATCCGTAAAATATCGGGAAATATCGGCAAACTTTAAAAAATGCATAATATATTCATTTTTTTGGATTAAAAATATCGCGAAGAGGTTGCTCGCCCAGTGGCATTTTGGGCCATTGTGTGATATTTCGTTTCCCAGAAAAAAATCGTGATATTCGCGAAATATCACGAAATATCACCAATATTATCAACACTGCGGGGAAATGTAGAAATGCTTCAACTCCAAGCAAATAAAAGACTCCAAAAAAGTAAATATTGCATGCACCAAGGTGAAGGGTCATGCATCCATGTGGTGGGATAATCTCCAATTAGATAGGTAGAAGAAGAGAAATTCCTACCTATGGAATATTTCATGGATCTGTTTAGGACACTGCAAATCCTAACACAAAAGGAGATGGAGGTGAAGGATTACATCAAAGATTAGGTCAAGACAAAACAATGAAGGGGGAGATGCTATTAATATGTATATAATGGTCTCAAATATGCTATTCAAGATGAGCCCATCATGGTGACAATTCACTCTGTCAATGAGGCATATCATCTAGCCTTGAAAGCTAAAGAGACGTTGTCTAAAAGCATTAGAGTTCCCAAGGCAGAGGAATGAGAGGCAGAGACGACATCATGTCTATCTACGGACAAACGAGTGGAAGCAAAGAAGAGATCAGCGCAAGTGAAGCCAAGGATCTCCTAGAGGAAGAGGAAAACAATTCAGTGGAACATACTGCAAGTGTCAAGTGCAAGGATACTGAGCTTATGGGTGCCTGAAGAACTTAAATTCATGTTGAAGACAATTAGGAAGAAGACACATACACACAGTTCAAGAAGTAGGAAGTGCAGTTGGGTATACACAAAGCAAGAGCATGGAGAGAATATGACAGTCCAGAGTGTCTTGTTGACACCGAAGAGACAGCATAAAGAGGAGTTAAGAGCAACAGAAAGTGATCTTCAAAACCAAATGCAACAATGGAGGTAAGAGTTGTTCAATTATTGTTGATAGAGATAGCACCAAAAACCTCATGTCTACTTAGGTGATTTAGAAGTTAAGGAGAAGATGACAAAGTTTGTTTCAATTATTCCCAAGATGTCAAATCTGAATTGGAGAAAAGTGAGGTCCCAGAAGAGACCAAGGCTTTGTTCACTAAGCTAGAGGAAGTTATAATGAATAAGTTTTCAAGGTGATTTCCACCTATGAGAAGTAATTTCCATCAAATAGGGTGAGGAGGTCAATAAGCAATTCATTAGAGTACTGATTCAAGGGCCATCAACAAGATAACCATTAAATAATGGTCACCTTTGTCAAGGCTGGACAACTTAAAGCACAGCTTGAAAGGAACAAAATACTTCACCAAGGTTGATTTAAAGAGTGGATATCTGTAAATTTTTGAAGATGTTCTATGCTTGATGCAACTTTACTTTTATCCCCAATGTTAGTCAGCAATCACAAAAACAAGAAAGTAAAGTGCTGATAGAACATACCAGTAGATCGACAGAAGACAAGCCAGAAAAATATAACTATGTTGGTGCGTTACGGCGGTCAACAGGATGCTTCAACTAGCAAAGTCTCAATACGTCATCCAACCAGAAGTGTCACACACACAACCCTTAAAGACAGCTCATCAAAAATCAACATAACTCAACAATATAATCCCACATCCAGATTTCCGGCATCATCCATATTTACAGCATCCATTTCCGGCATCATCCATATTTACGGCATCCAGATTTACAGCGTCCATTTCCGGCATCATCCATATTTACGGCATCCATTTACAGCGTCATCTAGATTTACGGCATCCATTTACGACATCATCCAGATTTATCCATTTATGGATCATGAGGATGTGTGTGATGAGATGATTGAAATGTCCTCCAACCTTGACTCTATTTATATCAATCACTGAGGGTGTGCGACACATTTGTTGGGGGTGTAAAACCTTAAGGCCGACCTGCACATATTTGAAAGTATTAAAAATAAATTCAAAATAAATTTTCTGCTCATCGGATCAAGATGATCTTTAGATCGATCTTGCACCTCTTCGAAACAGGAACTCAATAAAAATATTGGTGTCTTCATCTGAGCATCACAACATGGAGTTTGGACCTAGTTGTCCAATTTTAACACTCCCTCTCAACTAGGGAGAACTCCATCCACCTGTGCAATCAAACATCATGCATCATCCCGTCGTAACTTGCTTTGCTGGCCTCTTTATTTCAAAACAGAAGTGGGTCAATCACAAAGACATCATTCCCAGCTGACACATTCAACCCAGAGGTCCAAAACCTCTATAAGACTCATAAAGAGTCTCATACCAACTCGGAATCGGTTTATCTGACCCGAAGTCAGTAGGAGGTCTGAAACCTCACTTGGACTCGAGAGAGTCATATATACTAACCCAAAGTTAGTCTCACTGACCTGAAGTCAGTTGGAGGTCCGAAACCTCACATGGACTCAAAGAGTCACATACCAACCCGAAGTTGGTTTATCTGACCCGAAGTCAGTAGCGAAACCTCACATGGACTCAAAAAGTCACATACCGACCCGAAGTTGGTTTATCTGACCCGAAGTCAGTAGGAGGTCCGAAACCTCACTAGACTTGATCCCAGATCAAGTGGTTGGACACATGTCATCCTAGATAGAGAGTACGGCAATCTCTGATGCATCCATCAGTCTTTGCTACTAGTCTCTAGCTTTTCCCACCTCATTGGCCAAATGAGAGGTACTTCCCATGAGTCCGGAACTCAAATGGGTAGGATGCATACGGGGCACAGATCGTGAGAGGCAAACCAGCTCAATCATCATAACAGTGGGGCCCAAGCACACCAACAGGGTTCGGAAAGCCTAGTCCTGTGGTTGCTTATAGCTCCGAGAAGCTATCCCCAAAGCCCCTCATAGCTCCCAGAGCTCATCGTCCAACAAGACCCTCAAAATAGGGTCGTTCCACAATACCAAGATTCTCACGGAAGGTTAGGAACATGACCTTCCCCAAGGGCATTGTGAGAATATCCGCAACCTGCTCATCAGTTCCTATATGATCGAGCCTTACGGTGCCTCGCTATACCATATCCCGAATAAAGTGGTACCAGCCATCAACATGCTTGGATTGTTCGTGGAACACGGGATTCTATGACAAACGAATCCCCCTCTAGCTATCACAAAGGATAACGGTGGCATCTAGCACATGCTCGAACAACTCACTGAAGAGCTTTCGCAACCAACTGACTTCACAACAGGCCATACATGTTACAATGTATTCGGCCTCAGCGGTGCTCAAGGCTACCGTCTTCAGTTTCCTGCCCGAAGTAGATCTGTGTGAAGTAGCATCCAGATGTGCTCTTGCGATCCACCACATTGCCAACCCAATCGGCATCAGTATATCCATGGAGTGTCATACTCCCGGCAATGTATCTCAGCTCATGGTCTATCGTGCCTCAGAGATATCTCAAGAGTTTCTTGGCACCAACCCAGTGAATGTTATGATCAACCATGTGTTGACTCAAAGTGTTCACCACACAACATACGTCCGGACGGGTGTTCACTAAGAACATCAGGGCCCCTACGAGTTGAAGATACTCAGTAGGATTTTCTAGCACGGGCCCAGCAGCGCTGCCACTCAAATTCATAAAGTTGAGCTCCATTGGTGTCGACACAGACTTACAGTCCATCATACTAAATCTTTCCAAAAGCTTCAATGTATTTTCCTTGAGAAAGGAAAATCTTGCCAGGTCTCTGCTAGAACTCCAGGCCTAGGAAGTAGTGCATCAGTCCTAGGTCCTTCATCTCGAACACAGCAGCAAGCTCCTTCTTGCACTAATGAATGAGAGCGACAGCACCTGTCAGGAAGAGGTTGTCCACATACAGCACTAGAATGAGAGGCTTCTCTCTATCAACCTTGAAGTAAAGGTTCGGATCATGTAAATTTTTGTAGATGTTCTATGCTTGATGCAACTTTACTCTTATTACATCAATCACACAAATGGTTAAGTAAAATGCTGATAGAACATATCAGTGGATCTTATAGAAGACAAACCAGAAACAGAAAAAATGTGATGGTGTGTTACGGCGGTCAACAGGATGCTTCAACCAGCAAAGTCTCCTTGATCAGCCAACCCAGAATGTGTCACAACAACCCTCAAATCAGCTACCGAGTCAACCCAAGTCAACTCCAGAAAAGTCAACGCGGGGGCGACAAGGCCCCAGAAGTCAGCGGCAATAAGTTCGGTCAACCTTTTGACCTCGATTTGTGCCAGAGTGCGACCTCACAAAATCGGAATTCTCCAACAAATTTCAGCCCTTTCAGACTATGCGTTGACCAAAGTCAACGCTGGTCAAACCTCCTTGAAAACCCTAGTTGCAGAATTTTCGTCCTTCTTCTCAGCCAACCCAGAATGTGTCACAACAACCCTCAAATCAGCTACCGAGTCAACCCAAGTCAACTCCAGAAAAGTCAACGCAGGGCAGCAAGCTAGAAGTCAACGCAGCAATAAGTTCGGTCAACCTTTTGACCTCGATTTCTGTGCCAAAGAGTACGACCTCACAAAATCGAATTCTCCAACAAATTTCAGCCCTTTCAGACTATGCGTTGACCAAAGTCAACGCTGGTCAAACCTCCTTGAAAACCCTAGTTGCAGAATTTTCGTCCTTCTTCCTGACCGTACGGATTTGTCCTTCTTCTTCACACGTGTGAGCTGAAACTGTCCTCCAAGGAGCTCGTACTAAATCATATGAGAGAAGAAGATGTGTGTTGAGTTGTTGTGAAATGCTCTCCAACTTTGCCTGTATTTATATCCATCATTGAGGGTTGTGACACATCTGCTGGGGGTGTAAAACCTTAAGGCCGACCTGCACATATAATTTATTATAAATAATAAATTCAAAATAAATGTTTTGCTCATCGGATTAAGATATATTTTATATGGATTTTACACCTCTCCGAAAGAGGAATCCAACAAAAATATTAGCCACTTAATCTGAGCATCACAACATGGAGTTTGGACCTAGTTGTCAAAATTTAACACTCCCTCTCAACTAGGGAGAACTCCATCCATCAGTGCAATCAAACATCGTGCGTCATCCCGCCGTAACTTGCTTTGCTGGCCTCTTTATTTCAGAACAGAAGTGGGTCAGTCACAAAGACATCATCCCCCGGCTGACAAATTCAGCCCAGAGGTCCGAAACCTCTATCGGACTCACAAAGAGTCTCCAACCAACCTGAAGTTGGTTCATCTGACCCGAAGTCAGGCGGAGGTCCGAGACCTCACTAGACTTGATCCCAGATCAAGTGGTTGGATCGTGCCATCCTAGATAGAGAGTACGACAATCTCTGATGCGTCCATCAGTCTTTGCTACTAGTCTCTAGCTTTTCCCACCTCATTGGCCAAATGAGAGGTACTTCCCATGAGCCCTGAACTCAATGGGTAGGATGCATACGGGGCACA
>MU968501.1:11111308-11298712 GCA_034641835.2 Pinus albicaulis | reverse complement strand
CAGCAAAGTCTCCTTGATTAGCCAACCCAGAATGTGTCACAACAACCCTCAAATCAGCTACCGAGTCAACCCAAGTCAACTCCAGAAAAGTCAACGCAGGGCAGCAAGCTAAAAGTCAACGCAGGGCAGCAAGCTAAAAGTCAACGCAGCAATAAGTTCAGTCAACCTTTTGACCTCGATTTCTGTGCCAAAGAGTACGGCCTCACAAAATCGAATTCTCCAACAAATTTCAACCCTTTCGGACCATGCGTTGACCAAAGTCAACATTGGTCAAACCTCCTTGAAAACCCTAGCTGCAGAATTTTCGTCCTTCTTCCTAGCCGTACAGATTTGTCCTTCTTCTTCACACGTGTGAGCTGAAACTGTCCTCCAAGGAGCTCGTACTAAATCAGATGAGAGAAGAAGATGTGTGTTGAGTTGTTGTGAAATGCTCTCCAACTTTGCCTGTATTGATATCCATCATTGAGGGTTGTGACACATCTGCTGGGGGTGTAAAACCTTAAGGCCGACCTGCACATATAATTTATTATAAATAATAAATTCAAAATAAATGTTCTGCTCATCGGATTAAGACATATTTTATATGGATTTTACACCTCTCCGAAAGAGGAATCCAACAAAAATATTAGCCTTTTAATCTGAGCATCACAACATGGAGTTTGGACCTAGTTGTCCAATTTTAACAGATCGGCATTACTACGAGTGAAGCCTGGCTTCATCAGGTAGCTATCTATCCTCGTACCAAGCTCTGGGTGCTTGCTTCAACCCATAGAGGGCTTTCTTCAACCTGCAAACATGGGTGTCCCGATCCTGGACTTCGAACCCCAGAGGTTGCTCCACATACACCTCTTCCTTTATCGCACCATGCAGACATGCGGTCTTCACATCCATCTGATGAAGACTCCATCCTTGTGTAGCAGCAAACGATATGATAGATCAGATGGTGGTATATCGGGCCACAGGTGCAAATATATCATCACAGTCTATGCCTTCCTTTTGAGAGAAGCCACGGGCAACGAATCTTGCCTTGAACTTTTCAACACTTCCATCAGATCCATGCTTGATCTTGTAGAGCCATTTCGAGGTGACAACTGCTTTGTCCTCCGGTCTTGGAACCACATCCCAGACATCATTCTTCATTATGGACTCATACTCTTCGTGCATAGCATCCTTCTAGACTTGATGCTTTACGGCTTCCTCAAAAGATCCAGGCTCAGATTGTACAATAGTACTCATGGCTGCTAGATACCCTTGGTATCTACTTAGCTTCTTGCTTTCACGAATGTCCCCCTTTGGGGCCATATGTCCCTCAGCATCCTCGAGAGTGTCCCTGAGCCATGATGGTCTCTTCCCTATTGAAGGAGGTGGATCAATCGGGTCAATTGGTCCTTCATCATCGGGCATCGTCTCATCCTTCGGTTCTTCTTGATTTCCAGGCCTTGCTTCATGATCTTCCTTAGATCTCGGAAGATTGACTACTTTCCTCCGGGAAGCATCTTTGTCAAAGGTAACATCGTGGCATATCTCCACTTCCCTTTGACCAGGCACATATACTTTATAGGCCTTCGAAGTTTCGCTATAGCCCACAAACATTGTGGTCTCCCTCTTGATGCTAGTTCCTCTGCAAAAGTTCTTGAACTCGTTCGTCTCATGTAATAAGAACATCCTCCCAAGGATGTCACGGGCAGCATACCAGAGAGATCAAAATGTACTAATTGCAAGACATGAGATGTCTTTGTGACACTTGAGGGGAAAGGTCCCCTTGTATACTTTCCTTTGGCACAACCCTGACATACACCTTCATGATTTTTTGAGAACTCGGGGATCCCCGTCGCCACCTTCCTTGCTTCGGGAAGGGCCTTGTAGTGAAGTTGTTCAAACCTCCGGTGCCATAGTTCAGTCTGTCGGATAGTATCACATGTCATCGCTCCCAGTGGACTTCCTCCAACCTGGTAGAGTGTACCAACTCTAAACCCAATCGTGATAGCTTCCTTGAAACTCTTCTTCCACATGCGCACCTTCCATCAATGAATGCCACATTGAAACCTTTGTCTTCCATGGCCAAAACAGACACAAGGTTCTTCTTCAAATTAGGTACATATAGTACATCTTACAGGCGGAGGACTTGACCTTGAGACAAGTGGAGGGTCACAGTCCCTGTCCCTTTCACGGGATATGTGGCATTATCTCCAAAGATAATTTGTAGATTAGTATCCTTCTCAACCATATCAGTAAGTGCTTCCTTGAACCCAATGATGTGCCTTGAGGCACCACTATCTATCAACTAGACATCCATAGTGTCGGGTGGAGATGCAGCAGAGAGGGCAGATACAAGAATGAATTCATTTCTTTTATCATCAAAAACATTTGATTCCTCATACTTGGAATTTCTTGACCTTTTGAAAGGTTGCCCATTTTCGTCGGAGGGAGCCTTCCTTTTCTTGACCTTCTTGAAAGGGCATTCTCTAGCATAGTGACCTAGCTCAGAGATGTAGGCAACCAGACTCTTATGAATTGAGTCCCTGATCATCAGCTTTGCTTTGATTTCTCCCTTCTTGTACTTTGATTTGAAAGCAACAGTTGCAGTGGATGGAGCCTCTTGGATTTTACCCTGCACATAGTCCATGACATCTTGGTCTTCCAAATTAAGATCCAATGTCATCTTCCAAGCATGGAAGTCATCCTTCCCAGTCAATTTTTCATCAGCCTTAAAGCCATTGTAGTTTGAGGAACCCATCCTCTTCTTCAGTGATTGCTACAAACTAGGGCTTTGTCTTCACCTCAGCTCTGATAACATGTAAATTTTTGAAGATGTTCTATGCTTGATGCAACTTTACTTTTATCCCCAATGTCAGTCAGCAATCACAAAAACAAGAAAGTAAAGTGTTGATAGAACATACCAGTAGATCGACAGAAGACAAGCCAGAAAAATATAAGTATGTTGGTGTGTTACAGCGGTCAACAGAATGCTTAAACCAGCAAAGTCTCAATACAGTCAGCCAACCAGAAGTGTCACACACACAACCCTTAAAGACATCTCATCAGATATCAACATAACTCAACAAAATAATCCCACATCCGGATTTTTGGCATCATCCATTTCCGGCATCATCCATATTTACGACATCCAGATTTAAGGCATCATCCATATTTACGGCATCATCCAGATTTACGGCATCCATTTACAGCATCATCTAGATATACGGCATCATCCAGATTTACGGCATCCATTTATGGCATCATCCAGATTTACGGCATCCATTTATGGCATCATCCAGATTTATCCATTTATGGATCATGAAGATGTGTGTGATGAGATGATTGAAATGTCCTCCAACGTTGACTCTATTTATATCAATCACTGAGGGTGTGTAACACATTTGTTGGGGGTGTAAAACCTTAAGGCCGAACTGCACATATTTTGAAAGTATTAAAAATAAATTCAAAATAAAAGTTCTGCTCATCGGATCAAGATGATCTTTAGATCGATCTTGCACCTCTTCGAAAGAGGAACTCAATAAAAATATTGGTGTCTTCATCTGAGCATCACAACATGGAGTTTGGACCTAGTTGTCCAATTTTAACAATATCACCACATCAAAATTCAAGAGGGTGAGAAGTGGAACACAACATTGAAGATGAATGAAATGATATATAAATCCCTAGTCATACCATTTGGGTTGAGTCTTGACAAATGCTCCCAACTCTTTCATTAGGCTTATGAATTAAGTGTTGAAACCTTGATTGGGAAGGTTTGTGGTTGTAAATTTGGAGGATATACTGGTGTTTAGAAAGACAAAAGAAGCACATGATGCATTTGATGCAAGTGCCAAAGCAGTTGAAGAAAGAGAAATTGTTAATAAATCTGCAAGAGTATTTTTTCATGAAGAAAGAATTGCTGTACTTGTGCTTTGTGATATCTCAAGTCGGATTGAAGATGGATCAAAAGAAGGTGATAATCATTGTGAAGTGGCTCTCACCAAAAAGCACATTTGAATTAAGAAGCTTTCACAATTTGGCAAGCTTCTATCAGAAGTTTATTCAAAATTTTACTGGCATTTGTGCACCAGTAAAAGCATGCAAGAGGAAAGTAGAGTTCCAATGGTACACAACAACACAAGGAGTTTTTGAGTTGTTGAAGAAGGAGGTGACCGAAAACCCTATATTGGCTTTACCAGAGTTTGGAAAAGTGTTCTATGTGGACCCTGATGCCAGTGAAATATCAATTGGAGCAGCACTTAGGCAAGAAGGTAAGTTGACTGCATTCTCTTAAGATTGCGAAGAAGAAATATTTTAGTGTGATTGCGAGTTTTACTATTTTATGCCAACATCCAAGCATTGAAGAAGTGGAAGCATTAATTGTTGCCCAAAGAATCTGTCCTTTACACTGATCATCAGTGTTACAATAAAAAATCAGAAGTATATGAAATGAGTCGAGTCCCTATAGGGCTACTCATTTGTGTTGAAGCATAGACCTAAAAGACTTAATAAACTTGTCGACGCCTTGAGTAGAAGGAAAACATTGTTGACTACCATGACAGTGGAGGTGTTAGGGACAGACCAAATGAAAAACTTGCATGAGACAATTGCATATATTTTTTAAGCATGGAAGGCCAGAAAAGAACCACGGTTTCGAGACTGAACTCCATATCTACATTATTTCATCCAAGAAGGATTTCTTTTCAGAAATCAACACTTGTGCACCCCAGAGGATTGCTGAGGGAGAAGCTCATAATAGTACTACATAATTAGGGCTTCCATGATCATTTCATAATGGACGAGAACCAAGCATTGGTGGAAGAGAACTATTATTGCAAGGAATTGCCAAGGATGTGAAGAAACAGGTCAAACATTGTAAAATTTGCGAACCTGGAAATGGGAAATGCCAAAACATTGGATTGTCCAAGCCAATGCCAATATCAAAAGCACCATGGGGAAAATGTCAAAATGCCATGAACCCAAAGAAGTAATGATTGTATCTTTATGGTTGTAGATAGATTCTTGAAAATGACACATTTAATTTCATGCAGTATAACTAGTGATGCAACAAATATAGCTGCTTGATTCTTTAGAGAAGTAGTTTGTTTGCATGGCTTACCAAGAAGCATAACCTCAAATAGAGACAGCAAGTTTATTGGTCACTTCCAGAGGACCTTGTGGAAGCTGTTTGATACCATACTGCAATTTAGTGCCACATGTATGGGAAAATAGAAATAGTGAACATGTGTTTTGGAAAACTGTTAAGATGTATGGTAGGAGAGAAACCAAGACAGTGGGAATCGGGATATGATGTCGGCATGTAATCAGAGTTTGCATACAACAATTCAGTGGCTAGATCGGTGTGAAAGACACAATTCCAAGCCACGAATGGGAGATCATCAAAAGTGGTGACCGATTTGGCAAGATTCCCTGAAGCAAGCAAGAGAAGTGCAGACGTAGGGCCATGTGCAGAACATATTATGAATGCTCACGAGTAAAGCAACAGCTATAGCACAGCAGTGAACGATATTATCAAATGGATGATAAGAAAATAGGAGACGAGATTCCACAAGGAAAACCTTGCATTATCACATCTGCAAAAAGAGACGCTCCCAAGAGGAACATACAACAAACTGAAAATTAAGAAATTTGACCTACTAGGACCCTGAAGAAAAAAATTTAAGTGCTGGAAATGACAGAGTGCTTAGATATCTCACGAACGTTGAGCGTGGGAGGCTTTGTACCAGTGCTATAAGGGTATTGTGGATAACAATACACAGATCATTAACTGGAAAGTGTAGATTCCAGAGCACAAGAGAGAAGAAATTGCACAAACAATGGAGGAAATAGTTGCAAGTAGAGCTGGTAGTTAGAAAACCAAAGAAAACTTGCTTTGTTGGGAAGGTAGGTGATTTGAAGTTAGAAGAAACCAGGTGGATTTCAAAGGAAGAGTTGGACTGAATCAGGCCACGATTGCATGAACATTCCACTGATCTTGTGAGCAGGAGCTCACTTTTCCTTGTACACTTCATGCGAGTACCCTGATTGTCCATGATGAAATCCTACATACCATTGACTTTTGCTATTCATGGGAGGCTATCAAAGTCACAGATATGAAGGGAATGTGTGAGTTGTCTAATCCCTTGAGCTCTACAGTAACCACTAAGCAGTAAGCACACTTTGGAGGACCTGACAAAAGGGATGTCAAGGTGGCATGTGCAGGCTGTTGAATAACCTTTCAATCAACGACGCAGAAAAGAAAGCAATGCTTGAAAGAGTTGAATGAGAGTTGATTGTAGGATGGAGTGAGATATCCAAGGAGCTTACTTCTCAATTCAAAAGTTGACATGGATCAGTGGAAAAATTCGTTGAATCCACTAACTAGATGGTTGGGTAATTTAAAAATAAATGCTTTACAAAGAAAAGGAGTGAGCACAGGAGACAGCGATTTCATAATCACAGAGACACAAAGAAATAGAGGAGTGCAGTACAAGATAGCAAATGGAGGGAGAAGGAGAACCCTTGCAGCAGCCAAAGGAAGAAAGGTCAAGCCAGAAATGAGGAGCATTAGACCGCCGGTATTTCAATGTTTTAATATAGGCGTAGCCCATATTTTTGTTACGGAGAAAGAAACCATTGAGCCATACCTGTAACAATTTATCCACCACGAATTTCATTTTTATAGACTGCTTGCTTTGTGAAATTTCCTCAACTATGCATTATGTGTCTTGTGTTGCTTCCATTTACTTGCGCTGTGGGCATTGAAAAGTTTTGTGGGTCCGGCATGACCCACAACCACGAATTGACCCAGATTGTCAAAAGTACAATTCCATAACACATCGTTTTGAAATTGAAGACTTATCGTTTGCCAGATTCCAGCAAAGGTGGGCCGCTTTAGTAAACCCTTTCGAAAGGATAGCTGAAGAACACCTTCTACAGAATAGTTCGCGAGAGCACACAGCGTTTGCTAAAAGGCACTCAAAATGCCCAATTTCCAGCCGTTTATATGAGAATAGGGCGAAACATAGCAGGGAAAGTTACGATCTGTCCGCTCGTTTATAGGGATTTAAGGGTTTTGGATCGATTTAGAGAAAGCCCAAAACCCCAAGGGTAGAGTTCCTTTGTGTGCACGGCTTCTTACTACGTAGAACTATAATTTCAATTGGACTTTTGACCGAATTTGAGGCACAAGCTCACCGGAAATATTACACTAAATATAGGTAAAAACTTTTGATTGCTACCTTTAGTGGGCATGTGCCGTAGCAAGTTCTTACTGAAACAAAAAAAAAACAAAAAAAAAAAACTGAATATCTTGCCCGATACCCATTTTGATTCAAGAAACATATCCATGAATTGACAACCATCCAAAAGAAATATGATGCATCTAGAAGCACTTAAAAACTCTTGGTGTTTAGGGTTTATATGATACCACATACTTGAAAGGCAAGCCACCCGCCTCGGTGCACAACACCTCCACTTCGTCTCTGGTAACATTGAGCAGGCCCTGAAATCAAAAACAAAAAGAGTCCCGCATTCGACCTCAAACAATAAAACAACTGATATGACGCTCGATCTTAATGGAAAACATATGCAGAAGTGGTAGGAGTACCCTATCTCCTGCGCACACAATTAACTCATCCCCGGGACCAAGGGCCAATCCGAGGGGTCTTCCGCCCACGAACGTCCAATTCTCCACCCGTTCGGCGCCCGGCTGGTCAACCCAGACGCGCTTGATCCATCCGTCATTGCACCCAGTGAAAAACGATTTCCCTTCCCTATCGACAGCCAAATCTTCTCCACCGGGGATAAGCCCAGGCCCTATTTTTTCAGCATTGTTCAGCCTAAAGTTGGGAGCGTAAACACCTTCCGCGGGCAGGCGAGGAAGGAGATGAACGGGGAGTGGATGAATTGGGGACGTTCTGAGCAACGCCTGCCAGGCCGCTGCCGAGGCCAGGCATAGTACAGCGACCCACACTGCATTCTGAATTAGCCCTCCTCCCATGTTAAATTTTCTGGATCACTGGGTATTATTTCCGCATATACATATATGCAAGTCCAAGTGGGAATGGAATGTCTGGATTTTACTGAAATAGTGGTGCAGTGCGGAAAAACAAATCAGTGTGGAAGTGAGTTTTGCCTGCAATGGCCCATCCCTCTAATGGCCGCCGGTCAGCGGAATCCCTAACAACATTTTGGGATAGACTTTATGGAATTATCAGTTCTTGGATCGCCAGAGAACATGATTCAACCTGCTCTGGATACCCATCCAACGGTGGAGCTAAATTCGCCAACAACTATTTTCGTTTGGCCCTGCCGGGTCAGTTGCTATGAATTTGCGAGTCAAAGCACGAGACACATTGGCTGACTAATTGTCCACTTGCCTGGTTTGCTATCGTCATGTATGCGGTGGTTGGCTTATTCAAATTGAAGCTTTTCGCTTTCTGGCGTGATAGGGAATAAAACTATAAACCATGAAATTATATTAAGCTAACCATGTGACTGTAAACACATTAACAGAACCAGTGAATGGAAGGAGCCCTCCCAACCATCCAAATAGAATAGTGCACTGCAAAAGAGATGTTGCAGATTGAGGAACGAGAGGTTAAGGATTTTATATCTCCTGACTGTAGTTGAAGAAGGCTTGTGTAGAAAAATATATTCATAAGAGATCTTGATTCAAATTTTAAAAAATGAAATAAAAACTTAAGAGATCAGGGTTTTTTTGAAGTGAAATAAAAAGTTAGGAGCTAATTTTTAGGTTTTTTAAGTGAAAAAAAAATCAGGAGCTACTTTTTAAGTTTTTTTTAGAGAGGAAAAAGTGACTTGATTAAAAACTTATTAACTTATTATTAATATATTTTATATTAGAGAATGGACATTTCTACAATTATAAACATAAAATGAGAAGAGTGTTTGATCACGATTTTATAAGAAGTAAGTTCTTAGATTAAGAGGAACTAAAAACATTAAATGAGTTAAAGTATTGAAACTAATTTGAAATTAGAAATTATAAAGTTAATATTGGATTCATTAATAATTGATAATTAACTATTAGAGAGATCAAACTATTGAATTTAAAATATTGAATTTTTTAATTTAAATTTAGAAATTATAAATTTAATATTAGATTCATTAATAATTGATAATTAACTATTAGGGAGATCAAACTATTGAATTTAAAATATTTAATTATTTAATTTGAAATTAGAATAAAATTTAAATGAGTTGAAACTAATTTGAAAGTAGAAATTATAAATTTAATAACGGATTCATTAATAATTGATAATTAACCGTTAGGGAGATCAAATTATTGAATTTAAAATATTTAATTATTTAATTTAAAATTAGAATAAAATTAAGATTAATTAGAATTATTTGGATGATAATGATTTGTAATAGATGAATGAAGAATATGGGAGAGGGGTATTCAATTGATGAAATAAAATAATAAAAAGAAATTGGAAAGTAAAGAGAGATATGGAATTAATTTTATACAAATTTTTACTATGTGAAATAAAAAATGTTTCCTTTAACTTTTGTTAAACTTAATCCCATCTCTTTAATTAAATAAATTTATAAGATTTCTCTAATTGGATATCCCTCTTCCCTTTCCAATTTCTTTTTATTATTTTATTTCAGCAATGGAATACCCCTCCCCTTATTCTTCATTCATCTATTACAAATTATTATCATCCAAATAATTCTAATTAATCTTAATTTTATTCAAATTTCAAATTAAATAATTCAACATTTTAGCTTCAATAATTTGATCTCTCTAACGGTTAATTATCAACTATTAATGAATCCGTTATTAAATTTATTAAATTTATAATTTTTATTTCCAAATTAGTTTCAATACTTTGATTCATTTAAATTTTATTCTAATTCTTTGGTTAAACGGTGATGAGGGATGTTGTTATAGTACTCATCACATGTTCAATTCCCATCGGAAAAAAAAAAAGTGAAAAATTGAAAGATACTACCAAACTTACAAAAAAAAAAATTATTTTAATTTCAAATTAAATAATTTAATATTTTAAATTCAATAGTTTGATGTAATTATTAATGAATCCTATATTAAATTTATAATTTCTATTTCCAGATTAGTTTGAATACTTTGACTCATTTAATGCTCTTAGTCCCTCTTAATTTAATGGCTAATTTCTTGCTCCCTATAAAATCTTCGAGCACTCTTTTCATTTTATGTTTTGACTTTCTGTCTTTGAAAATGAGTGAAGTGTTCACTCGTACTCAACCAACAATATACAAAGTTCTCCATAAGCTCTCAACATTCCATTTTATATGTTATCTTATATTATTAAATAAAAATTTGTAAAACAAAAAAAATATTGCATTAAAACATGGAAAAATGTTCTTTATGAATACTCAAGTTCATATATTAAGATATTCCTAATATAAAATATGTTGACAAAGAGAGACTGCAGAGAAGTAATCGAATTTTCTATGTTAAGATAACCCTGAAAGCAATTGTAAGACCAAAGTATAATTATTATAAAATATGTTGACAAAGAAATATTACAAAGAAGTAATCAAAAGTTATATGTTAAAAATGTCTAGATAATTGTGCATAAAGTTAATATTTATAATAGATGGTGGCTTAAATCATAAGAGAAAATAATTAAGATTTAAATTCCAATAAATGATAAATATTTGCCCAAAAAAATAGTTGAAACAGTGGTAATGAATATGTAAAAAAAAAATATTTTTTTAGTAAACGAGATATAGAAACTAGTGGAATCAGAGAAATACTCACAACACTAAACGCAACATTCATATCACTAGTTCCAAAACCAAGACGATTGGAAAGTCTGGATAGTTTCAAACTTGTGATTTACAAAATTATTTCAACTATTATAGCAAATAGATTGAAACAGCTTCTTCCACTTTAAATATCTCTTTCTCTAATGGGTTTTTGTAGAAGGCTGACAAATTGCGGATGGGATAATAGTGGTGCGAGAAATAATTCTTTCTCTGGTTAAATCGAAGCACCCAGGTATTTTGATAAAATTGGTTTTATACAAAGCTTGTGATCGAATTAGTTAGTCATTCTTACTACAAATTTTACAAGCTTATGGCTTTTTTGAACAATGGCTTGAATGGGTGAGGTCACTTATTTCAATTATATTTTTTCTATTTTGGTAAATGGATCACTTTTCTAAACTATTCATCTCTCTAGAGGTATAAGGCAGGGTGACCCCTTATCACTATTTCTCTTTATCTTAGTTATGGAAGGACCTTGTTGAATGTTTCAAAAAGCAGGAGATTTTGGTTATATATATGGTCTTCAAACTTTCCTATCTCCCACCTTCAGTTTGTTGATAATGTAATATTATTTGGTTTACCTACATGGAGAGAGGCGACAAGGATGGACAATATTCTTCACATTTTTATATCGGCCTCAGAGACTACTATGAACAATGATAAAACAAAAATGTTTCTTTTTAACTGCCGGAAATCAGTTCAACTTAGGCTCAATAGTACCATTAGTTATAATAGAGGGTATTTACCATCTAAATATTTGGCGATTTCGCTCATATTATTTTATAACAGAGTGTCCACATGGGAAGAGATCCTGAGAAACACGACGCAAAGTGAATAACTGGGTTCTCGGGACACTTTATTTCCCCATCCATTTAGTTATGACAAAATTTGTTCTATAAGCAAAATTTGTATGTTTACAAGAAGGGGGAAAAGTAGATCACCTACTAATTACTTGTACTTATTCTCAAAAAATGTGGCAGTTTGTTCATCATATTTTTAAATGAGCCTTACCAACTTCATATGATATAAAGGCTTGGTTGGAAGAATGGTTTCGAAAAAATTTTAAAAATCCAATGATAATGAAAGCTTAGCATCTAATTTTATGAAAGCTTAGCATCTAATTTTAGATTTCTCCTTATGGAATTTGTGGAAGGAGAGGAATATTAGAATTTTTGAAGGAAAATGTCGACCCATCTCAATGTTGCAAGAATTGATATTAAAAAATATTAGAGAAACTTTACTAGGGGTAAGAAAGATCCTTGTGATCGGTTATCTGGAGTTCACCTTCCATTTATCCAAGGTACTACAGATAAAATCGCCAGAATCCTAAAGAAACATAATGTTTCCTCAACCTTCAAACCCTCCCGCACCATTCGGAGTTCGCTTAGTTCGGTTAAGGACCCAATTTGCCCTAAGGATGGTAAGGGTGTTTACTTGATTCTGTGCTCTTGTGGGATCCCTTACATTGGTGAAACTGGTCAATCAATTAGTCAAATAATTCATGAACATGTCATTGACCTTAAGCATAATAGATCACGCTCCTCTGTCCTGGCAGAGCATGCTGAGAAGACAAATCATCACATTTGCATTGAAGATGTTGAGGTTATTGCGAGGATTGACCATTTCTACCACCACAAGTTGAGAGAAGCCCTGGAAATCGAAAGAGGTATGTTAACTTCAACAAGGATGATGCGTGGATTGTTAGCAGAAGATGGATTCCTGCCCTTCATTATTATTATTATTATTATTTATTTATTTATTATTATCATCATTATTATTATTATTATTTATTTATTTAAAAATTTTATTTATTTATTTATTTTTATTTTTAATTATTATTATTATTATATATATATATATGTCTCAGTGGGCGTTAACCATCATCATCATCATCATCATATTTATTTATTTATTTTTGCTAACTTTGTAAAAATTTACAATAAGTTAAATAGAATTACCTATCAAATAAGATAACTATTTTGATGAGATTTGAATCACATAACATATAATTATTAAAAATAAAATAAATATATAAAATTCAAACTATAAATATTATTTTTTTTTTTTAACATTTAATTTATTCGATAAAAATAAAAACAAATAAAATAATTATTATTCGAAAAATAAAAATAGAAAATAAATATATATAAATAGTAAACATTTAATTTATTCTTCAAAAATATATTAAATTATTATTATTTTTATTAAAAATAAATATAAATATATAAAATTCAAATTATAAACATTAAACATTTGATTTATTTTTTTTTAAATAAATAAACTATTATTATTTTGATTTTATTTCCTATTTTAGTCAAACTAGCAGTTATTTTACAAACGGCTAGTTGGAGCTTTACAATCTATTTAAATGGGTTACCTGATCAGATTTTCCATCTTGTCTTGATGATGAACCACACTGACTGGTTCGAAACGCGTCGACCAAATCTACTTTGATGTGATTTTCACCGAAAGATTTTAATCACAAAACTTTATTAGTGTTCCCTCTGGAATCGGGAGCTGAGAAAATGGATGACAATGAGGGGCTTATTATAAAATAATTCAATATTGAAGCCAACAAAGTCTTTACTCTGCATAAGGCTCAAAATAGAGGATTATTTGGGGATAGTTTATTCCAACCTCCTCCAGAAGCCTTCACCGCATTGAGTTTTGATGGGGCCTCAAAAGGAAACCCAGGTAAAGCAAGTTTTAGAGGTATTTTTCGGGATGAGAAATTGAATCCTATTCATGTTTTTCCTTTTTCCTATGGGGAGGCTACAAATAACCTTACAAAATATTGGGCTTTAGAGAGAGGATTGAAAATAGTAGAGAAAAAAGGGATGTGATTGATACAGATTCGCGAGGACTCCCAAATGTGGTCAATATTGTGAATAAAATTTTATTGGGTCATCCTCCAGAGAAAATAATTCGTAGTTGGCATCTCCATGAGGTGGTAAATAATATCAGAGATTTGTTGATCACTTTTGCTTATGTTATTCCCACACACATGAGGAGGGAAGGCAATAAGGTAGCATATTGTTTAGCCAACTAGGGAAGTCGTGAGAGACACGTAGCACTGGATATGGAGTGGTCAGATTGGACACGTTAGGATCATATGCAGGAGCTAAAACATTGGATCGAACAGGATAAACACCTAGCTGAATCTAGGATCCCCAATGGGGGTGTCTTACCGGCAACAGAACACTGGAAAGTAATATGAAGCAATTTTACGATTATAGGTTTCCGATCGAGGTGATGATTGACATGCATAATTCTTGTTTGGTGAAGGTGTAGGTGGCCTTTGTAAGAAGAGCATCATCCTCCACTTGGCCTCGCATGGAACACATGTGGTGTACCCTCGCCTCAAGTTACAACAACTGAATATTGAGGTCCTTTCAAATTTATTGCACGAGGATGGCAGTTTGGGGTTTTGACTATGTCAAGGGTTTCATACACCCAATTTGCTTTGTCAATTCATGTATGGATTATCTCCCATATGGTGGATTGGATGTTATAAGGAATTTCTAACATCCCGAGAAGGTTCATTAATGAGTTCACCATGATACATTGCCTTGGGATGGCAGAGTCCTGGGGGAAGCAATACACTTGGCAGTCATTCTAGAAATTGCTGAGATTTTGGCTCTTACCAGGTAAATGTTATATTATGACCGCAACTATGTATACAAGTCCTGTTACTGTTTCAGGGTGTGAACAAGAGTTTTCAATGTCTTTGGAAACTTTCTGGTGCTACACTTTTATTTACGTACTTGTTTCTCAGTTGGTCGTTTCACTGTTAAGGAAAGGTTGTTTACATTGTTGTTTTTATGCAAGATTCGGGGAGGATTTGGCTAACTCATTCTTCGACATTAGTCATCATTGTGTTCAATAATGATTCATTATAATGTAAAAAAAAAAAATTCATGCAACATATTTGGTTTTATCTAATTGGTCAATGTTTTTCGTGTTATTTTTACACAATATAGGGTTTGGACGCTCTTTTGAATTGGTTGTTGTCCTTCCATTGGCGGAACCTAAGTCCCTCGACCCCTCTGTGATTTTTTTTAATAGTCATGTTCTGGTGTGTCGAGTATGGGATAGCAGATCCTTCTCGATATAGTTCTAAATTAGTCCATCATCTCATTATGCTTGGGTCAATTTTCACATCCCAAGGTGTCATAGAGTCTACTCCTCTTGCCTTAATGGTTTCTAGTGAAGTGTATCATTCCACAGTTTCAATAGGTAAGGGTCTCTGCGTTTTTTGTGGTCAATAAATATTCCTTTGAAGGTTTCTTGACGGCTCATGGTTTGTGGTAGAAGTGGGGAATTTCAATCCTTCATCAACCATAAATTGCACTTTTGTGTTTCAAAGTTGTCATATTCTCCAGCTACCTATTGTAGTCGGTTAAGTCCTTCGGTCCAAAATATTGACTTTTGTGTTGAATATAGGTTTCAAGCTCACATGGCCCCACGTCAAATATTACCCAGAAACGGGGGAGGTGCTCTAAGGGTGTCTTTGTAACAACCCTATTGAAAATTACATGTAATAAAAGTTAATAAAGGAAAAATAATAACCATTGATTATGGGACACTTATTCCAAGTTGAATGTTGGGAAAAACATCCTCGTGTGGGTGTTCATTTGATTTATTATTGCTAAGGAAATTGGTAAAGGCAATGGATATGGCTTTGGAAAGGAAAAGTGGAATTAATGGGAATTTTATTTATGAAAATAATGGAAATTAGGAGAAAATGAAGGTAAAAGGTCATAGGTTTCATGTGAGGAGGAAATTGAAGGAAAATAAAGGCCTCATTGATAAAAAGGCTTTTGAAGGTCAGTTGGTACCTTTTGTAAGTTTATTTTTAGATCTCTCTCTCTCTCTATTCTCTCGCTCATACCCTTGGACATTAAAATTTTCTTGGAGGATTTCAGCATTGGATTACGAAAGGAAAAGAAGGCAAATATCAAGCAAGGAAGAGCAGGATCAAGCAACTATAGCAGGATTATTTGTAGGTATCGATTTGCATATGTGGTTTCCTTGCTAGATTTGGCATGCTTGGTGTTGCATGTGTGTTTTTGGTTCTCTTTCTGTCATTGGCATGGGCTTTTCCAGGTGTGAAGTGTTTTTCAACCTAGCCTTACCATTTCCGGATAGCCATGGTGTTATAGGGTTCTCATGTTTTAGTTGAGTTGGATTGTCGAATGGATTCGAATTTGAGTGAGGTGGATCTATGAATGAAAGAACACATGGCCTGATAACCCTTGAACCAAACTGTGAGTTGTGGTAAATTTGGATAGTGTGTTGCCTCGGTGGGCCGAGGAATCCTCGACTAGTGAATGGCAGGATATATGGTAAAGCCTAGAGGTGGGTGCTCTCCATCAGGCCTAGGAATCTCGAGATGGGATATACAGTAAAGCCTCAAGAGTGGAGTCTCAATTATGGCCCAATGATCCCTAGATCAGACCATGGATTTCAGTAAATCCTAGAGACTTGGAGATAGGAAAATTCCTCATGGTGTAGGTGGAGAAATTTGGTGGCACCCATTCTTGTTTTGGCCTAGTTATCTGGTGGAGATCATGGGAAAGCATATTATTACATGTTTAATGTTTTGGCTTAGTGATCCAGTGTGGATTATGGTAAAGCCTTATTTCTATTGATGGGGGTAAGGTGATTTAGCCTCGGGAAGACCTGGTTGGTTCTTTCGGTTTGAGTCTCGCATTCATGCTTGGAATATGGCACGGGGGTGATTGGCTGAAGAGAGATTTGGTTCAACCAATCTATGGTCGAGTGGAATGTGGTAGTCCCATACCAGATTGGTTTTTTCATTCATTAATGATAAGTTCTTTCCTTGGTATCTTATGTGTAAATTTACTAGTTTATTTGTGGATTCTATGGTGGATGTATCCTTTTTCTATTGTTATTATGTTGGTTATACAAATCTATTATGAGAGTGATGATGTATGGCTTTGATCGTGTTTTGATTTGTAAATGAATGAACAATGTATCTATGACCTAATAGATGATAATGCATCTAATGATATAAGGGAACAATGCTTCTTAGTGATTCTCAAATAAGTATGAGACCCTATGCTCAGATATGTTATTTAAACCTGTAGATTACATATTTGTGACATGTTTGACGAAATTTATGTCATGGCTAGTAGGGGTCCAGTGAAGTCCTTGTTTAAGTGTTTGCATTTACATCATTATTTCATTGATATATTTCAGTTCTAAAATTGTCATGGAATTATGGGCAATGACCTGGGCATTGGGCCTGAAAAAGTGGCACATAAATTAGGGTCGCAAGCTGAGAACTACTAGGAAAATTCCCCAATAACATGCATGCCATGTTGTGTGTGTGACTGAAGGTTTCCAATCGCTCTCTTGCCCATGTCAAGCATGTGACTAGGGGGTTGATGCTTGAAAAGGTCAGTTTGATGCAAGGGCTAGCCTTTTGGAAGGTTGTCATGGCTCCTAGGTGTCCTATAGTAGGTGTATAAGGTTTGTTTAGTTATTTGGTGACGGTTCCACTTCCTTAAGGTGACCTGGGAGGTTGAATTGAATCATAGTAGCCAAGCATCACAGGTTTACTCATGTTGGTTGGTTACTTTAGTAGATATGGGAGGAGGGTATTAAAAAGTGGCATTAGAGCATGGCTCACCCCTTATACTGGATGGGCGGTGTGTGTTTATCATGCATTCACATCAGTTTCACATGTGTTACTCATCCTTGTGGTCTATATGCTTATTGAATATGTATGGTGATAGTCGTGGTTGTAGTGATGTTTCCATGTGAAAGTGAGGGTGTTGTCATGGAATGTTTCATCATGTGTGTATGATTGGTTACATGCTATTGCTTGCATGTTGTCAGTATACATTGGTGAGGTTGTTGTTGTCATGCATGAGTTCATGGTATGTGTAGTTGATATGGTCATGCATTGATGACTGGACTCTAGCTAGAATGATGTTTATGTGTTGATAGACTCATTTTTCATATGTATATATGATGTTATGATTATTTCTATAAATGTGTTACGCTGATTTGATTGATCTTGCAGATGAGATATCCTCCCTAGATTATGTTGAGGTACGTTGGTTTATTGTGATTTGGTTTAGCTGACAAGAGATGCCTTGTAGGATGAAATCAAAGATGACTAGTAAGATGGTAGACTACAAAGATTCTCCCTATGAATCAGATGAGAAACATGGTGTTTGGCATTCTTCTGACTTAGGAGACACACTGAGAAGTGTGAAGGAATAAATAAGGAGTTGTAAGGTGGACAATGAAAAAATCATACAAGAACAAGTGAAACAAGTAGAGGTTAATGCAATACTCCTTCAGAGCTTGTCAGAATTGCAGCGACGGGGGCCACTTTGGATCAACCATGGGCAGGAGGATAGAAATAATGGGGCATATGGTAGTAGGTCTCATGGTGGTCACAAGTTGGATAGAGATGACATCGTGAGAGACGACAGGTTGCTGGATACTCTAGATAGGAGAGGTGATGGACAGAAGTACTATTCTAGTTCTGGTTCTAATAGGAATTATGATTGTCATCGTTACCATCCTTACAGGAGGAGTGATAGAGGATACTTGCCATATGAGTTTAAGAAAGCAAAGCCACCTAATTTTGATGGATATTTAAAGAAGCTGAAAGATGCAGAGGCTTGGATACTTGGGATGAAGAGTTGCATAATTACATAGATAATAAGAAGGCCAGAGTAGTTTTCTTCAGCTTGAAAGTTAAGGTATATATCTAGTTGGAAGATGTGAAGTGGGTCAGAGACATCGGGACAAAGGACATCAGTTGGCATGAGTTCAAGAGGATTTTCAGGAAGAAATACTTGTTAGAGAGGTATTACAATAGTGAGGCCAAATAATTCTATGAGTTAAATATGGGATCAATGACAGATGAAGAGTACACAATTAAGTTCCTAGAGCTATTGAGGTATGTAACATATATTAAGGATTAAAAGTCTAAAGTTCAAAGATTTGTTAATGGATTGCAATTAACATTTAATGAATAGATTGAGTATGATGAGCCTCAGTCACTTGAAGAAGTTATTGGGAAATTGAAGCATTGTTATGAGCAATCGAAGCATAAGAATGAATCTCAACAGCGATGGAAATGCAAAGATAAAGGTAAAGGTAAATTGCATCTGAAAAGAGCAAGGTATCAGAATGCAGAAGAGAAATAAAATGTGGCACCACAAAAGAATATCACTGCAGATGGACAGGGACATGGGTCACAACAACAACATAGAGGTAATGGTACTAGGCGATTGGAGTGTTGGACATGAGGTAAGGAGAATCTCAAGAGAGATTATCTGCAAAATCATGGTGGTAGGCCTCAGATATATAGTGAGTAGGAGGTGTAGACTGTTGGGGATGTTGGTTAGAGTGTTACTCGTATCTATGCAACACTGGATAATAGGTAGGCATACCATCAGGCATCTATCTTTGAAATGGACAGTAAGATTTGTGATCAAGTTGTTTCTATTTTCATTGACCCTAGATCTAATTATAGTTATGTTAGTCTTGAATTGGTGGATAAATATGGTTTGAATAAATAAGTGCATGCAGAGCCTTGGTTAGTGCAGTTAGCTATAGGTACTAAGAAGCGAGTTCATCATTAGGTAAGAGCTTGTGCATTTAAACTAAATGTTATTCCTACATCCGCTCATTTTAATGTATTGACGTTGGGAGCATACAATATGATTTTGGGTATGGATTGGTTATATCTTCATAGGACTAAAGTGGATTGTTATGACAAATCCATTGAGTGCTTAGATGATAATGGGGAACAAGGATTCTTAAAGGGTAAGAAGAAATCAATATTGTTAAGAATGGTTACAACTGTGCATGCCAAGCAAGGTCGCTGGAAAGGGTGTGTATTATTTGCAGTGCATATTTCTTGTGACAAAGGTAAGCAAGTTGAGGATGTAAACGTTTTGAGCATGTACCCAGTTCTACATCAGTTTCAAGATGTGTTTCCCGCAAAGATTTTAGATTCCCAACCTCACAAGGAATTGGACTTTTCTATTGAGTTGGTACCAAGGGCAATGCCAACATCAAAGCACCTTATAGGACGAGCACTCCAGAGTTAGTAGAACTAAAGTTGCAGTTAAACAAAATACATTAGGCCAAGTGTATCACCTTGGGGTGCACCGATATTGTTTGTGAAGAAGAAGGATGGTACTTTCAGGTTATGCATTGATTAAAGGGAGTTGAACAAGGTGACCATCAAGAATAGGTATCCATTGTCGAGGATTGATGACTTATTTGATCAGCTAAAGGGAGCAATAGTGTTCTCAAAGATTGATTTGAGATCCATATATCATCGAGTACACATCAAGGAAGATGATATTTATAAGACAACTTTTCTGGACTAGGTACGGGCATTATGAGTTTTTTGTAGTTTTATTTTGTTTGACTAATGCTCCAACTACCTTTATGTGTTTGATGAATAGTGTGTTGCATCCTTATCTGGACAAGTTTGTTATTGTGTTCATTGATGATATATTGGTATATTCTAAAAATGAGGAAGAGCATGTCGAGCACTTAGCAACAGTATTGAGATTGTTGAGAGAGCATTATTTGTATGCTAAGCTCAGAAAGTGCAGTTTATTTCAAACTGAGGTACATTACTTGCGACATGTTGTTTCTAAGGAAGGCATAGCCATAGATCTAGGAAAGATAATAGCTATCATGGAGTGGGAAATTCCTAGAAATGTGAAGAGTTAAGGTCCTTCATGGGGTTGGAAAGTTATTATAGGAGGTTCATTAGGAACTTCTCATAGATTTCTTATCATATTACATCATTGCAAAGAAAAGGTAAGAAGTTTGAATGGACAGGGGAGTGTGCTGCTAGTTTTGAGCAGTTGAAGAATTTGTTGACACATGCTCCAGTGTTAAAGATTGCAGATCTAGACAAATAGGTTGTGGTATGTAAAAATGATTGCAAGAAAGGACTTGGTGGAGTCCTTATGCAGGAAGGACACGTGGTATTCTACGAGTCACGAAAACTAAATGAACATGAGAAAAACTACCCGACACATTATCTTGAGTGAGCAACGATCATTCATGCACTAAAGATGTAGAGGCACTATCTTCTTGGCAGGAGGTTTGTACTGATGAGTGATCACAGTGTGTTGAGATACTTTTTTGACCAGCTGAATCTGAATGCCAAACAAGCTAGATGGCTGGCCACGATCAATGAGTTTGACTTTGCTATCAGGTATATCAAGGGAAAAGAGAGGGTTTCAGATGCTCTTAGCAAGCATATACAGGTGAATCATATAACAATTATGAGCTCCTATGGGACAGACTTACGGGATTAGATCTTACAGGAAATTCAGTAGGATGGCAAGTATAAATATCTTATGCACATGTTATAATAGAGTACAAATACATGTATAGTTAGTGGTACAGGTACATGTACATGCGCATGTACAGGTGCACAAGATGTGGAATACTGTCTTACAACATATGGATTGGTCATGTTTAGAGATAAGATATACGTGTTGTTAGCGTTCTGTAATTTGCTAGAGATTGTGAGAACTAATCACATAGGCCAACATCAAACCAACTTTGGAATACAGGACCTAGCCTTGCTAGATTCAGAGAGGGCTCTCTCTATAAGATATAACTTCGTTTAAATAAGTTTTAGGCTAGCTATGATAGTACTTGGGTTTTGGGTTTTGTTTTGGATTTTGGAACATTGATTGTATTCAATGGATTAATGTCTATTGGGCAATGAGTCGAAATATAATTGGATGGTTGCATCAATTGTTCACAGAGTAAACACAGGGCAAGCTAGGAATATTTACTGGATCTCTTGGATTTATAAATGGATTTATGACGAAAATATGAAGAAATTCACAGAAACTAAAGAGAAATTAAGAATTATTTAGTTTGGCTTTCAATGGAAAACATAATGATTGTAAAGACAGCTAGAATAAGGTACTCAAAAGTAAATCCTATTCATCACGCTTTCTGATTTACAATTAGAATTCAGATGTTTACAATGAAAGATGACAATGAAACAATACTAACAGAAGAAAAACATCACCAATATTTAAGCCACAAGAATCCTGTGAATGGTCTGATTATTATTGATGCTCCAGTGCTTTGGAAAAGCTTACAGTACTCCAAAAGATAGTAATGATTATGATTTCAATAAATCGACCCTTTATACTTCCAAAACTGAAGTATTTATACAGAAAATTACAACAAAACAGTCTCTAACAGACTTGAACTAAAAAATCTAACTATTACAAAATTATAGTTTTGGTGGAATGCGCTGTGTAGAGCAGGTGCTGATGTAGTGGGGCAGTTTAGGACATGGACCACAATTTTCTGATCTACTAGTAGACTAAATGTTGTGTTGGCAAATGAACTATTGTATGAACAGAGTGTTGAATGCCTTTTGTTTTCCAACTCAACCTTTTTTTTTTGTTTTGTCACTTGAAATCCTTTTGCTATGTTAAAACCTTTTTTGTAAACAAACAACGTGAAAAACCAATATACCAGACTTGAAAACTTTTAAATTTCAATTCTGAAACTGCATCGCATCCGCGCACTTCGCAATATTTAGAGTTTAAGTTTATGAAGAATATTACCGGGGATGTGATGCAAAGTGGGATGTGATGTGGAGGTACGATGGAACCGGACTGCAGTGCAGATCATAGTTTTTAAGTTTTTGTTATAAGCGTGGAGGATGTAAACACTAAAAACCGTGAAGTCCGAAGCGGGGGGGAGGAGGTAAGTGACGTGGCAGGGGAAAAGTGGGACCGAATCGCAGGTGCAAATCACACATTTTAAGTTTTTAACTATAAGCAGCGGAGGTAAACTCTAAATCCTGCGAAGTGCGACGTGCAGGGATGGCAGAGTGACATGGCAGGTAAGGTGGGACCAGACTGCATCGCAAATCGCAAACTTTAAGTTTTAGTTATAAGCATGGAAGTTAAATTCTAAAATTTTCGAAGAGTGGGGAGAGGGACCCACCTGCATCGGCGGAGTTTATAAGGTGGTGAATAGTTTATGTGGTAAGGAAAAGTTTATAATTTTTTCATAATATATCAATGTATTTCAAAGGTTGTGAAGTGGGGGCGGAGTTGTTGTGGTGGGCCAACCGCCGCATCGAAAGTTAAAACAAATAGATTGTAGGCGCTCACAAAGGTAAGTTAAAACAAATGCGATGCAATGTATTGCAAATCGGCAAACACAAGTTTTAAAGTTTATTTCTGATGCGAAACATGTAAAATCTATGAAGTGCGATGAGGGCCCCAATTTAATCGCGATTAGGGAATAGGAAATAGAGGAAGTGAAAAGTGATGAAAAGGTAAAGGTAGAAGGGTAAAGCGAAAAGGCAGAAAAAACGTAAGGTGTTAATGTTTTTCAAAAGGAAAATGAAATGGAAGGGAAGTGTGGTGTGTAAAATGGGTCCCACTTCATCGTATATTGTCCTTCGAAAGGTTTGTAGGAGACGACAATGTAAATGATTTTTGGTTTTGGCCTATGGGAAAAATGATTTTAAATGTGCGGGATTATAATGAAATGTGTGGAAATATATAAGTGGGGAAGGAAATGAAAAGGAAAATGAATGAAATGAAAGTAGGGGGAGATTATGCTATGGTTTAAAACTTTAGGATATGAGTTGATAATCAGAATTTAAACCATACAAATAACTTTTCCGTAGGCGCATTTAAACTAGCAGCCATTCAAACCTTTAAGACAGAATAAAGTTTTTTTTTTTCTTTCTTTCTTCCCTAACATTTTGTTTTGACTCCTTTGTTTAGAGCATCTAACACCTAACATTTTATTTTTCCTTTTTTATTTAGAGCATCTAACACCTAACATTTTATTGACATGGATGCCTACAAAAATAATAAGCTTCCTAACATTTTTAACTTTTTGATTCTTTTGCATCCATATCCTACCTTAATATTTTGAAAAGTTTTAACTACTTATGCTACCTTATCAAAACAAATGATGTTACAACATCTCCCTTGGTTCAGATTAAACTATTGAACCAATGCTTATTTTCTATCTAACTAATTAATCTGTCAAGATTAAACAGTTTGACAAATTATTTTTCACTACCTATTAACAAGTAATTTAAACCTAATTCGATCATGCTTAAACTGTATGATTGAATTTTATTGAACATTTTTGGCATTTTAAACAAGCTACACACAATTTATTTTCAGAAATAAACCAAACTAAGAGTAGTGACATTTGGATGTGCAACACTTTCAGAATTTATTGTTTTTTTTTCTTTTTTATGGGGTTCACATCTTATATTTTTTTATTTATAACATATACCCTCTTTTGATTTTTTATGTTATCTCCTTCTTCTTTTTTCATTTATTTTGAAAATTGTTTGTAGATTGGAAATCATTTTAAAAAATAAATTTGACAGATAGAATAAACTCAGTCACCTTGAAATCTTATGAAATATAGGACCCTAAGAGTGGCTTCAATTGGGGATGACACTTCCATGCATTGAAGTTTCAAGAACCTGTGATCAATAGCCTTATCCATTGGGCATCTGAGCAATCTGTAATCTGATTCATTTTATGCTTTCAAATATTATGATGGTCTGTTGACCATGGCTTAGGGCATTCTCTGTGGGCTTCAATCTTATTTAGAAAAACATCCAATCCAATCTATGTTGACTATGATATTTACAATGATGAAAAAAAAAAAAAAATAGACTAGGAGAAATAATGCTTCAACATCCTGCCATTTACAGGACCACTAGGTAACTCCGTTCCATCTATATCTGTGAGAAAAAATGCATTATCACCTCTAAAAGAATTTATAATATATGGTCCCATCCATAGATTATCAAACTTGTTATGCTTCCCTTTGTCTTCTCTCCTTGCATCCCATTTTAAAACTTAGTCACCAATAGCAAAATCAACTGCCTTGGTCCTTTTGTCAAAGATTTTCTTGATATTTTCTTGTATGAGCTGTGTTATTTTATACACCTCTTCTCTTGTTTGCTGCAACTGAATGGCTTGATTGATCCTTCTGAGTGTATCATTTGGTTCTACTTGTAACTCTTGCATTATATTCATCATGGTTGTGCGAAAGAATATGGAAAAACAACATCCATTCCATAGACAAGTTGGTATGGTGACATACCAATGGATTTCTTGGTACGAAGCCTATCATCCCAAAGTGCACTGATTAACTTATTATGCCAAGGCTTTTTATTATGTTCTAATAATTTCTTGATGATCTTTACCAGACTCTTGTTGGATGATTCAGATAGTCCATTACCTTGTGGGTAATAGGTTGTTGAATGTCCTAAAGAAATATGATATTTGTCACAGAATTCAACCATATTTTTGGACTTAAAGGTCGTTGCATTGTCAGTGATGATTTTCCTTGGGCAGCCAAATCTGGACAAGATATTGGTCTCAACGAACTTGGTAATAACATCATCAGTGGCATTTCTGGAAGGGATGGCTTCTATCTACTTAGTGAAGTAATCTGTGGCTATTAAAATCCACTTGTGTTGGGCAGAGGAAGGAGGATAGAATTCACTAATGAAATCCAAACCCCATTGCTGGAATGGGCTTTCAACATAAATGGGTTTGAGAGGCAAGGGTAGGAGTTTCTTTTTACCTTCAAAAATTTGGCACTTATGACAGGTTGTGACTTTCTCGTGGACATCAGAAAACAGGGTGGGCCAGTAAAACCATCCCTGAGAATCTTATTAGCAGTAGTCTTCCAATATAGGTCGCCACCACAGTCTCTTTCATGAAAATCATTCATAATCTTATCTGCGTCATTCTTCAACAAAAATTTGAGTAATAGGCCACCAAAATATTTCCAATAAAGGACATTATCAATGATGCAAAATTTTACTACCTTTAATTTCATAAATCTAGCTTTAGTTTTTGTAAGACCAGGAAGGGCATTTAAATTGAACAATACATAAAGCAGGTCTGCATACCAGGGAGAATTTAAAAATTAGTCATTGATTTGTGGAGTCACCTGCTCCTCTTGATCATCCAAAGTTGCTACCAAATTTATATCCAGAGCTTGAAAATTGGACTCAGCCATAAGTTGTGCAAGTCCTTGCCATTGAATTAGTTTGGTAGGTTTTATTTCCAGATCATACCCCAAAATTACTGCAATCCATTTTCCTCTTTTGCCATCTGGTCCATTCTGCGTTAAAATATCCTTTACCACAACATTAGGTACATAAGCAATTATATGTGAATGCAGAATATAAACTCTAAAATCTTTAATTGCTTTGACTAGTGCAAAGACCTATTTTTCCATGATGTTATACTTGAGAGAAGCATCTCTTAAAGCTTTGATGAAGAAGGCTATTAGCTGCTCAAATCCTTCACTGTTTTTCTGTAGTAAAACAACAGCAACAATGTGCTCAAGAGCAAAAGAAAAGATTATAAAATCTTTAGTAAAATCTAGACTGATTAACACTGGTGCTTTAGTTAATGCTTTTTTTACCATGTCAAAAGATTGCCTAGCTTCTATACTCCATTTGATTTCAGAATATTTCTTGAGAATATTGGTTATGTTTCTAAGAATTTCAACAAGAATAGGGACAAATATTCTCAAAAAAATTACTTTCCCTATGAAGGATTGAAGTTCCTTAATGTTTCTTGGAGGATTGATCTTTAGGATTGCTTCAATTCTCTTAGGTTCAATTATAACTCCATATTTTGATATGATATGTCCTAAAAGTTTACCTTCTTCTAGGCCAAATAGCGTTTTCTCAGGATTTAAAGATATGCCAAATTTCTCGCATTTCTCAAAGACTCGTCTCAAATGTCTCAAGTGTTCTTCGTCAGACTTTGAATACACATTCACATCATCCAGATAGATTACAATAAAATGGCCAATCTCTTCTCAAAAGGAAATGTCCATTTCTCTTTGGAACGTGGCCCCAACATTCATCAGTCCAAAAGGCATTTTCACATACATAAAAGTGCCCCATGGAGTGGTAAAAGTTGTCTTATCTTGATCTTCTGGATCAACCAAGACTTGGTTATAGCTAAAGAAACCATCTAGTAATGATATCCTAGTTGATCCTATCACCTTTTGTAAGATACGGTCCATTTTTGGTAAGGGATAGTTATCTTTCAGGGAAACCTTATTCACAACCTGATTTCTCCAGTTTTCTTTCTAGTTGGTACTATGTTTGACACCCATTTCGACTATCTCAAAGGGACAATTATTTTAGCATCATACGTTCATTTAACTTCTTTCTCAACTAAAGGTAACAAAACCGGATTTATCCTTTGAAGTTAGGATTTTGTTCTTCTTTATCCTCCGAAGTTTCTATCTAAGTCTTTGGTGAACAAATTGTTCATAGGGAAAAAATTATATAACCTAAGGATGAAGGATGGAAACTTGGTGATAGAGAATCTAACGCCTTAAAATTGTGGTAAGTTAGATTTTATCTACTGTTATTAAGATTTCAGATGAAAATATGTGTATTGTTTTGATGTGTTCTTTAATAGACTTATGGGATAATTTGGGTGTTTACATTTTTAGTAATGCAACTACTTTAAGTTTCGATAATATAGTCTCAACCTTGTTATTCGAGGAGACGAGATAGAAAAACATGGAAATTCAAAACAAAAATGCCTTGTCTATAAGAGGACACTCCCAAAATAGAAATAAAAATACCCCTCATGTGGAAGATCTAAATCTAGAGGAAGATATAAATCTCTAAGAAAATTCATAAAGGTATCTTGGAGATGTGGAAATAAGGGAATTACAAGAAATATTGTAGATCCGAATTGCAGAGAAAGGGAAGGGATATGATGATATTGCTTCTACAAAAGAAAAAACCTCCTAATATGTAAGATGGGATGTGTACTTGGCTTCTTGAAGTACACATGTAGATCATGAGGCATGTCTGGTTGACTTAGGGGCAACCTTTCATATGACTTCTCATAGAGAGTGGTTTTTTTAGTATGAAATTTATAATGATGGTGATGTTTTCCTAAGAGATGACTCGAAAACCAAAATAAAAGGATAATGAAAAGTCAAGTTGAAGTTCATGGGTGGAAGGATTAGAAAACTCCTTGGTTTTCTACCCATCCTAGAATTGGCTAGAAATTTGATTTTTGTAAGAAAGATGAGTGATACAGGTGTAAAAAAAGTCTTTGAAAAGGGTACTTACATGATGGTTCAGGGAGAAATGGTATTATTGAGGTGAGTTCATATTATAACTTTGTATAAGCTACTAGGAAGCATTGTTACTAATGGGTGCAATACTTATATTGTTTATGAGAGTGGAGTTTAAGAAGGAAAAAATCCTATATTCTCTAGAGAAAAGACTATGTTATGGCATCAAAGGCTGGGATGGATCAAAGAGAAGGGATTTTGAATACTATATGGTAAAGGTATGGTAGAAGTAATGCCTAGTTTCTCTCTGAATTTTTATTTCTGTGAACATTGCTTATATGGGAAGTGAAATCTAATAATATTCCTCTCTGGTGCTACAAGGGCAGATGGAATATTACAATTGGTGCACAATGATGTGTATCGACCTATTTTTGTTCCATCACTAGGTATATCTATGTATTATGTCTCATGTATAGATGACTTCTTGAGGAATACATGGATAGATATTAGGTGTCGAGGATAGATATTAGTGGAGAATTCAATATGAATGAATTCGAATAATTTTGTAAGAAGTTTGGTATATAAAGGTAGAAGACTTATCCATACTATGCATCAATAGAATGGAGTTACATAAAGGATGAATAGAACACTAATGGAGAAAAAAAGTAGCATACTAAGTGATGCCCTATCAGCATAAGAATTATGGGCAGAGGCAATGGATACTGCATGTTAAATTTACTGCGTAAATAGATCACCCTCATCAACGTTGGATGTTAAGACTCCACATGAGGAATGGACTGGTAAGAAACCTTCTCTTAAACATCTCGGAGTATTTGGTTGTGATGTGTATATACATATTTAAAAGGAGAATAAGATAAGCTAGATAATAAAGCTAAAAAGTATATCTTTATTGGATATAAATATGTATAAAAGGTTTTGAAACCCAAAAAATAAGAAGGTTATTAATAGTTGAGATTTAGTATTTAAAGAAATCAAAGATGATGTCAAACAAGAAGTCATACCAAGTGAGAAAGAGCCAAAGAAGATATAGTTTGAATTGAATGATAATGAATCAAACTCTATAGAATAAGATGAATAAAAAAATAATAATGACACACTCTGGTATTGAGGAGATCAATTCAACAAAAAAAGGAAGCCATAATGGTATACTCCACCTAATTTCTATTAAAATATTTCTTTATTTATTATTGATGATGATCATAGAATTGTTAGGGAGGTAGTGGATTTGGAGGATGGAAAACTCTAGAAAAAGGCCATGGATGAAGAAATAGATGCTTTAGACAAAAATGAGGCTTGGGATTTAGTGGAGTTGCTAGGAGGAAGCAATCCCATTGGTAGAAAATGAGTGTTTAAGGAAAATTTTCCAATTAGGGGAATTTTGTTATCTAAAATGGGCCTCCTAAGGAAATTATAAAAAAATAGTGGAAATAATAAAATAAGATTAGATTACATCATCAAATTTTAGAGGGAAAAAAGAAAAAAGCTACTTTTTCAACTTATCTCCCTATGGGTTTACTCAAATTTTGAATGTGAATACTCGTTGGATGCAGAATTTGATTCCTCATCTGAGGAGTACCCATGTTGCATACTTTTGATGGACCCTACTATAGGAAAAATGAGAAATACATGAAAAACATGATTGCAATCATGTTTTTTCATGTATTTCTCATTTTTCGTGTAGTAGGGTCCATCAGAAGTATGCAACATTGATACTCCTCGGATAAGAAATTAAATTTTGCATCTAACGAGTACCCCCGCTCGAAATTTGAGTAAAACCTTATCGGGTGTGGAGCCTGATTATCTTCCTGAATCAAAGGTCTTTGTTTCATCTGGATGTACACCCCAAGAAGACTATACACCCATCCATGCGGGGGGCTTATCCCCCCTGTGGGGGTTTGGGGGGTCCAGGGGTAGCGCCCCCGAAGCTAAAAATAGATGTAAAATTTCCTTATAAAATATTGTAATTTCATAGTCAATCTAGGTCGTTCATTAGGTAGATGATATGACGGTAGAAGTTATGTTTAATTTAAGGTTCTTTTCCCTAGAAGGAAAACCCTAAGTTTATATAAGGGAATTGTATTGTGATTGTGTATTATGTGTGTATTCTGAGCGAGAAATAGAGAGGGGGATTGTGTGAGAGAGAAAATGAAATTACAATGGATACATTGTAGGTTGTATCTCTTTATTTTGCTGGATAATATAAAAGGAAGGGCTCACTATTTCTCAGTGGACGTAGCCCAACTTGGGTGAACCACATATATCTATGTCTCTCTTATTTTATATGTTTTCTGTGTTTGTGTTTCCGCATATTTTATGTGTTCAATTACTCTATAATATATAATTTTCTAACAAAAATTAGGGAGATAAGTTGAAAATACGAGTTGAAAAATTAGTTTTATTATTTTATTATTTTTTAATCTTTTTGTTTTTTTACTCCAAAAATGGCGAATCATCCCCCATGGTTGACTTCATCATCTTGAATCCTATTGGTTCTTATAAAATTTATTTTAGTTGTATATTTTTCTTAGAATGCCCATTTTAGACCTCAAAATTTCTCTAATTGAATGCAGAAGGAAAAATAGAGAAATACAAAGCTCGATCAATAACAAAGTTTTATTCCCAAGTAGAGGGAATTGACTTTGGTGATGTTTTTTATCTTCTTGTCAAGTTAAATTCTAGTAGATTTCTTTCACCTATTGTTGTTTCTTTTGATTTTGAAATAGAACAGATGGATGTGAAGACAACATTCCTAAATGGGGATTTGGAAGAAGAAATATACATGAAGCAACCAAAAGGTTTTGTGGTAAAGGGAAATAGAGACCTGGTGTGCAGGCTAAAAAAATCCTTTATGGATTAAAGCAATCACTAAGGATGTGGTGTAAAAAAATTGATATTTGTATATTGGGACTTGGATTCAGACTGAGCAAAGAATATCACTATGTATATTTCAATTTAGTTGGTGATAACATAATTTATTTGGTCTTGTATTTTGATGATATACTAAAGATAGGAAGTGGCAAGGAAATCAACAAGGAAGTGAAAACTCAGTCGTCCTCTAAATTTGACACGAAGGATATTAGTGGTGTAAATTTTATTTTTGGCATGGAAATTAAATGGGACATTGTAAACATGAAATTTGGTTGAATAAGAGGAAATATGTTGAGGTAATATTATATAGGTTCAAAATACATGATTGTAAACAGATAAGGGTCCCTATTCATATAGGTGTAAAGTTATTTTCAAAATAGTGTCCCAAGGCACAGGAAGAGGAAGAGTGAATGTTCCATGTTCCATAGGCCAGTGTGGTTGAAAGTTTGATGTAAGCAATGGTTTGTACTAGACCACAAAGTGCACATGTAGTGGGAGTATTGAACGAGTTTATCTCAAAACCACGGAAGGAGCATTGGACAACAATCAAGAGAGTTTTTAGGTATTTGCATAGCACTACTATTTATGGATTATGCTACCAATAAAGACTAGGATTGGACAAAGTGTTGGATGCACATGACTTTTTTAATGCAGATTGGGTTGGAGATCTAAAAGTGGGCATGCATTTAACCTATCTAGAGTAGTAATTAGTTTGATGAGCAAGAGACCATTCATAGTGAAACTCTTAACTATAGAAGTTGAATACATGACAACCACTTATGCAAAAAAGGAAGAAATATGGTTACATAGATTATGTTTAGACATTAGGTTGGTACAATGAGATATAAGGATAGATTGTGATAGTCATAGTGTAATATTCCTATTGAGAACCTAGTTTATATTTCTAAGACAAAACATATTGATGTTAAGTATCGCTTTGTGAGTGACATGCTTGAGGAAAAGAAGGTGTTGTTGGTGAAGGTGGACACTTTGAAGAATGTTGTAGATTCATTAACAAAGTATGTAAGCACTAAGAAGTTCTCTTGCTGTAGAGAAACAATGGGCATTATTCCTCTAATTTTTTGATCATATACTCCTGCAACTCCTTGTTTGCAAAGAAAACAACAAATAGGAGAATGTTAGGTATGTGTTATATTATTTGTATGACTACCTCCAAACATTGTATGTTATGCTAGGTGAAATAGAAGGGTCACATGAAACACCCCTAGAAAAAAAAAAAAAAATTGGACAGTTTTTTGCATCTATTTTGGCAATTTTCAACCCATAGTTTTACTTTTAGCGATTTTGTGGTGCATGGTAGTTTAACCCATGGTTTTGTAGTTTCGATTAAAGAACTATGTTTGTCTTTTAATCTAAGGTAAATGGTTTGGCTGTTTTTGGATTCCTTGAGATATATATATATATATATATATATATATATATATATATATATATATATATATATAGTAATGCTATAAGGATGAATATACTGAAAAATATTTTCGAAAACCATTTTGAAAAGACTTTTACTCAATGGAGTATCAGTGATATCATGCCCTTAGCATATTTAATTTCTCATATTGATTAACTTGTTTTTGGAGCTATTTTAGATTTGTTTTGATTTCATATTTTTCTTCTTGTGTTATGAATTGATAAGATTATTTTATTTTTGCTTATATGACTAGTTAGAACGAAATATTTTTTTCAAAAAACCTTTGATAATGGATCTCACACTCTACATGAGCAATAAACAAAAATATAAATTTATGAGTAAAGGTGATAATATTGCGGCCATATACATGAGCAATAAACAAAGATATAAATTTATGAGTAAAAGTGAAAATATTATGGCCATATCTTTACATATCATATTTCTTTTAGGATGGTCAAAGGACACACTCTTTTAACATAAAGAAAGGCAAATCTAGGTTTGCTATGGAAGATCGATTGTTGAGAAAAAAAATACGTAGCATATTGAGGTAGTAATGTCTCAAATATATTGCCTATTAGTCCATACCATCCGTCAGTGGCATGGGACTATTGTAATCCATTTTTTGTTGTAGCATTAATCTGTCATGCCATTAACCTAAAGTTTTACATGCTTATTTCATAAAGTATGGTTTCCAAACCTTCCAACTACATGTATAAGAATCTTGATAATTTTATTTGGTTTCTTCTCTTCCAAAGGCAAAGAGACTATATTGGTCATCAAATTTCTATATTTCTCATATATTTTTTTCGAAACAAAAACTAACGCTAGTATTAGTTTCATCGCATTAAATGTTTGATTTTTTTTTCTTTCTTTTCTTAGAATAGTCTGTTTCGATGTCTTAGGTAAGCGGCATGCCACAACACATACCGCTAGGCTGCCAGACCATATGCATGTGAACCTGTAGACAATTATTCAAGCATGGAAAAGGCAGGAGTGTATAGGTTATGTTTATCCAATTGCAACAGATTCTGATCCATATCCATAGCTCATGGAGGCTTTCACTAGATAGGTGGGAAATCAAATTCAGGTTCTTTATCTTCCAACCCAGTGAAAATTGTTGCAGTCGTAGCTTTGGATTGACTCGATGACCAAATATGCAACTGTAGATTTTCCTTGAATCACATTACCCTATCTTGGTGGTGGATCAGCTTACCCCATATACATATAGAAACTTACCCCATAGACATATACAAAAGCGTATGTTTTCTTTCTTACTGGGAGAATCTACGGCTCAAGTTCAAGTTCGTACACAACGTCTCATTCCAACAACACAACAACAAGGTAACCTGCAAATTATACTGTTAAAAACCATTTTCCTCACGTGAATTTATAAACAATCGTTTTGTTCGATGAACCATTAAATTTATGCACAGTTTTCATTTTTTTAAGGTACAATTAAAAAACCCACACAATGTATGCCTTGCTGAAAGTTACAAAGGTTTTTGTAAACAATGGTCTCTGTTAGAAGAAAACTGAAAGGGGTAAACACTATCACAAAATTGACAAAGAAAATACATAGATTATCATTGCACTAAAACACTACAAAGAACTTGATGTTTCATAATACAAATGTCTTTCACTTAGACATTGATTGTATCAAATACCTAATGTACAAGAACAACGTTTTCATGAAAAAAAATGTGGTTGATGTCGAACTACTATTTTTGAGGAAGTATGAGGCTTGGGAAAGAAGACCAGACAATTCAAACCCAGTTGGGACATTAGCCATTAAAAAACATAATTTGTCTTTATCTGGGTCTTTTAGATATATGCGAGCTTGTATATGCATTGGATTACCAGCTTGTATGATTGTAGCATTGTAGAGCTAGTTGGGTTTCGTCACAAAAAGTGAAACGAACTTCTGCCTACACATCCCACCCATGAACACTAAATGGGAGAGAGTTGCTTGCTTTATTTCTATGCCATGACTCTGCCATCAACGAGAAGAAGTGTGCTATTGAGGAAAGAGGTAGTGAAAAGATGAGACTCCACATTCATTTAGTTGATTATGGGTTGAGTCAGTTTTCTCACTTCTATCTAACCTATTCATTCCTTGGAGGGTGGAAAGAAGCTCAGTTTTGATTCGGTAAGAGCAGTAACTTGACTAAGGGAAATTCCACTCCTCATCTAGAAGTAGGATTGCTTATAACTAACAACAACATCATGGTAATCAAAGTGTGTTGAATTCCAATAGCTTGGTTATGGACCATGGTTTGTGATTAGTATCGAACCCATTGTTATAAGTGTGTATGTTATTATTAGAAATAGGTAAAGCTAATCAAGCTAAACAGAGAATCCAAGTAATCACATGGCATCCTCCATGTCTTGTAATCGCTGTTTTGGGGAAATGAATAGTAAGGGGCTTGGCCTTCATGTGGGGTCCACATGGCACATGAGGCTGGTAGAATAAAATTTTTGGTTCAACAAAGCACTTTTGACACTTACAATGTCCACATGGCTTATAGGTACCTCACTAATTCCTGGGGACTATGCCAAGGAGGGATTATAAAAAATGTTAACTGGCTATGATAAAGATTTTCTCACGAGAAAACATAGCCTCATGTATATTTTTGTGATGAAGTAACCAACAAATTCCATAAAAAAGGAGTACGTCGTACCACAAGGTAAGGAAACCCAAAAAGTCTCAGCTCCACTGTCATTCATTAGGTTGGTTGCTTGTTTCCCACCACCCTATCTAACCAGCTCCATTAATTAGGTTGCTCAAGCCCTATGTTCCTCCTATAGGATAGGGAATACAATCATCAAAACAAGCATCTAGACCAATGCCAGGATTATAAGTGAAGGTAGAGGCAGTTGATCCACCACCAGCAAAGGCAAGGTAAGTTGTTCGAGATTAGGAAGAGAAATAAAGCTTCATATACACTTTATCTCGGTAGCTCTTTAGGCACTCACTTAAGGAAACTCTAGAAGTTACAAGGCATATCTCCAGATCATAAAGAGGTGTTACTTCCCTCTATGCAGTCCAAATAATATGTTTTACTCCCCTATTGGAATCTAAGTTACTGACTCCATGGATGAATGAATATCAAATCCAGGGTAGGTGGGGTTATGCAACAGATAGGCATCATCAGGATTCGTCATAATAACGTAAGTAACAAATATGTCTACCCTTCATTCATTCATTCGACTAGGGACTATCATCAACACTTCCCATCAGGAAAATAAAACCAAATATGTCTGTCTATATGCAATGATCGACTCCTTCTGACTATGATTGACTGGAACTGAATATAACTTCATGATACGTCTGTTACAACACTGGCTAGAGCTCAATGGACTAACAAGAATAGCTTCATGCTGCATTGCCATGAGAAACTTCATGCTGCACCGAAAATAACTTCTAGGAATAATTGTTTCCAACCTAGTTGAGTAACTAGGTAGCTAAGCTGATTATTAAAGCTGATTAGCCCATTCGATTAACAAAATTTTATGTATTTCTTGGCTTTCACTTTGCCTTGTTGCAGAGTTAGTCCTTTCCTTCTTTAATTCTTCAAGTCTCCCCGTGGGTTCATGCAGTGCTCTTGGAACACAATGTAACTTATATGTTAGACTTTGCAGGACTAGAGCAACTTGAATTACTCTTGTGGAAGTTAGACTGTTATGAATGAAGTTCTAAAGCATAATTTTTACTGAAAGGTTCGTGAAAATAATCTTCATGGATGGATCCAGTAAAAAAAAATTCCATTATGTAAAATGAAATAATCTTGATGGATGGCAAGTGGGTGGTATTTCATTTTACATGATGGAAATTTTTTATTGGATTATTACTTACAGTGTCCAGTCTCTTCTTAGTCACTTCTTTTAAGCTTCACAACATAGTTATATATCTATATAAAAATTTGCCTTGTTTATTTTTATCTTCTATATTATGTTGGTATAATTATTTATTTACCTCTGCTCTGCTTGGTTTTACTTTTTTTTTTCTAGAATAGAACTGCTTATTGGATTTATGCCTTTAATGTTATATGTATTGTACACTTTTAAGAAACTTTCAGAAATAAAAACTCCAAACATCAAAATTAAGGATGCTTTTAAGTTATCAGTGGTCACCGGTATAACAAGTAGAACCCAGGAGGTCCTGAAAATATTTACAGTCTATTGTTGTGCGACATTTAAATTATCTATAGCATTTGTTGCCTCTATCATAGTAAGGGCCAGCCACTAAGAAGCTAGTGTCGGGAAATACATGAACTTGTCTGCTCTTTTGGAATTTTCTCAAAGTAAAAAAAATTGGTGAAACTAAAAGCAAATTTTTGCGATATATGTTCATTGGTTATACAATGTTCATAGGATGTTGTTTTCTACTATGGAACATCGGACATACTATTGAAGTATTAACTTCAACTGCAAAGAAGTACATCAAGCGCAGAGGTTGAGTGTACACCATGGTGTATTCAACAAAGTTTAAATGAAACTGTAAGGCATTTTTGTTTAAAGGGCCACAACCACTATTATAGAGGAAAATTGAATGATTTGTGTTTAACCCACGCAACAACAGAGTTTATCAAAAACCATCTTATCTGGCATAAAACCCTCACCAACCATAGAAGCATTTTAATTTACGCGCCAATGTTTTAAACTTTTGAACTGGGCCACGACAGCAGCTGGTCCCACATGCCAACTCACCACAGTCGACCAATCCCATTGTTTCGCGTTTAGTTTTTCCCTGACATCACTTCAACCATTTGTTACGCGAATTTTGTTTTAAATCTGGCTCATAAAACCTTTGGAGTCTGATGGGGCCCAGCGCTGGCCAATCAAATGGCGTTCGCGCGACTTCGGGCCTTGGTGACGTCATGCAGTGTTGTGATGCGAATTTTCATTGCAATATTGTTTGTTTGTGTTTGAAATCCGGGGTTCATCAATAGTTTAAAACTTTGGGTTAAAGTTTATTCCGACAGAGTATTAAGGTTTTATTAAACCTTGTTATGTTGTTTTGTTTTATGTTATAAACGCCACTCCACCTGCGATGTGATGTGGTCCCCACATCGCTGTATCACAACTTCGCCAAGTCTTCCGTTCGCCCGTCCGCCGCTCCGAATTGCCGATGCGATATCGCCGATGTCGCAGCATCGCAAATCGCATATCGCTTCGCCAAAGGTCTAAGCCGTTTGCAGCACCGCGCAATTGCCGATCGCCGATGTTCAGCCGGACGCGATAAAGAATTAGCCAGAGTTGATAGTTTTGAAATCCGCCTTTTGTTTGATTGTTGAAATTCTGTTTGTTTTATGTTATCGAGTGGAAAGTGTAAGTAGCGCCATATAAAAAAAACTAAAAGGCCCGTAGGCTTAATGTAGTGTAACTGTGGAAATCCGCAGATAAAGAAAAACATAGTGAAGATTTGTAAAGCACTGTATGTGCGTATTGAGACAGAGAGACATTTTGTTTGAGAGCACTGCGTTTTGTAGCAGTCCAGTTTATTTTGTAAATCCCTCTGATAGAGGAAGAACAAATCTTGTAATAGCTTTTCATATTAATGAAATAGTTTTAATTTTGCCATCTCTGTCCAGCAAGAAATTTTAATTTTAAAACCTTCGTGTTGTAGAGGAGAACCTTTTGTTTTCCTTGTTTGTTTGGAATAAATTAGAAATTCCAACATGGTATCGGAGCTAGTCCAGGCTCTTTGAAGGTGTCAAAGAAGCTGAAGGAAGGATTTGTTGCAACAGTTCTCCAGCAGAGTGAAGGCTCAACAAAATTCCAAGGTATTTCTCGAAAACAAAGTTTTGTTTTATTGTTTAAAAAGTACAGTGCAGAGAAGTCTTTTTGAAGACAGGGTTTGTCTTTTAAAGAAGGAAAGACAATTTATTTAAAAAAAACACAATCAAGTTTAGAGCATAGTTCAGTGTCCTAAGTCATGGTAGGAGCCAGCACAAGCATGAGTATTGGAAATACTCAGCTCCCACAGTTCAATGGGAAGAACTATGATTATTGGGCAATCACCATGAGAGCCCTTTTTTCCTCTCAAGACTTATGGGAGCTTGTTGAAGATGGTTTTAAAGAACCAGCAAATGAAAATGCCTTTAATGCCTTGACATAGGAAGAGAAGGATTTGTTGAAGAGCAATAGGAAAAAGGACTCAAAAGCCCTCTTCTATCTCTATCAAGCAGTGCATGAAGGTGTGTTTCCAAGGATAGCAGCAGCTAAAAGATCCAAGGATGCATGTGATACCCTCCAGATTTCCTATCAAGGTATGGAGAAGGTGAAGACAACAAAGCTAAAATTGTTGAGGAGAGATTTTGAAACTCTCTGCATGAAAGAGTCTGATAACATAGACTCATTCTTCACACGTGTTTGGAATGGTCACACAGATAAGGTCTTATGGAGAAACACTTGAAGGAAGAAGGATAGTGGAGAAAGTATTGAGGAGCTTACCCTCAAGGTTTGATGTGATAGTCACAACCCTTGAAGAGACAAAGGATCTCTCAAATTTTTCAGTTGATGAACTTCACGCGTCACTGATGACTCATGAAAAAGTTTGGGTAGAAATGCACACTCATCTTTGGAGCATGCCTTCAAGACCCAAATGTCCTTTGGAAGAGGAAGAGGTCAAGGCAGAGGAAACTACAAAGGAAAAGGAAGAGGCAGAAGCCAAGACAAAGGAAGAAGAAAACCTTGCAAATGGAAGGGACAACAATCAAAATCAGAACCAAGGCCAAAGTAGTAGCCAGCAAGGTGGACAACATCATGCGCATGGACAAAGGTATGAAAAATCCCATGTCCAGTGTCATTATTGCAAAAAATATGGACATTATGCAAATGAGTGTAGGAAAAAGCAATATGACATGAATAATAGGCATAATGTTAATGTTACAAGAGAAGAAAAGAACCCAAAGAATGTAATGTTAACATGTAATGTAGCACAAGATAGACAAGATGATGTATGGTTCTTAGACTCAGGTTGCAGTAATCACATGACTAGAAACATAGCAATGTTTGCCAATATTGATGAAAATGTTAAATCTGAAGTAACAACAGGAACAGATACTAAGATCTCTGTCAAGGGAAAAGGCAGAGTAAGTATCCTTGCAAGAAATGGAGAGCAGAAATTTGTGCCAGATGTATACTATGTTCCTGGCTTGAAATGTAATCTTTTGACTGTTGGGCAGCTCATTGACAAAGGTTACAATGTATTTTTCAAAAATGACGTGTGCACAATTATGGACATACCTCCAAGAAAGAAAGTCATTGTAGAGGTGCAGATGACCAGCAATAGGATGTTTCCTCTCAAACTCAAAGCTGACTTGAAGGAAAGAAGAAATGTAGCAGCTATAACACAAGAGGTCTTTCAAAAGGAAGTGAAAGATGAGAACAGGTTATGGCATTTGAGATTTGGACATCTCAATTTCGGAGGACTAAATTTGTTGCATAGGAAAGGAATGGTAAAGAGATTACCATTGATTGATAAACCGGACAGCTTATGTGAAGGCTGTATCTTAGGTAAACAACACAGAGAAATATTTCCATCAGGAAAGAGCATAAGGGCAAAGGCACCCTTATAAATTGTCCATTCAGATTTGTGTGGACCAATGCAAACACCATCAATAGCAGGCAACCATTATATGCTAACTTTTATTGATGATTTCACAAGGAAAACTTGGGTTTATTTCTTGAAATATAAAAGTGAAGTGTTTGAAAAATTCTGCCACTTTAAGGCACTTGTTGAGAACCAAAGTGGGCAACACATAAAATTTTTAAGAACATATAAAGGAGGTGAGTATATCTCAAAAGAATTTCTGCGTTATTGCAGAGAAAATAACATACACAAGAAATTTACAACAAGGTACACACCGCAACAAAATGGAGTTGCTAAAAGGAAACATAGAACAATCATGGACATGGTAAGAAGTATGTTGAAGGCAAAAAATTTTCCAAATGATTATTGGGCTGAAGCTATACATTGTGCAACATACATCTTGAATAGATGCCCAACCAAAGCAGTAATGAACAGAGTTCCTGAAGAAGCATGGAGTGGCATAAAACAAGGTGTCACCCACATGAAAATTTTTGGTTGTGTGGCTTATGCACACATTCCGGATCAGCTAAGGAAGAAGTTGGACAGTAAGGGGGAGAAGTGCATTTTTATTGGATACAGTGAAGAATCCAAGGCATATAGGTTGTATAACCCATCCACCAAGAAGTTTATTATAAGTAGAGATGTTTAGTTCATTGAGGAAGAAGCTTGGGATGGAAGCATTGAGAAAACAGTCAATGTGAAGAGCTGTTTGTCTCATGATGATAATGAGGATGAGATAGCTTAAATACATCCGTCATTAGAAGCACCACCTCCACCAACATAAGGACAGCAAGGGACACCACAGGTAGGTATGAGAACACCCTTGAGAAGAAATGAGAGTGCTTCTCCAAGCACACCGCAAGGAGCAGATTTGAGTGCTTCTTCAAGCACATGTACACCAAATGAAAGAGGAACAAGATTCAGAAATATAAATGATATTTATGAGCAAGAGGCAGCAAATGAAGGTATGAACTCTTTATTTGCATTATATTATCATGTTGATGATCCTATTCATTTTGAAGAAGCTATAAAAGATAAGAAATGGATAGATGCTATGGATGAAGAAATGAATGCAATAGAGAAAAATAAAACATGGGAATTGGTTGATCTCCCAAAAGGCAAGGAAGTCATTGGAGTGAAATGGGTTTATAAAACCAAAAGCAATGCTGAAGGTAAGATTGAAAGGCACAAGGCCAGAATTGTTGTCAAAGGATATAAGCAACAACATGGAAGAGATTATGAAGAAACTTTTGCACCGGTTGCAAGAATGAAAACAATGATAGCAGTGTTGTCCATAGCAACACAACACAAATGGAAGGTTTCCCAAATGGATGTAAAATCAACATTCCTAAATGGAGTATTGATGGAAGAGGTTTATGTTGAACAACCTCTAGGCTATGAGAAAAAGGGGCAAGAGCACAAAGTTTGCAGATTGAAGAAAGCTCTTTATGGACTGAAACAAGCACCAAGAGCATAGTACAATAGGATAGATGTCTATCTACTGGAAAATGGGTTTGAAAAATGTGAAGGAGAACCCACATTGTACATCAAGGAGAAATATGGTAAGATGCTTATTGTTGTTTTGTATGTTGATGATGTGATATTCACAGGTAATGATGATTACCTTATTGAGAATTTTAAATCAATCATGAAGGATGAATTTGAGATGACTGATATGGGATTGTTGAAATACTTCTTAGGAATAGAAGTAGAGAAAAATGAAAATAAAATTTTTATTTCTCAAGCAAAGTATGTTAATGAAGTTTTGGACAGATTTATCATGCAGGATTGCAAGGCAACAATTACTCCCACAGTAATGGGATTGAAACTTAGCAAAGAGGACAGCAACAAGGATTTTGATCCTAGTTTGTACAAGAGCATAGTTGGCAACCTCATGTATTTGATTGCAACTAGGCCTGATATTATGCATGTTGTTAGTTTAATTTCCAAATTTATGGAAAGGCCAAAGGAGGCACATTGGCAAGCAGCAAAAATAATTATGAGGTATGTGAAAGGAACAAAGAGGTATGGAATTTTATATACCACTTCAGAAAATTATGAATTGATTGGATATACAGACATTGATTGGGCTGGAAGTACAGATGACCGGAAAAGTACATCTGGTTATGTTTTTCATATGGGTTCAGGAGCCATTTCATGGGCTTCTAAAAAACAGCCAATTGTGGCCTTATCTACAACATAAGTAGAGTATGTGGAAGCTACAGTAGCAACATGTCAAGCAGTTTGGATGAGAAGAATGTTGAGGAGTTTATGTCAAGAACGGGTAAAAGGCACAGTGATATATTGTGACAATAGCTCAGCTATAGCATCGTCAAAGAATTCTATGTTTCACAAAATAACTAAACACATAGATGCCAAATTTCACTACATCAGGGAACTAGTGAACAATGGAGAAATTGTTTTACAACATTGTAGAACAGAGGAGTAGTTTGCAGACATACTGACAAAGCCATTGGGGCAAAAGAGTCTTGAATATTTGAGGAAGTGCATGGGTATGACAGATAACCCAGCAGTTGAATATAAGGGGGAGTGTTGAAGTATTAACTTCAACTGCAGAGAAGTACATCAAGCACAGAGGTTGAGTGCACACCATGGTGTATTCAACAGAGTTTAAATGAAACTGTAAGGCGTTTTTGTTTAAAGGTCCGCAACCACTATTGCAAAGGAAAATTGAATGTTTTGTGTTTAACCCACGCAACAATAGAGTTTATCAAAAACCATCTTATCTGGCATAAAGCCCTCACCAACCACATAAGCATTTTAATTTACGCATCAGTGTTTTAAACTTTTGCACTAGGCCATGGCAATAGCCAGTCCCACATGCCAACTCACCACAGTTGACCAATTGCGTTGTTTCATGTTCATTTTTTCCCTGACGACACTTCAACCATTTTTTATGTGAATTTTGCTTTAAATCCGGCTCATAAAACCTTTGGAGTCCGATGGGGCCCAACGTTGGCCAATCAAATGGCGTTCACGCGACTTCGGGCCTTGGTGACGTCATGCAATTTTGTGACACGAATTTTCATTGCAATATAGTTTGTTTGTGTTTGAAATCCGGGGTTCATCGATAGTTTATAACGTTTATTCCGACGGAGTATTAAGGTTTTCTTAAACCTTGTTATGTTGTTTTGTTTTATGTTATAAAAACCGCTCCACCTGCGATGCGATGTGGTCCCCACATCGCTGTATCACAACTTTTCCAAGTCTTCCGTTCGTCTGTCTGTCGCTCCGAATTGCCGATGCGATATCGCCGATGTCGCAGCATCGCACATTGCATATCGCTTCGCCAAAGGTCTAAGCCGTTTGCAGCACCGCGCAACTACCGATCGCCGATGTTTAGTCGGACGCGATAAAGAATCAGCCAGAGTTGATAGTTTTGAAATCCACCTTTTGTTTGATTGTTGAAATTTTGTTTGTTTTATGTTATCGCGCGGAAAGTGTGAGTAGCGCCATATAAAAAAAAATAAAAATAAAAAAAAATAAAAATACTAAAAGGCCCGTAGGCTTAATGTAGTGTAACTATGTAAGTCCGCAGACAAAAAAAAAACACAGTGAAGATTTGTAAAGCATTGTATGTGCGTATTGAGATAGAGAGACATTTTGTTTGAGAGCACTGTGTTTTGTAGCAGTCCAGTTTATTTTGTAAATCCCTCTGATAGAGGAAGAACGAATCTTGTAATAGCTTTTCATATTAATGAAATAGTTTTAAGTTTGCCATCTCTGTCCAGCAAGAAATTTTAATTTTAAAAGCTCTGTGTTGTAGAGGAGAACCTTTTGTTTTCCCTGTTTGTTTGGAATAAATCAGAAATTCCAGCACATACAATTTGTCATACACTGATTTTCATTTTTATTTCTCTTGGAATGGTTTTAATTTCTTATGGTTATTTTAAATTTGAACTTATTATACAATTTGCAGGGATTGCTAGCAATATACAATTCTATGAACTAAGAAGGAAAGAGGGATTTTGAGATGGCATACATCCCTTTATATTACCCCTGCATGGAAATGTTGTACGAGTGCTATGAGGATGTAGATTTTGGAAATGAAATCTAAAGTATTGTCATGGTAGGGTGTCATTTTCTTGCAAGCTCTTTGCTTGCCTGCAACTTCACTAATTTTTTGGTATTTTAATTTACTTGAGCAAATTATTTGTTGAACCAGAGCTTATAATTGCTCAAATTCATCCTACAGGAAAATGATGGGCTCCCAATACTTCCCATGGATAAGATCGATGAAACGAGAACGTGGAAAGTTGGTGAACGTGTTCATGCAATACAACCTGCTGGTGACTTGGGTCTTCTTTATCCATTTACTGTTGGTGTTTATGTGGCATTGATGATGGCACATGTAGAAAAATTTGCTAATTTATTTATGGTTATTTTTTGGAACCTATGACAAATAGAATTTGTTTTATATTATTGTACTTTTCAAAAAAACACATATATAAGAGGCTTTTAGATTTCAATACTTGCATTGATGCATGGTTAAAGATTATAAAAATTGATCTGGGCTTCTCTGTCTTGAGATTGTTGTTATGGGATTTTGCTTCCATTGAATTTTCATATTGAGCTTCTTCATGACTTTCCATTTTATGATCATGGGCAATTCATGTTAATGTTTTTCTCTATGATAACTAAAAGCTACTGAGCATTACTAATTGTGTTATATTTTCTATTTTTTCCACTGACATTGGCAATGGATGTTTAAGTGAATGTGTATATATTACATCTCGCATGAATCATTCATTTGTAGCAATGTGTATGAGTGTGTATTTAATATGTCAATAAATTTTACCATTTGTCCTCAATTGAAAATAATTATGATGGAAAGAAGAAGTCTAGGGGATAATTTGTAACTACCATTCTTATTATTTTTTTAATATCCAACCTTGCAAAGATTATCCATCAATTGAATTTGTGGTTGCAAATTGATAGATTGAGGATGAAGGGTCATTAGTACTCAAATATTATAAACGAGAGAGTTATTGAAGTTTTTGACTCTTTGAATCTTTTCATGCATGCACGTGGTGTTTCCTTTATGGTTCACAATTGATCAACAACAACTTGGCTGTGCAAAATTTCGTCCTAGTGTTGATATAACAGTTACAACAAATAGAGACTATGTGAGGCTAGAACTAAGAAAGTAAACTCAAGATCATATACCTGTGTATATGGATCCTCAACTGGACTAAGAAAATACTAGAGTGGTTCTAGAATGTTGCATGCCATATTTTATGTAAAACTGCATGTGATACTTAGTGGAAGAAGATTTACACTCCAAACCTCCAATCTCCAATGCAATTTAGGGATTGTTTTTGGTGTTTATGGTTCATTACCAATTTGGTCAGTTTATCAATAAGAAGTGGATATTTTCAATTGGAACTGTAGAATTTCCCCTCGGTTGATGTGCTATATAGTAAGTAGGCAGATTAGGATCTAAATTGATATTATTGTTCTGTTTCAATATTGAGACAATAAAATAAAGCTTTATATAGCTACGAGCCACCAAAATACTTCCCTGATAAACATTTCACTTCACGAGGTTCCCCATGCTCTACAAGCAAAACAAGAATTCAAAAAATCTTGGTATATATTTGAATTGCTTCTGGTCATTTATTTTACTTCACAATCTTGGTATATATTTGAATTGCTTCTGGTCATTGATTTTACTTCTCGAGTACAAACATGTAGTGAGAGTTCATTCAAAATTTTAGGGTTGGAATGTTGTATTTTCGATGAGCTTTTAAGAGCTTCATGAATGCATATCTCAACAATTTCATGAACAAATCTTTTCATAGGAGCTTCATGAATGCAGATCTCAACAACTTTATGAACAAATATTTTCATAGGCTCAAGGAAAGGACTTGCTACCATGTAAATTTTCTTGTTCTATATCAATTATTAATAATGAAAAAAACAGTGATAGCTACATTTCAAAGGCTCAAGGAAGGGACTTGTTGTCATGCAACTTTCTTTGTTCTATATCAATTATTAATAATGAAAAAAACAATGATAACTACATTTCAAATGTTGTAGGAGTGAATGGAACTAGAGTATTAGATACAATATAGATGATAGTTTAAGATATAAAGATAAAATTACAAAGACAATTTTTTTTTGAAAAACCATTATGATGAGTAATTCTAGTTGTGAAGCAACATGTACTTTAGTTAAAAAACATAAACGAAACCATTAATGAATATAACACAGAATGGAAAAAAAAACCTATAATTTAATTTGTATGGGAAGTTATTCTCGCCTCTAAAATTTGAAAAAGAACCTATAATTTAATTTGTATGGAAAGTTATTCTCGCCTCTAAAATTTGTCATAGTACAATAATATGATTAATTTTTCTCCAAAGCAAAATGAAGTTACCACTACTTCACATGAGACCACAAATTCTATTAATTCTCTTGTAATTGAGAAGGAATGGGGTTTAAGGTGTAATAAGGAAGAAGAACCAAGATAAAAATTTCTTTAGCAAGAACTATACCTTATTATAAGCTTCAATTTTATTCAAATTGACAAAATTATACATATAATGAAGACCAAATATTTCTAAGGAACTTCACATGAGTGAGTGCATATTTTTATTATTAAATAATACCTTATCTGATGATAATTTCCCACCTTTTGGACCTTCTCTTTCAGATTAGTTGGATGACATTGTGGAGTGATGACTAGGGGTGGAATTTAACGGGAAAAATGCATGTCCCTCATTTAAAAGTTTGACTTGATCGTTTTTTGTGATGTGCGTTAAAATTTACAAAAATGTTATTTTTAAGGTTTTCTTTTTTCCTAAAACATTATTAATATCTTATTTTAAGATATTGGGCCATTAGTTGTAAGGGTTTATCATAAATTTTGGAAAAAAAACTTGACGAAAAAATTAAAAATATCTTAAAATATCTTATAATGAGGTTTTATTTATTTTTACTAACAATCAATCTGAAATATATGATATTCTTTAGAGTTTACTTATATATATTCAAAGTTTGTGCTTTATCCAATTTCGTTAAACAATTTATTTTATCTTTTAAAATTTCAAAGTTTATTTATAGTTTAAAAAATATAAGTTTATTATCTAATTTTTCATTGTTATTCAATTTGGCTAATAATAATCTTAGATATATGTTCTTTTTTAGGGTTTACTCAGTTCAAAATTGGTTTATAACCAACATAGATCCATTTTAACTCTCGATCTACTAAGAGTAAACTTGAAGAAATATTTGCACTTCAAAGAGATTTAATTTCTTTTGGATCTTGGTAGATATTAAGTTAAAATGGATCCATGTGTCACATTGTTAATTCAAAGTCACTAACATCACACTAAAATTAAATGCAAATTGCTAAAACAAAAGTTAGGATAAAATTAGCAATACGATGTGGATATTAATAGATGAACTTTTAAATTTCTTCATTTATTTTGAAATTGCCACCTAATTTGTCCTGTTGCGACCAACCAAAACTAGGTTGAGCCAAAGAAAGACTCATTGGTGCAAAATAAACTAAGATATGGGGCTCAACCCATGCACACCATAGATGCCAAAAGTGAAGATCTTGGCATTGTTAACTGTGAAGGTACAAAATGTTGATGAAGATGTTTTCCAAGAGGTGAAGTACAAGCCCAAGAAAATCTTCGTAAACCCTATGTTGTGGGACACCATCACTTGTTGTGTGGGAGTGGAGCATGGTGATTCCAATTCATTTCCTCTAGGAGATCAAGAATGGGATTGTAGTTCTCCAGATGTTGTTGTAGAGTTGAGCCTAGTGGTCCCGACCATGAAGTGAAAAAGGACATTAATATTTTGAAGAATACCTGAATAAAAATTGTGTAGGAGTCCTAGATGCCTCAATTAATAGAAGGTGTGTCCACAGTGCAAGGGAAATTTGAACCATTGACATTGAAAAGGAACTGGGTAATTTGACCCGTTAATCTTCTAACCCTCATGGGTGCCCCCAAATGTGAAATGGGCTCGACAAATTCTGAATATGTTCGGGGTGTTACACATCATTTTGTCACCATGACATTTTACTGTCATTATGGGTCTATCACTATCCATATCATGTTCCCTTAGAGGTAAAAAATACTCATGTTCCTGAACCAAGTCTTGGAAATTGGAGAAAAGCTCTTTAAAACCTTTAAAAGATTACCTGTGCACTTTTTGTGACCATTACCTGTGCATGCACTGATACTTCTTCTATTGGCCGCGATGATCGCCATTATGTTTGCCACTAAAACCTGCGCACCCCCATAAAAAGGAAGTCAACATAAAAATGTAACTTATAGAAGCCTAGTTGGTCGAATATTATCCCAACTGGAAGCGTCTAGAGTTGCGCCAGTTCGAGCTTTATCCCTCTACTCATGGAGCTTATCCCTTGGCCAAAGGAGCCCAAATCCCTTCATGGGAGGAACTCATCCCTCTCTTAATGGATCTGTAACAACCTCAATCTCTCTATAAATTGAGCTGAAGTTTCAGGTTGAAGGGTAGATTCTAAGATGGAGAGAGTTCATAGAGTTCATAATATTTTGAATTAGTAAGTTGTTGTTTACACATTGAAGATCACACCTTTGTGCACATGACTTCATGCTGGTCATTCTAGAAGGGAAGGCGTATAAAAAACAAGGAAAAAATTGCACAAACACATGGGAGAAATTTGTACAAAATCAAGGCTCATGATTCTAAAAAAGTCCTGATGATGGATCTCAGTTGGGGTTTGAAACGTCGACACATGTTCTTCAATACTGTGGATAATCCGGAACACTTCTTACAAAATGATCACCACAGGAGTCTAAAAACCAAAAAGGCTCACGTTGTAAGATTGCTCTTTTTAATTTCTGATAATACATATGGATCTCTTTTTTCTCATTGTCTTGTTTCTGAATTCATAGAAATGATGTCAATACCTGGACTCCTTGATCGCTAATTTGAACTAGTATTTATGATTATTATATACTGCAGGTGCTTTTATCCTTTGCATTGTTTGTGATTGCAGATTATTCTCAGCATTGAAGAATTACTTTGGAGTGAAAGGAAAAAGGCTACATCAAATGTCTCGGTTGAAAGGTAGGAGCATAACCTCCTTATTTCAAAGTTGCAATAATCTAAAATACAAATAGTTTAGAGAAAGAGGCATTCAATGGTTCTTTGTTTCTAGTTACCTATTGGAGTACTAGGGATATCGCTCTTGTCTACAAGAGGGATTAATCCACAAAACAAATTGGTGACCATAATGGGGAAGACAAGTTTAGTTTTCTTTGTTTCTGTTTGGTTTGACATTCTAGCTTTCCTAGTTTGAATTTTCTGAGTGTGGTTGGGTACATAACCTCTTAGATTCTCTGAGCTAGAAAGATTTAAATTTATTTTTTCCAACTTTTCTCTTCCCTACGTAGTTTCTTTGGAAAACAAAGCAGCAACCTGTGCAACTTTCTGGTTTAGTTCAGTGCACATGTGCATTGGTTCGCACTAAGAAGCTGCGCACCCCCTGGGAAATTTTGAAAAAATTAAAATTTTCTCTTCTAATTTCAGATAAAAAAATTCTTAAGGTTCAACTTGATCTATACCAGTTTTTAGAGTCTGTATATGAACTCCTCCTTAGCACCTTAGAGTCTTGTTTGATAAATCATCCTTTTTGCATAATTCAGTTAGAGTTTGCCCTGGTTTGTTGTTGCTCTTTTTGGAAGATAGATTCATTTGCCAAAGATCACTGGTTTTATGTTATTACCTTCTTGAGCCACCAATATTATTTCCAGCCTTACCTATTTGAGTATTTGTTTCTTGATTGCAAAGCGAAAAAGCTTATAGATCACCAAAGTCTGATTTGTCTCAAACTAGTCTTTCATGTTTTCATTTATGCTAGTTCAAGTGGAAACATTTTTAGTTTGCTTACAACTAAGAGAAATAATTAAAAGACACTCATAGGTATCTTAATTAGGATTGATAATTAGAACTTTGATTTTGTTTGAAGTTTTTTTATACTTTTTAGGGTTTTTAGAAATTGCTTTCTTTTGAGATTTGTTTTTTAATCAAAATTGTAGTTCTTGGCTTTGTAATCAACGAAATTTTTCATCACAAAAGAGATATTTGTTATGCTTGGAAATGAAATTGTTTTCTTGAAAAAAAAAATTTATTTGAAGTTTTAGGAAGCTTGTACATTTTGAGTTCGAAAGTCTTTCAACTTTATCTTAAATAGAATTCATCGAAATAAAGAGTTGCATTTTCATATTAATGCATGTAGAGTATTTTGAGTCAGGTCACAATATCATCAAGGTTCATCTGCATACCCCTCTGCGTAAATAACAGCCAAATCAATACAACACTTAATAAAATCAATCTAGATATTTTTACATTTTCCAGGGCTCATTCCACCAATTTAGGCAAGTGCTTTGGAATAGGCTATAATTAACATTCCAAAGCAGTTAAAACAAACAAGTAGCATCTTGCAGTAGGGAAATCCAATTATTGCATTTGTACTCTAGGAATCTTTTCTTAAAAGAGTCAAGCACGAGGTCATGTCGGACCTAGTGAGGTAATCGTATCTACTTCATTGGCGAAGAAGGAAGGCATGCATGTAATACAAATGGTAAACCTCTCCTTAACCATTGTCAAGGAGCCTGGGGTCACTTGTTAGCAAACCTCAGATTTACCATGTCCAGGAGATTTCAAGGGGATTGAGCTTGATACTCTGCCCTTACGTGTATATCGAATCTTAGACCATTCCCCCAGGTGCAATTATCTTAATTGGTGACCTTAATGGCCATAATATTTATGATTTTTCCCAAGGTGACGGTGGAGGGAAGGTCCCACTATACCTGGAGTAGAGGTTGGCTAGACTCAATTGAACTTTCTGGAGGGTACTCTTCACTTCAAGATGGCATAGTGAAGTTACTTTCACCGGTCTGTTTCATTTAGCAGGTTGTCAGTGTAACTGTTCCAGCCACCAATTTTCCACATTAATTTCCGCGATGTTGGATTTCATCACCAACTAGTGTTTTTATTGTGGAAAAATATTGTTTGTGTGTGGTTTGTCTCTTAGATTTTGTAGGCGTGTGTTCATTTGCTTGATTTTTAAAGACCTTAGATGTATTCTTTTGAAATTTTTTGATTTTGTATGTTTAAAATATTAAGCATGGCTGAAATAACGAGACATTCACGTAGAATGCAGAGGAAACCCCCTGAATATACACCCAATCAATTGGAAAAAATCAAAACTGAAAGAGTTCAACAATCAGGAACCGGGTCTACTAAAAAAGGAGAAACATCCATTGTAATACATCTTGATTTCGAAGTTAATCAACCTTAGGTAATTGAAAAAGTTAAAAAACAGCCAGAAATTTCCAAAGTAATTATAGTTGAATCTGCTACTGGTGAATTGTCAGATACACAATTCACTGAACCTAAAATATCTAAGCCTTAATTTGAATCTACTTCATCTAAGTCACCTTCTGTAATATTCCAAAATTATCTTGCAGCTAATTGGAATATTAATTTTTGCTTTTGTCATCTAGATAGATGAATAAGTGGGTAGGGAGACCCACAAATATCTTTAGTAGGAATAAAACCACTTCTCATATGAATGTGGATCATTGTATTAGTTGAATAAAGTGCCTTGAGGTGTGAATAGGGGCTAAAGCATGTGGACAAGGTCAATGTTGACCAGATCAACAATGTTGTTATGGAGATAGTGGAGGATTAATGGAGGACAACACAATCATTTAGGAGGAGTGTATGCATGATAGTAGCTCCATTAATGAGTGGGACCCAGGGTGAGGAAGCTCACCAAGCATAAAATGAAGAGGATGGCAACCATAGAGGACATGATTTTGTGGTCGTGTAAGACTATTTGCATGCTTCAGATATTTAGTTAAGTCTGTTGTGTTGTTTAGCACAAGGGTGTTCCTGAGCGGGAATCCCACCCTCATCCTCGGGGGACTTCTAGTACCTACTCAAGAGAGGTATATTGAGAATAATTTCCACAATCTGGCATTTGGCCAAGCTTCAACCATTATTCCCAGCACAGTCTCTTTGAGGATTGTGTTGTGTTGCAGGGTTGCAGTAGTGGAGGGTTGAGAAACCCAACCTCTGAGCTTTTTTTCTAGTGGAAGGAGCAGCCTTTCAGCCGGGAGGCTAGTAAGGAGGATCCTTGAGCTTCATTTCATCATTCAGCATCAGGCTAATCTACTATTATCATTTACAACGTAGTTCCCTTTAGGAATTGCGTTATTTTATTGAGCAGTTGCAGTGTAGGGCTTAGTGCCTTAGTTTGTGAGATATATTTCCAGTGAGGGGACCAACCCTTCACCTATTGAGTTTATTGGGTGCTATTGTAGTTGATAGATCATTCCTTCAGCTCCATATCAGTAGTCATCCCTAGGGAATGCGTAAGTCAGGCAACAGGGGTGGAGTGGGCCACTAAAAAAGGGTAAAAAATCCAAACTAAAAATCTGGCCAAACCATTTTTGGGTTTTTTGAGTAGAATCCGTGGTTAAAATCCTAGATCATTCTGAGCACTCCAAGAGCATTCCGCACATGGTTCTTCTTCTCAGTAGTAGTAGTTTCTAGCAGCAGCAGCGGTAGCAACAAACATTTCTAGTGTTATTTTTCTTTAGTGTATTTCAACCATATTGTGGCTTAAGTGCATTCCTTTTAGAGCACTGTGTACTTTACATTGTTGTTGATGCATAATGATATGGCTCAGTTGTTCGGCTAACATTTTAATGTCTTGATGTTATATTCTGGAATTTCCATAATTTTACAATTTTGTGCTTACATTCTGGTTATTTCCTAGATTGAAATGTTATAAATGTTCTATATTCCCATCTTTTCCATTTTGGAATATTACACCTTCGAATCTCATAACCCCGACTGCTGGTCATCCTCGTTCACCCCGAGTGAAACTTCTCATTACAGAGAATATTCCTCCTAGCCTAATTAACATTGAAGAGATATCTGGAATGGAAGAAGAGATTACAATTCCCTCTTGTCAAGAATCTTTAGATCTAAGGTATAGTGAGCAAATTTACCCTTTCATTCGTTTTAGACGGGATCCTTGGTGTCATTAATTTACTGACTTTCTACATAGCTCTGGTTACACTCGGTCACCATGCCACATACCTTTCTACTCTATACCCAGAGGTAGTTACATGGCTTCTCAAAGCATGTCTACAGAGTTATCTGTGTTTTCTTCATCACCAGAAACATTTTTGTATGGCGGTCCTTCTGTTCTTGTTGGGTACTAGTCCCTCTCTGGTACTTTCTCAAGAACATCTCCATTCTCCAAAACTTATACCAAGTCAACTGGTATGTATGAATCTAACATCGAACCTTTGAAAATGGAACATGTTTATATGTTTTCCGAGAATATCCCTCAAGCTAGCTCTCAAGGTGGCTATATAGTGCCTGGGGGGAAGCAATCCTTCCAAGGGCAGTAGCCTCTTCAAGGGAAACAACCTCTCCAAGGGTAGCAACCTTTCCAAGAGCAACAACCTTTCCAAGGGAAACAACCTTATCAAGAGTAGCCATCCTTTCAAGGAGGATAACCTTTTGCTGGAACCTATACCTTAGTTGTAGGGAAGAATATTCTTGGTTATTATCAAAATTATGTTCCAATGCCTCAAACTGGTTATGGTCAACCTTATGTATCACAACCTTTGATGGGAGATCCTTACCAAGGGATAAATACTATGTGGAACCCTTTGTTAAATCAACAGTCTTTGCAACCTACATTTCAAGTACCTTATAATCAACCTGCTCAGCCAGCTGGAAAATTTGGTTTTACCCAAGTCCAACAACTTGTTCAAGGTGCACTTCAAATTACCCCACATGTATCTATGCCAAGTAGTCATCAAGCTGGTCCGAGTACTCCAAGTACTCCTATTCAATCTGCTACGCAAATTTATGTTCAACAATCAAGTACACCTATCCCTGGAGTTTCTCAAGCCCATATTGTTACAACCCTTCAAACGACAACACCAAATGTTACACAGGAAATTCCTCATATTACTACTTATCAAACTGGACCTACAATTCAGTATATTCCTCAAACCTTTGTAGGACAACATGGTGCAACTACGGTTCAAACAAGTCTACCTTTTACAAGTTGAACCTTTCAAGGTCATTTTGTTAAAAGTCAACCATTTCAAGGGAAATTTGAATATGGAAAAATGGGACAAAATCCAGTTTAATAGAGCCAACCATACCCTAGTTATACATATCAAATACCAGCTCAACCTCAGTTCGGTATGGCTAACCCTGGATACCCTGGAGGTATACCAATTCCAACTGCTCAGGCTATCCCAAGTTTTCCTGGATATCCTCCTCCGGGTACTGGTATTGTTCCTCAAGGTTATTAGTTTGCACAGCAAGACCCTAAATGACGGTTACCATTCATTGCAACTTTAGATTTACCAAACTTAACTCAGCTAACGAATGATCCAATTTACTATCTTCCGTTTTGGCCAACAATGCCTACTAAGTTTCCCAGTGACATTCCAAAGTTTGAAGGAAAATAAGGAGAAGACCCCTCGAATCATTGATGAATTATCGTCTGGTATGCATCCAATTCCTTAATCGATGATTCTGTTTGTTTTAGAATTTTTCAAAGAAATTTGATTGGCTTAGTCGCAAAGTGGTACATTGAGTTACCACGAGGTTCTTTCAACAATTTCAACACTTTAGCAACATCCCTCTTGACTCATTTTCAGTTTCCAATCTTTTATGATAATGGCACAGAACAATTGACTTTGTTAAAACAAAGTACATATACATACATTTCAGATCACATTCATGAATGGCGATGTAGATGAAACTTATTCAAAGTTTCATTCCGGATCAAATTCTGGCTGAATGGTTCATCAAATCATTGCCTCCTAAAATTACTAAAGATGTAGCTAAAGGAGGCGTTGTAATAGAAGAGCATGCCATAGCTAAAGAAGAGTACCTAGACCTTGTTTACACACAGTCTGGTACTTTGTATGAAAAAATTCCCGATTTACCTAGCCTAAGTCAACTCACTGCAACTCCTTCCGGTTCTCATGCCGCAAATGGTGTAATTGGTACAATTAATATGACAAAAAGTAAGAATAAATCATCTAAATCTACTTCTCCAATCATAATTTTACCATATTCACCTAAAGGAGATCCTTCCCTAGAAACTTCTGCCGATATTCACATCGTAGAATCATCTACAACCAAGGATAAATCATCTAGAAATAAGAAGAAGGGGAAGGGTAAAAATAAACAAAACACTTATCTCAAATAGAAAGCTGAAAAAATGAACCATTAGTGGCAAAAAATGGAAACCTCATTATCCTTGTCTTATATGTGATGAGGATCACTACACCAAAGAGTGCCCACATCGGGTCGAGGTATCCAAATTTTTCAAAGGTTCACCCACACCCATTGTCCTAAAAGATCCTTTTCCATGACAAGACAACAAAATGATCAGATCTTCTTCCAATTCATCTGGGAATATTCTGATGATGTCCCAGGCCATGGTTGCGACACTATCTCAAGAATATGGATCTAAGAGTCCTGTAACTGGAAAAGAAACCGAATCATCCAGTCAACCTCCAGTATCAAGTCCTCTGGTTTCTAAAAAATTGCAAATCGAGAAGCCTAATCCCGATTTAGTGATTAAACTGCCTACCAAAGGTGTACTTCTAAAATCAGCTTTCAGCCCACATGCGAGAGCCGCTTAGAATTATAATATTGTTGAATTTTTGGCCATATACCCTTCAACAATGTCGACCCTTGAAGTGTTTAAATCTTTCCCAACTCAGAGGAAATTACTATTATCAGCTATAGGAGTGATTGATCCTCAAGACTTGAATCTCATTGTCTTTGATCTCGAGAACTTTGTACCTAGACTCCCACATCAAATGGCTTTTCAAAATCCAGTATTAGTAAAACGAAGGCGAGCTTTTCGCACAGTAATTAATGAGGGAGAATCTACGTGCATTATGTCCTTAGCTTGTTGGAAAACTCTTGGCTCTCTGAAAATCAACCAGTCACCAATGATTCTTAAAGCCCTTGATGGAAGAGGTTTTTTCCCATTCGGAATACTCCAGGATCTGCTTATAGAGGTAGAAGGAAAAAATGTAACACTCGAGGTGGAATTTTTTGATGCCCCTCTTGATTAAAACCTTCTTCTAGGTCGAAGTTGGTCTTATGCTATGATTTTTGTCATTTCATCAGTCTTTCAGATGATCATGTTTCCTCATAAAGGAAAGATTGTTAAAATAGATTAGTTGTCTTACTTTGCTTTAGACCCTACCTCTACAAATATTATCCAACATGTCAGAAAAATGGTTATCCCTTATGAAGATATTGGGGCAGGACTAGTTAAAGATTCCACTCTCATAGGAAATTTTTCTATACCTCCTCCCAATGTACCGCAAACTATTGCTGATATCAATATGATTACATTAAGCACAATGCCATTTGATGACACATGGAATGTGCCTTTAGAATCGGAATTGGACTAATATGGTGGTGAGATGCCTTTAATTCCATTTGAATCGACATATGTAGTGGTACAATCATGTTCTGACAATACATCAACGTATATTGATCAAATGAAGGTGGTTAGTGAAGATTCTTCTTCTTTGTCAAGCTTAACCATGACATCATTTTCGGATCCTTTTTAACAAGTTTTTTAAACTGATGAAAATATCCGGGAAATATTGTCATCCAGGAAATCTTGTCATCGGATGAATTACCATGGGAAAATCTTCATCATCGATCTTCTTTTTTACTTGACCTTGATAGACTTGAGAATGAATTTTCATCCATCTTTTCAATCGACTATGTCAAGGAATGTCGAAATCCTATGTCCATTTTTCATACGGATTCTGAGAAAAATTTGGGAAATATTTCCACCACAATTACTATTGACATATCAATTAAACCTGGGAGAACTGAGAACATTCATATAGGCACTTCTTGCTCAATTGAAGAGATCAATTTATACAAAGCCCTATTTCAGGAATTCCGAGATATTTTTGCCTGGTCTTATGAAGAAATGACAAGTATTGATCCTAAGATTATTATTGAAGAAATTAAGACATACCCATATGCTAAACCTATTAGACAGAGATTACGTCCAATACATCCACGAAAATCTGTTGAAATTAAAGCTGAATTTGAGAAATTACCACGTGCAGGATTTATTTATCCTATTCCTTTGACATATTTTATCTAACATAGTTCTTGTAACCAAGAAACAAGGGACTATAAGATTATGTGTTGATTATCGAGATATTAACAAGGCCTATCCTAAAGACAATTATCCTACCCCTTACATCGATCAAATTTTGATGACTATGCTGGAAACGAAATATTCTTGTTTATGGATGGATTTTCTGGCTACAATCAAATAAACAGACTCCCTGTTGATCAGCCTAAAACAAAATTTATATGTCCATGGGGAACATTTGCATACTGTAAACTACCATTTGGACTAAAAAATGTTGGTGCAAATTTTCAAAGAGCTATGTCTTACACATATCACGATATCAAACACATTGTACAACCCTACTTGGATGACTTACCTGCTCATTCTTTACGTAGAAAAGATCATCCTACGCATGTGCCATATTTATGAGATGTAGGCATTACAACATTATTTTGAATCTACACAAATGTGTATTTTGTGTACAATCAAGACGTTTACATGGGTTCATTGTTTCAAAAGAAGGAATTCATGTCGATCCATTGATGGTTGAGGCCATTGTCAGTCTACCTCCTCCTTCCACTCTTCGCCCACTCCAAATTTTGCAGGGGAAAGAAAAATTTCTACGTTGTTTTATCCTGAACTATGTGAAATTAACTAAAGGTTTCATTTGGTTGTTAAAACATGATGTTCTGTTCATCTGGGACGAGATTTCCCATAAGGCTTTTGATGCAATCAAACACACGTTGACCCATGCACCATTATTGCATCCGCCTGGTTATCACTGATATTAATTTTTGTATTTAGCTGCATCTTATTCCACGATTGGAATGGTTTTAGTTCAAGATAGTGACTCCAACAATGAACATGTGATTTATTACCTAAGTCGGAATCTCACCCCGACAGAAATCAAGTATTCGCATGTGGAGAAATTGGCCTTGGCAGTCGTTGAAGTTGTCCAACGATTCTGTCATTACATATTGTTACACAAAACCACAGTGATATCTAATTGCCACCCGATGATGTATATTTTAATGAAAAAATTTCTCGGGGGAAAACAATCTAAATGGATCATTATCCTGCAAGAGTTTGATTTGGAGTTTGAAAAATCCAAGTCTAAGAAATCATTGGTTTTCCCTGAACTTACGTGTGATTTTCCCAATTCACAATTGCCAGATTTTTTATCGAAAGATGCGTGAACCTCCAGCTCCTCTTCACCCAATCATCGATTTCGGTCCTTTCACCAAATGGGGTATCGATTTCGTCATATGTAACCCTCAGTCGGCCGGGGGGTATGGGTATATTATTATCGCCATATATTACTTTACCAAATGGGCAGAGAAAATGCCTACATTCGTGGCTGATGGAAAAACTACATCACTTTTCATATTCAATCATGTGATTGCTCGGTTCGGTGTCCCTCAAGTTATCATTACAGACCATGGGAGCCACTTTCGAAACATTATGACGACCAAAATTTCTACTCAACTTGGCCTATGCCACAATAATTCTACACCATATTACTCGCAAGCTAATGGTCAATTTGAGGCTATCAACAAGGTTTTAACCAACATGATTAAACGAATTGTTGGAACCCATAAAACAAATTGGCATACCATGATTTTTTCTGCATTATGGGCATACTGTGCCTCTGCAAAAACATCCACAGGGTTCACTCCTTTTCATATCGTTTACGGTTTGGAATCTGTGTTACCCATTGAATGTGAAATATCGTCACTCAAATTAGCCATTGAATTTTTACCAGCCTCCTATGAAGAGGAGAAACACTTCCTATACCTAGCACAGTTAGATGAGACTCGTCACACCACTACATTAGCTGTTGAAGCTCATAAAAAATGTGTTAAGGCCCAATATGATCAAAGTATTAAACCTCGCATATATTCAGAAGGTGACCTAGTTCTAGTATACGATCAAGCTCACGAAAAACTAGGTGCTGGTAAATTCGAACCAATGTGGCATGGTTCTTATATTGTTAAGCGCGTGCTTGCAAAAGGAGACAATGAGTTAATCAATTATGAAAATGTCTCTTCAGATAAACCCAGAAATTGCCTTTATCTCAAGAGATATTATGCATGATTCTTTGTGTGAAGATCCTCTTTGTACATCAGTTACATTTTAGAATAGTTTTCCTTAGATTAGCTATTTTTTCTTGAGTTTTCACTACTTTCGCTGCTTATCTTGATTACTTTTGATACTGCAGATGTCAAAGTTCCTTCAGACTTACATTTGTTTTGCTGATGGCACTTGTCGTAGTACACATAACATTTCTTCAGCTACTTGGGTCATCTATTCACCCACCAATGAGTTAGTCTCTATTCATGGGATATGCCTTGATCAAAAAACAAACAATATTGCATAATATAGTGCAGTTATTGAGATATTATCTGATGCCATCACATTTGGTATTCGACGTTTGATTGTTAGGCTAGAATCACAACTCATTGTATTACATTTAAACAATGTTTATGCTATCATAATTCCAGCTTTGTTAAGAATGTTTTTAAGGGTTCGTCTCTTGGAAAGACAATTTGATTATATTGAATATCAACACATTTCAAGAAATTTAAACACATTGGATGATGCATTAGCTAATTAAGTTTTAAATAGACATCTACAACATTAAAAGTAAAATAAAACAATATTTGATCCATATTGAACAAGATACTCAGAGATCGTAAGCAGTAATATCATTAGGTTAAAATAGTTGTGTGTCAAAAAATATTACATAGTCTATGATCATAGGTTTCAAAGACCTTATGATCTAAGGATACTGATACAAAAAGTAAAATGTCAATCTATATCGACCATCAACTATCCATGATGATGATCATGGTAGTAGACTATGGAACGTGCCACCCTACACAGATATTTCCTGAATGGGCCTGGAACCCAAATCACATGTCTCTGGAGCCTGAGAGGTATATCATCTGCCCCTGTTTCCGGGATGTCAATATTAACCTCTCTAGGTTGTGCTCTAGTTCTGTAAGAGCCTCTGCTGCATCGGTTTGTGGTGGGCTTGATGCTATAGGCTACACATCTCGCGTGTCAAAGTGACGAAGCACTGTTGGTCGTGATGGCCCAACATCTGCATTTTAGTATTTTTATCAATATTGGATGATAGAAAATCAAATAAAAATTAGATAACATAAAAACTTCAAAATGATATTTTTTAGCTGATGCACCTCATTGAGTCCCCGGTGGGAGTGATGTGTCAGGGTCACCCTTGAAATCTACCCCTGAGTAAGGAAAACCATTAATAAAAAATATTTGGCTCCTGAGCCATATAAAGAACTAAGGGGTATATCGAACCACTAGACCACCATTGCCACCATGGTGAGCCATCAATGACACCCATTGCAACATACGTGGTTCCCTAGGTCCCGTCAGATCCACTGGAGACTACTGAGGTGCTAGGAGTGGAATCCTCTCCAAACAAAAAGACACAAGAATGGCTCCATAGTCGAAGTTTTTCAACTCCCCATTCTTCGCTCTCGTAGTTTGGCCTTTCATGTTGACCAACACTCCTTTTCACTAGTTGAAAATTTCTCCCTCGGAACGTTCAACTGTAGTCTGCATTTGTGCTTTAGTAGCCACATGCAGATCTGCACTGCCACACAACCTGGTAACTATAAATGCAAGGATATTTAGGTCTAGTCGCACAATGGTTTTGATATCAATGTGACCATCCTTCAACTCTAAATCTTGGCTGCAATACTGAGCCATATAAGATGCAGTGGACATACCACCTGGTTGTGACCCAAACAAGGAAATGTCTCTCCCTCTGCGGGGTAATCCAGTGAGGAAATAGATATCCTCTGGCTCGATCACAAGCCTATGGTCCCGAATGATAAAGCATTTCTCTAGAACATCCCAAGCATTAACTAACCAGGTCATCAACTCTATCTATTCCTTCATTCCTTGAATCACCTAGAATTTATACAATCCACAAATTTTTAATGTGCAAAGTGTTGTCGGGTCATCCATGGTTTCGTTATATTGAATCCCATGCTCCCTTTCTCACCATTCCAACATGATTCCTAGCCTACAAACCATCAGTGAGGATCATTAGAAATCAGTTGGGAGAAATTGAGCCATTTTTTATGCATAGAAACATGATTTTGAAAACCCCACGACGCTTGTGCGGGTTTTATGTATAAAAAATGTGTATTTGCGCATGATCAATGCATAACAACCGTGATGGCCTGATGATTTTTTCTACTAAAAAATCATCGTGGTGTGTAGGTTTCACCATGAAAACCTGCAAACCCCCGAGGGCGGATTTAAAAACCTTGTTTCCCCTTAAAAAATGACCTAAAAAAATAAAATAAAAAACTAAACAAATGAAAAGCAAGATAATGATGATGTGGAATACTTGGAGCTGACGGTTCTCGAAATGGCTAATTGGTTCTCCTGATATTTTCTCTAGAAGGTCTAGGGAAAAAACACTTTCTTCTCTCCTCTAAAAACTAAAAGGTAAAAATGATTTGTTTTGACTTCTTTTTATAGTTTTCAATGAATAAAATAATATTATTTTGTTTTTTTTTCACTTTAGGAGTCAAATTTGAATTTTTTTTTTCATGTTTAAGAGCATATAATTGTAATTTTTCGAGTTTTTGTGCAGGGAACAGGTTATGTTTGAAAAGAATCATTTTACAATGAGTAGAATTTTATCACTTTTTTGGGCTCTATAAAAAAATACGAAAAAGAAAAACCGTGGAGCCCTCTTTTAAACCCTTTTCAGACTCTCTAAACATGAAAAGATCGTTGAGCACTTGACTATTTGAACTCATTAAATTAAATGAATAGTCGTCTATTTTGTATAAGTTTACCCCTTTTCTGGACTGAACTAAAATATTTACGAAAAAGGTATACGTTGACTAAGCATGGTCAATAGAGTTCTCACCTAATTTTTTTACCATGGATTTCAAGCCATTCAGTAATATTAGTTTCCAAAATTAGCCCATACACTTTAGCTAAAATGTGGCTAATCATAATGGTCCTATATTTAGAGGGAACCTTTTTTTGTAAGCTTGGTAGTGCCTTTATTTTTCATTAGTTAAACTAAAAGTTACAACCAGTTTTAAAGATAGTTAGGTGGCCTCAACTTTCCCTGCGGGAAACCTAGTCTGTTGGGAACCTAAAAATATGGTATGTCATCCAAAAAAATTAGGTTTTAAGTCTTTATATCCAAGCTATATATGACTGAATTTCATATCCTACCAACTATTTGCCTAATGGAATTACTTTCTATACACTAAAAGTTAAAAGCTATCCACATACTTGTAAATAGTAATAAAAAAACTACACAGAGAAACATCTAACAAACTAATTTTCTTCATCAGCGGAAGAATATTCCACTAGATTCGAGTCCTTAGTAGTGGAACCCGAGAGTTTTTTCTGAGGGTGGATGTAAGGTAGATGGTTTTCAATGCGCCGTAGGCACACATCCTATTTATGCATAAGGAACTGTAGCTTCTGAAAGTCCTGTTTGTAATCCGGGAAGTCCTGCATTGTTGTCGCCATGCTCACAGAAATATGCTGCAGGGCCTTGCATGGTATACCTTTCACAAACCAGTAAAGGAAAAGGGTTTACTTGAACTATGTAATGCGACCTCGAGTATGCCCAAGTTCAAGCACTAAGGCCCGCCAATCCTCTGCATTAATCTCCATTGAGCCTGCCCGATGGTTCAAATCTTCCTCCCATTCCTCAATTAATTTTCTTATTTCCTTGGCGATACCCTCATTATAAGCATTCAAAACTTCATTGATAATTCTCTCTACAAGATTTATGCCTCTTGTTTTACCTCCAGATGAAATGGGTTGCCCTGCTGATCATTTCATTTACTTTTCCTGCCTCGGCCCCTTGGGGCAGGGCTTCTAGTTTTGGCCATCGACCAAGCCATAACTGCAGTGTTGCAGGATGTGGAGGTAAGATATTATAGAGTACTCAAAGGAGGTAGACTAAGCCAAGAGAAAATAGTCTTTCATAAGCCATTACCAACCTGCCCACCTACCCATATATCAACAGAAAACCATAAATTCAGAACACGGGTCTGAGCAACCTTCCTTTCTTCCCAATTTTTTTTAATAATGTACTCTGATACGAGTAGGGGGCCCATCACCATATACCATGACCAAAAATTATCATAAAACAAACTTTTAACATAGACCCTATTGGGATGTCGACCAACATGACGGGCCTTATCTTCAAAATGAAAACTAGACACATACAGACTCAAAAGGGGAGGGCTAAGAGGTTTGCGCCCACGAAGCATATAAAAGGATAACCTAGTAGCAAATTTTCGCCCGAGCACCAGCATATACACCAATAACCCCTCCGGACCAAACTCAAAATCACAGAAGCCATAAGCCCAAAACCATACAAAATACCCCAAAGCCATGTCGGGTTCGACCAGATCATTATAGGAACCATGGGATCAATAACGACGATGAGACCTTGGAATAATCCCATTCGGGACAAACAAATGCCAAAAAAGACAGAGAAAGGAACATTTCCTGAAAAAATTTCATAGTTTATCCAGCAAACATGCGCATGTAGAATCAAGACGGTTATCAAACCCTCAAACCCCAACAATTTCAGATCAACAAACCCAATTCCCTTAACCAAGAAAATTGTTGCATGGAGAAAAGGCAAGAGTTATGGGCTACATACCAGGTATCCAACACAAAAGGTTTTTGAAGGCTCACTGTTTCCATCTTCCCTGACTGTCTGTGACACCATGCATCGATCACTAACTCACTTCTGTTAGCCACCTATAATATTTTGTTATACCAAAAGGTGGCTAAGATCTTTTTTGAGCCTCCAAGGAACAAATTTTATCACTAAAAATTGTTGGCTCTTGAAGACTCCTTGTAGGCCTCATGCCTCTGTCCAAAATCCTCATTTTCTGTCCCATTTTATACTCAGGAATTTCTGCTGATTCCAACTGAAAGACTGCTGAAAGATCGTCATTTCTCCTCTTCTCAAAACCTTTCATCTGCTCCCCTTTTTCTCCATCAAAACTACCTTGTTTTCATAAGTCCTCTTCTTTCCATTTATGAAAATTTCCCCTTTCATAGTTAAAAACTCACTTTTTAACTATTTCGAAACCCCCAAATCCATTAAAATCCTTGAAAATTTCTCATAAAAAATCAAAGTTTTATTGCTATGGACCTAAGCCCCTTGGGCTAAGTCCTAAACCACTTCCCCCACATGCCCATGTGTTAAAACCAAACGCCAAAGCTTTTCGGCGCTAATCGCATCGCAAATATCCACAGGGTGCATGACTTTGAACCATTACAAAGCTCCGATTGCGATTAGCCTTTCATATAAAAACCCCCCGATCATATTATTTCCTCATATAACCATAGAGCCCGCAATCGGGCCATAAACCATTGAAAAATCCCTCTCCGATCAATATTTTCCTTTGTAAACCCAAAAACCCACTTTCCGAAAGTTTTAAGTTAAAAACTTAAAACCATGTGCTAAATGTAAATGGGTTGATTGAAAAGAGCCGATCGCGCAATCGCAATCGGAAACAACACAATGGGTTGATCGGAAAGACCAGGCTCAACGGCCCGATTGCGATTGGCCCTTGTCTGTATACGCCCCGGGCATATTACATTCCATATATCCGAAGGCCCCGCAGTCGGGCGCCTGTCTGCTTTATATATATATTCTTCCGCCCAATCCATAAAAACCTTTGATTATTCCAAAAGTTTGGGTTTCATAAAAATATACAAGGGTTTCTCCCCCGATCCATTCTCCACCATTGATCTCGTTCTTAGATCGACGGCCTGCGCTCAATCGCATGCGTTTTGTTTTGCCCCCGATCGCGACTCCCCCGATTGGTTCTCCACCGTTGATCTCGTTCTTGAATCAACGGTTATCGCTAAATCGCATCGCAATGTTTCAATCGCAATCGCAATGTCTCACTCCCGATTGCCGATCCCCGATTCAATCCTGACCGTTGATCTTGTTCTCAGATCAACGGCCTTCACTCAATCGCAAAGTTTCCTCCGATCGCAATCGCATACCTTCTCGTCTCACTCCCGATTGCGATCCGCCGATTCCATCACAGCCGTCCATCTGTTTCACGATCCGACGGCCATCGCACACCCTTGCGATCCCTCCGATTCATTCCCTGATGTCGATCTGGTCCTCAGATCAACGGCCAGCGCTCAATCGCAAAGGGCTCAATCGCAAAGTTTCAATCGCATATTGTTGTGTGACCTCCCCGATTGCGATCCTCCGATTAAATCTGGGTCGTCCATTTCCCGCCTATCCAACGATCCTTATTACCTCCGATTGCAAGTCTTACCGCCATTTCAAAACCCTCCGATTCACTTTCCACCGTTGATCTGATCTGCAGATCAACGGCCAGCGCTTAATCGCATCGCTGCGTTTCAATCGCATGCACTTACCTGCCACCCCCGATTGAGATCCTCCGATTAGATCTGGACCGTCCACGTGTCCAGATCGGATGGTCCAAAACCACCCCGCCTTATTTCTTCTCCCCGCTCTCCTTTGCCTATTCTGCGCCGATCTCCACCGTTAGATATTTTTATCCGACGGCTATGCTCCTCCCCCGCCATCTGAAGCAGTTTAAACCTATTTCCGCAGGATTTCTTAACTATTTTTGTGTTTTGCAGGTGTTTTAATGATTTTTCATTATAGAATGAAGGAGAGCTGAGGGTTGGGAAAGACGTTTCCTATGCCTTCGGGCTTTCTAAAAAGAACCATTCACGGGCTCTGTATCAAATAATTTATCGATGTTTCATGAGCATTGATAACCTAAAGAGCCCTGCGCGGCCCTGCACATCGACAAGACATTGTTTTAATTCAAACACAGTTAAAGAGTATCAGTTTTGAAGACAGAGCACAGCAGATGAAGATTGAAGACAGTTTTTATGGGGATTACGGCTAAGACAGTTATCAAAAGCCTAATCCCCAATCTAAAACACAGTTTAAAGGAAAACCTAAAGTGTTTTATCTGACAGAAAGGTTTCCACCGCTTCAACTGAGGGGAATTGATTCCTCAACTACTACAAAGAGCCACCTGTCTCCTCAAACCATTCAGAACAGAGGCTGAAGTTATTGCTCGAAGGAATATCTGCCTCCAGCATTGCCAAGAAGTTATTTCTGCAAGAAAACCAATGCATAAATATCTGCAGAGTTACTCCAAAACATACACAGAGCCTCAAAGTAAAAAAAAGCTTCCACCGAGCTTCGATATTTATTGTGAAACAGTTAATGTAGTGATCCACCTGTGAATTTCTCCCTCGAGCCTCTCAAAGGGCCGAGAAGTCTTCACTCTGCATTAATTATCCTTGAGATATTTTGTTAAAATCTCACCTCCTCATCTTCCTATAAGTACTTCTGCATAAGATGAGAAGTTGTTGGTTGCAGAACTTTGAAATACACTTGAGCTCGAGACTTCTATTTGTACATAGTGTTCACTAGCCCTTGAAGCTCTGTTTGTGCTAGAGTAGTTAGGTTGAATAGTGAAGATGATTGCTGAACTGAAACATTGGACTTGAAGATTGTAACTGGTTTGACATCAATATAAAAGCTATTTCTTGGGATCCTGGTCGTTATCACTGGTGAAGTTCTTCTTTCTCTGTTAATCGTTTTCCTTCTATGTATGCCATATTGTTCATTTTCCCTCTGTAAAGAACAGTTTAAACAGGGTTAGGATTTTCTGTATAGCAGTAACCTTCTCTGGCTGAGAAATCTTTATCTTAATGTTTTCTTCAGATTTGTTTATTTAAGAATGATTAAATACAGTTTAAACAGTTAGGAATGTTGGCGTTCCCTCGTCCTTCTGTTTGCTCAAACATTGTTCTCGAATGTTATTTCCATTATTTTCTATTAAAGTTAGACTAGAGAAGATATGGTTTGCCCCGATTCCTAGATTCTTTTCTCCAAAGGCAGATTCTGAAAGTTTCCCTTGGTGTTGACTGAAAGCAGACTAGGTTTAAAAGTACTTTATCTGATCTTAAGTTACACTCTGTTTTTCTTATGTGTTTTCATACTTTATGAAGGTAATTATGTGGATTACTGGATTGTTTGTCAATTAAGCTGCTTTAATAAGAACTTGCCCAAGAAGTCTATGGTTAGCCCTGTCCTTGGTTGGTTTTAAAACGGTTACTTAAGAGGCTTTTCTTGTTTGGACTGACTATAAATCCTCTGAGAAATTATTATCAGTTTCCACCCCTCCAACATTTTAATGTTTCCATTTCATCATTTTAATCTCAATAATCTTGTGGTATAGATAACTTTCCCCTTGGATCACACTTGATGTTGTTGTTCAATTAAAGCCCGGATATGACTCCATAGCCCAATGGACTAAAAACCAGCGTTATATCTATCTATCTGCCAAAACTGTTCTATTTGCTTGCAACCTTCTCACTTTTGAAACTTTTGCACTTAGGACTTTCCCCTCAAGTAACATTTCATGCTCAACCATCCAAAACAAAACAAAACCCTCGGCCTTCATAACTAGCCTAATATCATTACCTTAAGCTTTTCAAAGACAATATCCATCTTTGTACATATTGGAGAGATCCCTCTCCGGATTCAGGAGGGCTAGATCCTAGAATCCCAAAGTTGGTTGAAATGATGTTAACTCTGTGATTGGACTCTCCCAATCTTGCTAATAAATTACAGAGACCTAACAACTTCAATCCAGGACCAAAGGTTCGCCATCAAAACACTGCATGCAAAAAACCAAATGCCAAATCCTTAAACGGATACCATTTCCATCAACCATGATAGTATTAACATCTATCATGCATGAAGCCACCGTGCTAGCCTTGCCACACAAGTGGAGGGTGGTAGGTTTGTCCTTCAAGGTGCCCATCATTAAATGAGATTGATACGACTTGGATCTGATACACACCCTCAGTGGGGTTAGAGGGAACATTTTTATCTTCACCTTTAATAATTTATGTATTACTTATTTTTATGATTAATATTTAATAATTATTATTATTATTTTTAATAAAGTTATAATTTAGTTAATTCTTATGATTTTTTTTTTTTAAATTTTAGCAACTTGAGATGTGTGATGAAGTAAGTGCTTTGATGCTTATTTTGGATTTATGCATATCAATATTTACCAGCTGTTTAATTTATAAGGTTTCCCTAGTTATTGATAATTAAATTAAAATTGTGAAAACCCTATTCCAAGATAAACACACATATCAATATAATTAATACAAAGTATGTTTATATACAAAATATTACATATATAGAAATGAATTTTACGTATTTTGCAAATTATTTTTCTAAACCTTCATTATTGTGTAAACCATAATAACACATATCACTCCACACCCAATTCCTGTTTTAATGAGAGCAAAAATAAATGACACCGTTAAAATTAGTTAGTATTTCTCACTTAGAATTCAATTGAGAGCAAAAATAAATGACACCACTAAAATTAGTTAGTATTTCACACTTATAATTCAATTTACAAGTTGGCAAAATTTTTTTGCAAGTCCCAAATAATATACAACTCCAAGTAGTTCTTTAGTGCTTTTTTAAAAATAAGCTCTATAAACCATGAAACTATCTTTGTTTACAACTAGTAGAGTGTGATTTAGGAATAGAACAAATTTTCTCATATTAAATCAATGTACACTTCTCTATGCCTCTTTCTCAAGAACTTGGTAAACTAAAGTCCTACTCCCACATTACTCTTAGAGATATTACCCTTGGTGCTATCATCATTACTATTTATTAAATTTACTTCACTTAAAAGGAATTAGAAAAGACAATTACCCTTACCTTCTCTAACAAAAATATCACCATCGTTCAATCCATTATAAATATTTGCATTTTTAATGACAAAGTCCCCAAAAATGAAGGTATTAAGGATTATTGATTAAACAATGTGAATCACATCACCTATAATGTTGTCTTCTACTAAATTCCAATATCTCTACTAAACATGATCGTCAACCAATATTTTTGGAGCTATAGCTCCATTAATGCACTGGGGAAGTATATGCCAACCTTTGGATTTTGTACTTGCCTAAATCCAAGGATTTTCATATACTGCCCCAATGCATTAATGGAGCTATAACTCCAGAAATATTGATAGCCACATGATACACTTCTATCAATCAAGCATGTGAATTATTTGAAAAAAGATGCCAATTAGTATAAATAAAAAGAAATGCAAAGCTAACGAAACAAAATGACATGGAATAAGAGAATTTCCTGGAAGAATTGAACATTTACTCTTTTATAAAGAATATAGATTTTAGGTCATTGCTTTATATTCCTAAAAGCAAGGAACACATTTGGAAATTATTTATACATTATATTTTACAATTGAAATCTACTACCTTTTACATCACATTGTGAAAATCTATTGACACAATTTTCCTATGTTTTCCAATTCAGGTGTGTACTTCTTTTCCTCATGAGTTTTAGGATACATTTTAGTAGATGAATTAATTTTCACTTGAAAAATTATTTTTACTACTTTACAAGTCCCATCCAAAGCTCATTGAGAATGTTTTTTTTTTGGAAATTTCTTCAAGTGATTTCTATTGATAACAAAATATGTTACATATGGAACCTTTCATACCAACAAAATACTAACCTGAAGGGTCATGCTTGCCCTCCAAGATAAAAATAGACACAACAAAAATTACAGGTAGCAAAAATTGAAATATAGGCTACCCTAATGAAATGCACGAACACTGGGAACTACGACATAGTCTACTAAGAACTTGTAATTACCTTAAGGCTCCGACTCAACCATGCTAAATTCCAAAAATGCAAACTTACAGAATTGAAGTAACGTAGGATACAACCATAAACCATTGGAAATAATGAAAAAAAAAACATGAGATTGGTTAAAGAATTATTAGTACATATAATATGGTGGACTTATTAGTCCAAAATGATGACTAGCGGATGAGGAGAAGAGTTTGTGTGAGCAGTGTTCTAAACTGGAGCGTTGATGACTACAACCTCTTGCTATTGGTCATTGGAGTTAATCTATGAGTCTGAGACCACAAAATGTTCCACTCGATTCAATATGACTACAATATCATCCAAATTATACCTGATGTCCCTCAAGATTCTCTTGATCTCCTCCTAACCTACAAAGATCTTGTAGTTGTCCACCTTCTTATTGTGAATTACCATGCCAAGAAGAATTTACAACCGTCTGTGCAAGGTGATAGAATGAAGGAAGTGTAGCCTTCTCCTCCTAAGCTTTCCCATATCTAGAACCCACTTGAGGTTGCTGCCTACAATCTCTGAATCAGAATACTATTTACGATCCCCAAACTCACTGGATTCCAAGCGTTAAATTTCCTTTCTGATCTCGAGAGGAGTTGAGTAGAAAAAAATAGCCACATATTCCCATCTGAATAGACCCCTATGTCATGTAGAGGATGCCCCAAGTATGCCACCCTTGATGCTAGGTTGTCGTTAATGAGGAGCCATATAGGCATAAAAATTGCAAACAAACCAAGAGACTACGACTCTATAATACTGAACGACCTGTAGGTTTTAACACTATACATAAATTACCTGCAAACAAATTCTTCAGACATAAAAATAAACAATGGAGGAAACAAAAAATATATATACATAGATATTTTCCCCTAGACCCCAAAACTACGACTACTAGATTGATTTTTAATTATATTCCTTTCAATGTTACAATACGTATATATACATGCCAAAGAATTCATAAACCCTAAATTCGAACATAAGTGTAGCTTCCTTGGCCGTATCTACAAAATACCATGGGAAGAAAACCATCATGCCTAAAACCATGTCCAAAACCATGGGTAGGTCCGCCTGCCATCTTTGGGTTTGCCCCCCATCCTTGGGTCCGCCCAACTATTATTGGGTCCGCATAATTATTTTTTTCCCAGGGCACTGCCCCAGACCTTGTGTAGGGGGGATACCGCCCCCTTGCAAATCCCCTAACAGAGGGGGTTGTTGCCCCCCTGTGACCCCCCTATTGCACCCAACACAACATAAAACATGTGGGTCTAGTCATGGAAAGAATATATCACACACCCAACACGACTTTGTGGTGACTAACGGCATGATGGTAACACCCTTGTATGACAAAAACCATAGTCCTAGTAATAAAAATAGAGATAAGTATATGGGAGAAGAGGATAAGTTTGAGCCCATAACTATCCAAAACTACTACCTACCCAAACTTCGTGAAACCCCAAAATTTATGTGAACCGAGAACTGCAGGAGTTAGAAAAGTTAGAAATATCGAGGTTCCAGTGAGACCATGACCATTTTCAGAACCAAATCTAGAAGGTATGAGGGTACTGCACTCCACAGACAAACACTGGGCAGTTGAATGAAATCCTAGCAGGGTCAAAGGTATGAGGTATAGTCAAGGATAAGACTTCCACCAATTCAAAGGACGAACCAGTCCCCGAGTTGTGTAAAAAGAGCATAAAGAACATTGGAAACTATGAAGAAAAGTAAGACGACCCAAAAGAGAGATAATGTTAGGTCCCTATAATACTAGTGTATCCCCTTATTGTTATTATTAGTGTAGCCCCCTTATTGTTATTTTTGTGCCCATATATTATTATTGAGCCCCATAGAAGTCCATTATTGTTATAGTTGTGCTCTTATATTGTTATTGTTATGTCAGCTAGGATTATATTGTGACCCCTTGGACCCCTATATATAGAAATGAGGTTTTATCATTTGTATCATGCAAGAATTGTTCATTTATGTAATGTAAAGTAGGTTTTCCCATTGAAGAGGCTGATTTGTAAGTCGTTGATCTATCTTTTCTTCTATTTTGTGAGTTGGTTTCATAACATTTGGTATTAGAGCTTGGGATTATAGGGTTTCTCTTCTTCAAATAGGTCATCTTGGAATTTTCGATATAACTTGTTTTCAGCGTGACTTCAAAAGCTGAAAGTTTTACCACATGGAGCTTAAATATTGATGAACTTCGTATAATTTTTTTAGAAATTGTGTCTCTATATTTTCAAATATATGATATGTGGAAGTTATGGTTTTTGCAGGCTCAAAAATTTCATCTCAAACGGTTGACCAAGGGAAAATCGTCATAACTTTTGTTTCAGGAATCAGATTGGAATTCTGTAAATAGTGGAAGAAATTTCACAAAATTTAATCTCTTTTATATCGATTTCAGATTTGAAGGTTGAAAAAGTGAAACATGGCATGCCGTACAAGTTCGCTTTACTGAAACAATCCATAATTAGGTCATTGTGGGAGATCAGACATAAATTTAACTTGAAGAATCCAAATTAGGTCCGACTTGTGGCATTGGAAAGAAGATTCATAGGGATAATACAAGACCTAATATTAAATCTAGGGGATTCAAAATTACAGAGATAAATCAGTTTCAATATCGAGCTCCTCAAAAGCAAGAAAAATGTGTGTATTTTTTTTTTTTAATTGCATAAGTCTTGTTTGAAAAATTAGTTAAAAGTGATTCCAATGGCATATTGAAGCATAGATATCAGTATTGGGTTCTAAAATTCCCCCCAAAGATAATTCCACACCCATTAAGCCCTCATAAAGCTCTACTATGATTCATGAAAGGGGAATAAGTGCAACATGATATATCAAAATTAAGAGACCAAGTGTAACAAATTTCTCTCTCGCAAAGAGTAACAAAAATGAAATGGAAGATAAGATGGATGGTTTGAAGAAAGACATGAATGGTTTGAAAAGGTGTGGAAGATAAGATGGATGGTTTGAATAATGGTGTGGAAGCTAAGATCAATGGTATAGAAGAAAAATGAAAGGCAACATGGAAGACATGAAGAATGGTCTAAAAGCATAAATGGAAAGTTTGAAGGAATGTTTGAAAAAGCTGCTACAAAAAATGATTCGTAATGGAAAAACAACAATATATGAAACTCATGATGAGAAAAAAAAAAAAACTAATCATGATTTCATAGACTCTAATGTTGGATTTAAGACCCACCATATTCCAAAGATCGATATGAGAAAGTTTGATGGCAAGGATCTGGTAACATGGATACTATAGATGGAGAAATATTTTGATCTCCATAATGTGAAAAACACACAAAAGGTACACATTGCAAATTTATATTTAGAACAATACATTTGTATGGTATCGATGGCTTTTCTCTTGTAAAAATATTGTCACTTGGTCAATTTTTACGGAGGAAATGATAGCATATTATGAGGATACAATGTACAACACCTTCTTTAGTGAATTGATAACTCTCAAACAAAAGTTTTCAATGGTGGAGCACATTGAGGACTTCCAAAAATTGAATATAAGGGTAACTGATATTCCAGAGGAATACAAGATTTGATGTCTTCATAGAGACTTTAAGGATAACATTCAACATAATGTTCGCCTTTGGGAACTTGATTCGTTGGAGAAGACATTCAGGTTGGAAAGAAAAAATAAAAGAAAAATTATGGAGATAAGGAAGCCTATCACTCACGACTATAAATATGGAAGTGTTGCTACTCCTAGACCTCCACAACCTACAAGGCTAACACCATAAAAATTAAAAGAAAAAAGAGCAAAAGGGCTTTGCTACAGTTGTGATGGCAAATACACTAAAGATCATAAGTTTGTTGAGAAGAAAGTATTTTACATAGATTGTGAAGAGGAGGAACTAAATGAATAAGAAACTTCAAAAGAAGAGGATATACACCAGGAACCAACCCTAGAGAAAGAAGAAATGAATCCGACCATATCTTGTAATGCATTGGAAGGAATTACCACTCCTCAAACTCTCAATATATAAGGAAATATCAAGAATAAAAATGTAATAGCGTTGATGAACTATAAATTTCTCTGGAAAGTGCCATAATATCAAGCTAACTGTTGGGTCTCCAAAATGTCTTTAAAATGACATATACTTTCACTTCATTCACACATCATTTTACCCCTATCACCTTCATTCCATCACTTCACATTTCTATCATCATATGGGTTCATAATTGTATTTTCCTAAAGTTAATTTTTTCAAGTGTTTATAGTGAATTAATGATTAAAAATTAGGAAAATGACATATAATTGCTAATATCTAAAAGTGGCTTGAGTTTCATGACAAATTTAGGTCATTTGGAAGCTTCCAAGACACTCTTATGTGGCCTCGAAGAATCAATTTCGAATTCTCTTCAAGATTGGAAGAAGATTTGGGATAGGATCAACCATATCTCATGGAGAAAAATCATGGTTAAAGAAGATATGTGTCTCATCATTACCTATCTGAGTTGTAACTCTATGAGATTTTAAGGGATCTAGGGAGATAAAAGTGGATCCTCATTAATGAGGTAGCTTCTTATGTTTTTGTATAAATAGGAGAGACTTCTCCTCTCAAAGGCATGTGTAAAGTTTGGAGTTATGCTCAAGTTTTAAATAAAGAATTGGATTTGGCACCATACTCATGAGTGTTCTTTCACTTTGATTTGGATTTGCTTGCATATGGAGCTTCTTCACTTGCCATCCTAATGCATCATTAGATTGGCCACCCAAATGAGTGTGAGATTGTATCATAATTTCATCATTTCTTTATGTTTAGCTCAATTTTCATTTCATGCCCTGTTATTATTTACTTTATGTTCATTTACATGCTTTCATAAATTAAATTTTCATATGCTCATTTTTTTTGTGTGTTCTTGCAGGTTTATATGGATTGGTCACTTTTCTTTCATTGTAGTTAAGATTTTCTAGATTTCAATTCATGCTTTTTAATTCTTGCAAGAACTTTAGATTTTGAATTCATGATGTGTGCCTAGATCAAATTTCCAATTCTATGCAAGTGTGTTGTAGTTTAGATTTCTATTATGCATGTGTGATAGTTTATATTTCCACTTATATGTATGTGGTTATTAGATTTCAAAGTTTTCCTAGATTAAAGTTTCCTACTTTCCTACATTAGATTTCCTATTTTTCATAGATTAAAAATTTCTTGCTTTTTTAGACTAGATTTTATTTCATTAGCATAAATTTACTTTCTTGTTAAGTTTGATTTCAAACATGCAAGTAGATTAGTTTTCCCAGTCATGCAAGTGTGTGTAGTAGATTAAGATTTCAATTTTAGTAAGTGTGTTTTGAATGGTTTCCTAGATTATATTTCCTATATTTCATAGATTTCATTAGATTGAGTCTGATTTCAATCATGCAAGTATGTGTATATATCAGCTTTTCATTTCATGCAAGTAGATTAGATTTATTTTCATTCCTAGATTAAAAGATTCATTTTCAAGAGACTGTGTGCACATTCATATCAAATAAATTTTGTGAATAAGATTAGAATTGCCTTTCGTAAATTAAGTTTTTCCTTTACGTAGATTGATTTTAGTTTCCATATGCTTTTGGTTTGTCATCATTTGATTTCATAGTTAGATTAATCTAAATTGGAGGTTTATTTCTAGCATATACAATGCACACATGCTTCACAAGTTTTATGAAACCCCTGGGTTGACAATTAAATGATAGGTAATTAAATTGCCTCAACATTTTGGCGCTATTGCTAGGGAAGTGTGCATAGAAACTAGCCTTCAGTCTAGAGTTTATTTTCAGTTTTTTATTTTATTTTATTTTCCTAGATGCATGGTTAAAACATGTAGATGCATAAATCATTTAGCTGCATATATTTCAAAAAAAAAAATTGATACTAAACCATTTATGGATGAAAGATCTAGAATGAAAACGAAAAAATTCTTTGGAGTGCAAAAACTATATTGAAGAGTGTTTTCAACAAGTAACTATGTCACAACATTCATTCAATGTTCAACTAATCTTTGCGCCAAATCTAAAAATGAAAACAATTTCTCATGTCCTCACACACAATCAGGTACATTTTGCAAATTTGGATATGAGCATTTCAAAAATTTTAATCCGTAAATGGCTCCATTGGAAACATTCATATACTTAAAAAAAAAAAAAAAAAAAAAAACTTTCAAATAACATAGGATAAAGTAGAAAAATAAAATTAGATCTGATTGCATTTAGGTTCTTAATTTAGTTCTTGATTAAATTTTTAGGTTTTTAGAATTTTCATTTCTTTCATTTGTTTTTATTTTTCTTGGGTCTCTAGTGGTTCAGTAAGAGCCACACATAAATATTTTCAATAAAAAAAATCGATTAATGAAAATCTTGAGTATGCTCTCCTCCTACGCTTTGTGTGATCTGGAGGATCAGAAAAAGAATTTTTATGTTAGTAAAAAAAAATAGCGATGCATGAGTAGATAAAGGGAACTATTTATTTCATCATGGAAACTCAGAAAACTAGGATCATTATGCTAGTTATGAAGGATGTAAATCAACTAAACTACAAGAACAAGAGAGGAGAGACAACCTTGAAACTCTTTGTTCGATTGTCTTTTCACTCTTTGATACCCTGGATAGACATTGATTGGATGGATAAATATTTCTTCATTGATAGCAGAGAGAAGAATTTCTTCCTTGATAGCCAAAGAGAAGCTGATAATAGGCTTTGTATCAACCTTCAATCTATGAATTCTAAACGAATTGAGAATAAATCTATGTATCAATCTATGAGATGCATTTTTATGGGCAGAAATCATAGGAGATAAAATTTGGTGTTGGACGATGGCATCACCTTTGAGAGGGCCAACGATGTCGGGATTTAGCCTTATGCCTCCAACCAGTTCTTCAACATCGTCATGGCCTACACCGATAACAAGAGGAGCCCACAAACAGCCCACGAACCAGTAATCGATTTTGTTAACCAAAGCATTTTCCAAAATGTGTAACAGCCTAAAAACGTAATTTTTAAAACTAATTTTGTGACAAAACGAAAATGAATCTCAGAAAAATAAAACATGGGTTTTTCTCAGAACTAGGTGAATTAGACTTACAATAAGCGATTTCCTCAAATTCATAACCATTTGAGAGATATTCGAGGTTCTTTAGAGGCTTATTTGCTAGAATGCGTAATATCCTAAAAACGTCATTTTTACAACGCATTTTTTGACCAAATGAAAACGAATCTCCGAAAAATAAAACATGGATTTTTCTCAGAACGGGGTGAATTATGTTTACAATGAGCGATTTCCTCAAATTTGAAACCGTTTGAGATATTTTCAAAGTTCTTTAGAGCCTTATTTGCTAGATTGTGTGACAAAAACAATTTCTAATTTAATGCACTACTTCAGTTGCAGCCATGATGGAAGGAGAAGATCTAATTTCCCCAATCTACAGGAGGAATTGAGTGATGTTTTAATATTTCATTTTTATTTTGTAAATATTTCGTTAATTTTTAGATTGTAATTATATTGTATGTTATTTCCATAAAAAAACGAAAACGTGTGTCGTAAAAATTGATGTGAAATTCATGATTGGAGCAAATTAAGAAATATTTGTTGTGAGAGTTGAAGAAAGAAACAAAAGAAAAAAGTGAGAAAACACAAGACAAAATTAATTGAATAAAGGCACAATAGCTCACTTTAACTAAATTTAGTTGCAAATTTCATTTTGTTAATATTGAGTTTTTGCATTGTCGAAATTATGGTCAAAATGTATCATTGGTTTTATCTAATATTATGTTTTCAAGCATGAGACAGGGAAGAAGAAGAACCATAAGAGCACTTTATCTGTAGGGTCGATTGGCGATTTGATCGAAGATTTCTTTGCAGGAATCATTAATCATTCGAAAAATAATATTTCTTTATCTTTATGAAATGCTATGGTTCAACATAAATTGAGGAAATTGTGCATATCGTCAATTTGTTTAGAAATTGGATTTATTATCGCAATTTTGAAATTGGACTAACCATGATAATTTAAAACAAAGACACTTCATAAAGATGTTTTTACTAAAGCACTAATTATGAAAATTTGCGTAGGTACCGAGAGAAATTGATCACTTCTCTTTGAACACACTTACGTTTTATTGCAATGTCAATGCCATGTTTTGTTTTTAGGTTCCAAGACAATCAGAGAATTGAAGGAAGGAAATTTATGCATGATTGGTTTTCTACTACCAATTTCAAGAAACATGAACCAATTAGATCCATTCATATCATCCATAAATACGATCGCTTTTCCTCTCTAAACTCATAAGTTATTCAAACATTTTCGCTAAACATCATCGTCACCATTTTCCTTGCAAGTGTCGCATGTTTCCTTCACATTTTCCATTTAAATTTTCCATAATTTCCATTCATTTTCAATAACTCATTAATAAATACATTCAGCTCGCTTACAAGCTGATTTTTCCTTTCGCTTTCCATTCACTTTTTTACCTTCTTTTCATTTCCATTTCCATTAAATAAATCCTTCTTGATGCAAAGTTTCATCCATGGTCCTTCCAAAATCATTATTCCATACTTGCGTTAGATGATGTGGGATTTGTTAATGATAAAATATTTACTAAACTGAGAGGGGGGGGAATTAGTTTAGTCCATTCATGGACATTAAAATTATTTTCAGTAAATTCATTAACAAGTCATTTCATAAGCAACTTAATAAAGAATGATCAACAGACTGAATATCTGAACAACAAGTAATAAGAAGATTAACACATCAAATCAACACATATAATCATGCACATGGACACCAGATATAAGTGGAAACCCATAAGGGAGAGAACCACATCTTATTATTGTTGTGGTGCAAAGGAAAGCTCCTACTCCCTCTCACAACTGATTTTCTGTAGGCTCCAACCTATAGGAGGCTCCTACCTCAATTTATGCAAGCTACAACTTACAAGGAAACTCCAACTCCCATATATTTTTTGTAGGCTACAACCCACAGGAGGATCCTACCTAAACCAGCTCCAACTAGACATTTATCAAGCTACAACTTGAAACAGAACCACCAACTCCCATGTATTTTCTACATGATACAACCCACAGGAGGCTCCTACCTCACCCAACTCCAACTAGAAATTTATCAAGCTACAACTTGAAATGGAAGAACTAAACCCTATGTATTTTCTGTGGGCTACAACCCACATGAGGCTCCTACCTCACCCAACTCCAACTGGAAATTTATCAAGCTACAACTTGAAAGGAGACTACAATCCCCTCACTCAACATGAAAGTAAAATGTTGATTTACCTGGATATCAGCTCTGTCTTCCTCCACCTTCACTTCTGCCTTCTCTGCCTTCAAATCTGCTTCATATCAAATCCAGATATGCATAGCATATCTATCATCTCTCTCACATTCTCCAGCTCTCTCCCATTCTACAACTCTCTTACATTCTTCAACTCTCTTTCATTATGCTGCTCTCTCACACCTCTCTATGCACACTGATATTACATTTTTTATACATATAACTAAATGATTGTTTGCATTCTATAGGGAATTGGAAGTGAACATGCCCGACCCTATGCCTTCCACCCATTCGATTCCTTACAATTCATTTCAGGTTATTACATCAGAAATAATAATTACAACACTCATGGGAGTTTTTATTATGCCTACAGAGACTTGCCTTTGCATCACATACAATTAAAACTAATTAATTCATTTACATTTACAGTTACGACAAATATATTTCACTCAGCCCTTTCAGCTCTTGGCTCGCTGTGAATTTTTCCTTTATACTGATGTCACTGTCTTTTTTTTTTCTACTATTATATTATAACAGTTCTACACAAACACCTTTTTCCCGACTCGACCCAGCTGGCACGTTTCTAACAGTGCCACCATATGCTCCTTTTGCTTGACTCTGCCTATCTGCCTTCCTTCTCTTGCCCACAACATTCAACCTTATCCTTGTCTCAACACCCGACTCTACCCATTGTGCCTAGCTCCTCATAGTCGCAAAGTTCAACCTTTGCACATACTGTCGGGTCTCTTTACCCGAGTCCATCTGCCACATTTAGAATTTTGTTATTATACTAGTTGCAATAACCTTTATTCTATAGTCAGGTCACTTGCCCGAGTCTCTCCTCTTGCATTCAACCTTTATTTTACTTACCCGAGTCAACTCCACATTCAACTTTTCTTCATAAAATTCGCACAAACTACACGAACCCTAGACCTTAAATAATTTGCGATTAAATTTTGAAAAACTTTGCGTCCGGTCACTTTATCGCATTTCGGCGATCATTGGTGGTTCTTCGTTATATTCACCCTTCTCACTTCCGATGTGATTTCTTAATAAAAATTCCTTCCTTCCAGATTTGAAAACCTTTGGATTTCAACTTTGAAACTCCATCACGTCTGGTCTTGGTATCGCATTTCGCATTTCAGCGATTCAACCTTGTTCTTATGATATTCACCCTTCCGATCTTGTGATTTGCGATATGCGAATGGGTCCCAGGCCGTACTTTAAAATTTTTAGTATTAAAATCTGAGAGGTATCACGTCCGGGATTTTATACCACTAGACTTTAAAATACTTTAGACTTTGGCTTTGAAGCATATCGCATCTGGCCCCTCGTCGCTCTTCGCATTTCAGCATTGTTATTGTGCACTATTCCTCCCGAGCTTTGCGATTTGTGATATCTGATTGGGTTTGACGCTGGACTTTAAATCCTTTAGTCTTTGGTTTTGAAGCGTATCGCATCCAGGCTCTTTATCACACTTCAGATTTCGGTGTTTCAATGTGGTTCATGAGTGTTATCCCTTCTAAGCTTTGCAATCTGCGATATGTGATTTGGGATAAAGGGTTCGAGTCCCGCCGGGGGTGCCACGTCATTTCCATGTCATCTTCCATGTCATCAATATTTATTTGCGATTTGTGGGGTTAGGTCCACATCATCTACCACGTCACTTGCCACGTCAAGCACCACGTCATCATGACATGACATCATATCGCACTTCACATTTTCTGTGACTTCTATGTTTGTGCGATATTCCTCCAAATACGATTGCGATATGAGAACCACCAACACTGTTCTGAACATGTATTTGCACGACTTGACCCTGCACTGCACAATTTTCTTCTTTGATGCATGAAATTGTCTTTTGCCTCTTTTGTTGCTCGCTTCTTTGCTACTCCTTTGCCTTAAGTAATAATTCTAAAGCTGCTCCATGCCTCTTTGCTACTCCTCTCTACTCCTTTGCCTTAGAAAATGATTCTAATGATGCTCCTTGCCTCTTTGCTGCTCCTCTACCTTAGATTATACTTCTAATGTTGCTCTTTTGCTTTGTTCCTTTGCCTCTTTACTGCCCATTACTGCTCCTTGCCTCCTTTTTTCATAATGCTGCTCCTTTGCCCCTTTTCTGCTACTCCACTGTAATTCTCTAGTTGATCCTGATCTGCTCCTTTGTCCTCAATGATAATTTTGGTGCTGCTCATTTCTGCTTCGTTGCCATCAATGAAAATATTTCCAACAGTCTCCACTTTTGGCATTGATGGCAAAAATTCCTCCCCCTTTCATTCTGAGAAGTGTCTATATTTCTCTTCTTTCTTTGCCTGCCCCTTTGACATCAATGGCAAAGGGTTACATAAGTTTCCAGTGTAGTTTCCATCATTGAATTACTTCTCTCTGAGTTGTGTATATTCCTTCTTCATTCTGTCCTTTTTTTATTGATTGTATGCCACTGCATATGCCTTGTTAGGAGAATACTTTGGAAACCATTGAAATTTCAGGTATGTACACAAAAAACTGATATCATCCAACAACACAAAATCCTTGCACTTGCATAATGCTAAAAGTGATGATAACGACACTCCATATAATAAACTATAATAGATTGTATAATCAGACGTACACCATTGGAATAATACAACCATAATGAGGATGCTCCATGTGATATAGATAGTCTGCTCCAAATATACTTTAGTCTCTGTTAATATTGCAAGAGCACACAGGACAAGACAAGATCAACTGCAAGTTTGTAGCTACCAACAAGAATATTCATACCAATCATGGTCTTCATTTTCAATGCATACATGTTAAGGAAGATTGTTGATGGAATATGCCTTCGACTGCACTACACATCTGCAATATACTTCCATTCAACTTTGATGATGCCAATCTATCATTTTCAGGTGTGGTTCACTGCTTGTTGGTGGTGATATGTGCTAGAATGTTGACAGGGATATTACGCTAACAGCTAAAAGGCCCTTGATGCAGATGTGAACAATGAATCTCAAGAATCCTTACAACTTGTTGTAAGACTAGATAATATTTCAATCAAAAAGACCAATGCCTTTAATATTGAATAATGACATATTCATCTCAAACCTTTAATGCTAGATATATTTAATGCATTGTATTGTATAGTCTCACTACTGCAAGAATATCAAGTGATGAAACCTTAGTTCCTTATTCTTACTAATGTGGGTGAGAATGACATAATTTCCAGGCTAAGGGAGAGATTCAAAGTTCTAATTACAACCAAGAATATCCAATCAAGGTAACTATGCTGAGGAGAAGGTGTGTCATAATATTTTATACTATGACTTCCATTACATATTCAAGGATATCTTTTCACAGAACTTGGTTCATAGACCAACTTCTCATAATCTCATTATAAAGCCTTCTCCATTCAACTACATACCTCTGTTGCATAAATTTTAGGTGTAACACATGCTTAAGGAATACTAATGGTTAGAGATTCAAATATCTAATATATTAGGTATAAAATTATGCCATTTATATCTATGCATCCACAACCACAAGATAATATGAGCCATGCGGTATTTCACTCCAGCTCCCACATACAACCACAATTGAGAAAACCTTCATAATCTCTACTATTTGTATTGTGTTATCCTCTGTTCTCAACAACAATCAACAATATACAAACTCTAATTATGGCATCAATAACCTTGTTCATTATGTCATTCTATTATTAAATGAATGCCACTACATATGAATTTCTAGGACTGCTCCAGAATGATTGCTGCTCCATATACACTTCAATTTTTCTAACATAATGAGCTTCAGGAAGACATCTTCAGTTTATTTAATTGGAATCTCAAAAGATAGATCGCACACATCTTTATGGATGACCTTAAGAAAGAAACTTTAAAATTATATCGACACTGACTTGAAGAGGAGTGAAATTATATCCAAGAATAAGTACTGCTTCAATGCTCAATATAATACATTAATGCAAACAAGATAATGGTCCTTTGGCATATTAAACCTTTCTATGCTTTGATAATATAACTCAACATTCTCCTGCATTTTCAACCAGAAGATACCTTCCAATAATCAGGGAAACCAGAATTGTTGTACCCGAAGACTTGGTTTAACAACAATATAATTACTCTAGTGCATGAAACAATTGTTAGTGTTGTAATGGTATCATTCAACTATCTGTTCTCCTCTCAAAAAATGCCCAAATTCAATGCAAGCTCAGCATACCATAACACTGCTTCAATAATAACTCCTAGTATTCTACTAATAGGAGGACTGCTGCAAATCCAAATCGATGAATATTTGTACAGATATAATGATAATGAACATTTTTCTTATCCATCCTTCTTAATTTTGTTTCATTATTAACACTTGCAGTGTGATTCATAGAGTGATCATCCTATGTGGATCTTTCCAGTTCTGTAGCTCGAAACATAAATTTTTTATTTTTATTTTTTTATTTTAACCATTAATCACTTAGTGTGATGTTGTATTCTTAGCTTACATGTTCATGGCTGATGTTCCCTCTATCACCATGGCTTCTTGCTACCTTCTCTTCTTCCATCAACCTGTTGGCTATCGAATGCTGAAGGTGCCTTTGTTCCTCTATAGTTCTTTGCCAGAGGAATTTTCCTTTCCCATCTTGAACTGTTAGCTATTCATATTCCAAGGAGCTCTTCTTTGACAACTTTGATGGGCTGCTCTCCCCCTGAGATGTTGCTTCATGTATAGCATTGGATGAATGACTGTGTTGCTTCCTAGAGCAGCTCCCCCTGACTAAATGATGGGTTCATTATGTCATTGAAGCAGTCAGTTCCCCCTTTCTTCTTCTTCCATACTTTATTGGGATTCTTCATAATGTTTGCATCTCCTTTTGATTCATAGTTTGGTATGATTTGATTTTGTTCCATCATCTGTCTAGAGTCCTTTAATGTATATGGCAACCTATAGTCATTTTATTTTTGTCCAAGCTTGTGGCATGCATAAAATCTTATTTTACCTAGGTATGTTTGAGCTGATGTATAGCATTTTCTGCTCCTTTTTTAACATAGTTTACATTCAACATATTTATGTCTAAATTCATTACATGAATAACATTATCCTTGGAAATGATTTATGTACCTGGTGAAAGGTTGTCCTTTCCATTTTTTTGCTTGAGGTAATCTCCTCATTTGCTGCATCTTTTGCTGGTTAAACATGATTTGCTTTGTTTTACATTGAGCTGCTACATGTCCAAAGTCATTGCATGAATAACAGTATCCATGGAAATGATTTGTGTACCTGGTGAAATATTATATTTTCCATATGCTTGCTTGAGGGGGTCTTCTCATTTGCTACATATTTTGTTGGTTAAAGTTGATATGCCTTGTCTTACAATGTGCTGCAATATGTCCTGGTTTATGACAAGAGAAACATGTGATATTTTTCATAGGAGGAAAGAACCTCCTTTGAAATCTTCCGAACTTGTTTAATTCATATTCAGGAACAATTGAGATTTTTGCAACTGCTTGCTTCTTGTCTCATTCTTTGTCTGTTGATGTTGCTGCTTATTTATGCTTGTTTCTTTACACATAAAGTTCTTGTTGGCTTGTACTTCCGTGGATCCTTTTTGAGCTACTTCATTGTCCCTTTCAATGTCTGCCTTCTCTGAATTCTCCATGGAGGCAATCTCATCTCCAAGCTACTTACAAAACCTTCTATTTTCTTCTATTAGTCTTCTAGCTGAAATAATCTCAAATTGATGAGAGTTATCATTTTCCTTTATTACATCTTTCACAAAAGTGTATCCTTGTTGTCCTCTACCTTCGACTTACTGGTTTCTCCTTCATAGCCTATACTAGCCTTTATAATAGGAGATCATTGAGCATTTAGTATCTTGTCCAGCCGTCCAAAACTTTTCATTTGAGGAATATTCATAGTTAATTCAATTTGGGCCTTATTTTATTTCTTCCTCAGGCTTACCACTTCTTCTTCCAGCTTTTCACGCTCCTGGTTTTTCTCCTTTATTCCCCCTTTCAGAATATCCTTTATTTTCCTTGACTCTTCTAATTCAACTTTCAGTTTAATAAGGTCTTCTGAATCTGGTTCTGTCTTTTCATATTTCAAAAGAATGTCTTTCTGTTTCATACTCTTGATTTTAAGCCTTTCAATTTCCTTTAAGGCACTTATCAACTCCCCCTCAAGGTCTACCTTACCTTCTTCTTTAGATTCCAGAGAATCATCTTCAAGATCATCCATACCCATTAATGCGAATTCTGAGATTCCATCTTCATCTGGGAATTCATTTGAGATTTCAGATGCACTACTATCTTGCTGGGAAAAAAGGGTTTTTCTCTTAAATTTCTTCCCTTTATGCATATTATAGGAGCTTCTTTTCTATTTCCCTTTAGACTAATTCGCTATTATCTTATTGGGACATTTTGAGGCATAGTGGCCCACTCTTCCATAGTTAAAGCACTTGAATGGAAGTTTACCTTTGTACTTACATGTGCCTCTGTCCAGTCTTCTAACAAATTTAGCTTCTTCTTCATCTAGTTGTCTTCTAGCTGAAACGATTTCAGACTCTAGTCTTTCATATTGTATATCTCTCTCCTTGAGCTAGTTATTAATAATCCTTCCTAATCTCCTTACTTCTTCAAGTTGTGCCCTCATGCCAAAAATTTCTTCCTTATCCTCGTATTCTCTCTCATCACATATTTGCACCAATGTCTTAAGGTCTTTGTTTTCATTCTTCAATCTTTCTATTTCAGTCCAGGCTATGTCAAGTTCAGCTTGTTCTTCAATTGTAATTTCTTCATGGCAATCACATCCATTCACCCTAGCAAGTATCTCATTTGATTGACCTTTTTCCTTTTGAAAGGAATTTATCTTCTTCTTCTTGTTTATCTTCTCCTTCTTGATAATGCAACCACTATTGTCTCCTTCATGCATGATATGCAATCTATTCTAGATTTCTTTTGCAAAAGTTAATTCCATTATTGAATCAATATCCTTGTTATGAAGACTGTTATATATCACATATTTTTCCTTGGAATTCCATTGTTGTTCTTGCAAAGAGGGAGAATATATTTAGTAACCATCACATACAAGCTTCCATACCTCAGGTTCATAAGACATTAAATATATTTTAACCTTATCTCTCCATTTAGGAAAGTTTGTTGTACTCAACATGGGTACATTTTGATAGTACATGACTCAACCAGATCTCTTTCAACCTATTAGGCTTACACCAAAGGAACCCACTCTGATATCAATTGATGAACTCTTTACTAAATAGAGAGGGGGTGGGGGGGAGGTGGTGAATCAGTTTAGTCCATTCATGGACATTAAAATTATTTTCATTAAACTCAAAAAGTCATTTCATAAGCATCTTAATAAATAATGATCAACAGAGTGAATATGTGAACAACAAGTAATAATCATATGAACACATCACATCAACACATATAATATTGCACATGGACACTAGATATACATGGAAACCCATAAGGGAGAAAACCACATCTTATTATTGTTGTGATGCAAAGGCAAGCTCCTACTCCCTCACAACTGATTTTTTGTAGGCTCCAACCTACAATAGGCTCCTACCTCAATTTCTGCAAGCTACAACTTGCAAGGAAGCTCCAACTCCCATATATTTTCTACAGGCTACAACCGGCAGGAGGCTCCTACCTCAACCAGCTCCAACTGGAGATTTATCAAGCTACAATTTGAAATAGAAGTACCAACTCCCGTGTATTTTCTGCAGGCTACAACCCACAGGAGGCTCCTACCTCACCAAGCTCCAGCTGGAAATTTATCAAGCTACAAATTGAAGTGGAAGCACCAAATCCCATGTATTTTCTACAAGATACAACCCATAGGAGGCTCCTACCTCACCCAGCTCCAACTGGAAATTTATCAAGCCACAAATTGAAAGGAGACTACAATCCCCTCACTCAACATGAAAGTAAAATGTTGATTTACCTGGATATCAGCTCTATTTTCCTCCACCTTCACTTCTACCCTCTCTGCCTTCAAATCTTATTCATATTAGCTCCAAATATTCATAGCATCTCTATCACATTCTCCAACTCTCTCCCATTCTGCAGCTCTCTTACATTCTTCAGCTCTCTTCCATTTTGATGCTCTCTCACACCTCACTATGCACACTGATATTACATGTTTTATACAAATAACTACATGATTGTTTGCATTCTACAGGCAATTTGAAGTGAACATGCCTAACCCTATGCCTTCCACCCATTCGGTTCCTTACACTTTAGTTCAGGCTATTACATAAGAAATAATCATTACAACACTCATTAGAGTTTTGATTATGCCTACAAAGACTTTCCTTTGCATCACATAAAATAAAAAATATTTAATTCATTTACATTTACAGTTATAAAAAATATATTTCACTCATCCCTTTCAGCTCTTGTCCCTCTATGCATTTTTCATTTCTGTTGTTGTCACTATATTTTATGTTTCTGCTGTTATATTATAATAGTTCTGCACAAATGCCTTTTGCTCGACTCAACCCAGCTGACACGTTTCCAACAGTGCCACCATATGCTCCTTTTGCCCGACTCTACCTATATGCCTTCCTTCTCTTGCCTGCAGCATTGAACCTTCTCCTTGTCTCAACACCTGACTCCACCCATGTGCCTAGCTCCTCATAGCTGCAACGTTCAACCTCTGCACGTACTGGCAGGTCTCTTTACCCAAGTCCATCTTCCGCGTTCAAAATTTTGTTATTATAATAGCCACAATGTCCTTTATTCTATAGTCAGGTCACTTGCCTGGGTCTCTCCTCTTGCGTTCAACCTTTCTTTTACTTACCTGAGTCAACTCCGCATTGAGCTTTTCTTCATAAAATTGGCGCAAAATACACGAACCCTAGACCTTAAATATTTTGCAATTAACTTTTGAAAAAAATTGCGTCTGGTCACTTTATCGCATTACGACGATCATTGGTGGTTCTTCGTTATATTCGCCCTTCTCACTTCCGATGCAATTTCTTAACAAAAAGGCCTTCCTTCTAGATTTCGTTTCCAGTCCTCGTATCACATTTTGCATTTCGAAGATTCAACCTTGTTCTTATGATCTTCACCCTTCCGATCTTGTGAATTGTGACATGCGAATGGGTCCCATGCCAGACTTTAAAATATTTAGTATTAAACTCTGAGAGGTATCACGTCTGGGCTCTTATCAAATTCCAGAAGCTTCCTTTGTTATTTGTTTATTCATTGCTCAGCCATCCTCCCGATGCAATTTATGAAGGAAATTCTTATACTGCCAGACATTAAAATCCTTTAGACTTTGGCTTTGAAGAATATCGCATCTCGCCCCTCGTCGATCTTCACATTTCGGCGTTGTTCTTGTGCACTATTCCTCCCAAGCTTTGCGATTTGCGATACCCAATTGGGTCCCACACCAGACTTTAAATCCTTTAATCTTTGGTTTTGAAGCATATCGCATCCGGGCTCTTTATCGCACTTCGCATTTCAGCGTTTCAACGTGGTTCATGAGTGCTATCCCTTCTCAGCTTTGTGATCTGTGATATACAATTTGGGATAAAGGGTTCGGGTCCCATCGGGGGTGCCACGCCATCTGCCACGTCACATACCACATCATCTTCCACGTCACCTGCCGCATCATCAAGATTTATTTGTGATTTGTGGGGTTAGGTCCACGTCATCTTCCACGTCAATTGCCATGTCATCTTCCACGTCATCATGCCACGACATCATATCGCACTTCACATTTTATGTGACTTCTATTTTTGTACGATATTCCTCCAGCTCTGATTGCGACATGCGATCGCCAATATTGTTCTGAACGTGTATTTGCACGACTTGACCCTGCAATGCACAATTTTATTCTTTGATGCATGACGCTGTATTTTTCCTCTTTTTCTGCTCCTTGCTTCTTTGCTTCTCCTTTGCCTTAAGTAATAATTCTAAAGCTTCTCCATGCCTCTTTGTTGCTCCTCTCTGCTCCTTTGCCTTAAAAAATGATTCTAATACTACTCCTTGCCTCTTTGCTACTCCTTTGCCATAGATTATACTTCTAATGCTGCTCCTTTACCTCTTTTTTGATCCTCCACTGTTATTTTTCCTTCTTTTCCTTATTTCTCCTTTATACTCCAGCTGATCCTGATCTGCTCATTTGTCCTTAATGATAATTCTGGTGTTGTTCCTTTCTGCTCCTTTTCCATCAATGACAATATTTCCAACAATTAATGCCTCCCTTCTAACAAGTATTGGCCTATCAACATCAACACATTATCTAGGTTCAAGGCTAGAGTCCTTATTAGTACCTTGAGACATGTATGCATTAATGACAAGTTCTCTCGCTAACAATCATGGGAATACATCAATTTCCCTTGATCGTTGGATCTTGCAAGTGGCTTGACATCAGATCATGTATTCACACTTTGCAAGATGTATTTAGGTACCTTGGCATTCATTGACATTAATGGTGAGTTTGGCTCCTATTGGTTAATGAAATTCATTAATTTCCGGTAATCGAATAACTTCTCTTCATGCTCAACAACAACATATTTTTCGCATGACTAGAATTGTACCATCGGGTTTTGTAGCAGGTGAAGACTATATCACTTTAACATTTTGCAGTGAATATAGCAGATTTAGCAGTAGAAATAAAGAATCCACTTTCACACCTTCATCCACCATTTATGAAACCAAGAAGAAAATGAAATTGTACATTATATTCCATGATTCAGTAGCAGGATCTACACTTCTCTACATATGCACAAATTTTCCACTCCTTAGGTAAGGAAAGGTATGTTATTTTCTAGATTTTAATCATAAAATTCCTTAAATACTGAAATTATAATTTTTGGAAAATACTTTACCATATTTCCTTTCTCATTTAAAAACTGAAAACACCTTTAGTTGGGGGGGAATGAACTTCCATTATGATCACTTTTCATATCACTTCATTCTGTTTCACTTCATTTCATCCTAACATACTTGTCCTAATCAATTATGATTGCATTATGGTTCAAAAATTGTATGATTTGCAAAATTATGACTAAGTAATGATCATATTATATGGCTGATTTAAAGATGCATTCTCAAAGTGTGAAAGGATCTGTGTTGCAACAAAAAGAAACAAGGTATTGATACACAAGAACCAATACCAATTAAAATTTGGTTGCCACATAAGAACCAACCAAACATGTTGCAATTCATATATGACAAGGAATAATTTGCAAAAAGAAATGAAATTGTCAAATATAATCAAATGTGTTAGGGTCCCGTGATTTGGCTGATTGGCAAGCCAAATGACAGTGTAACATCAAACCAATCTTTGGAGCCCAAGGACCTAGCCTTCCTGGACTCAAAGAGGGCTCTCTCTATCTGTGTAAGGGATATCTGTGTGTTTGCTTATTGTGTTCTAATTTTAGGCTAGTTATGAAGTAAGTTTTTGGTTTTGGTTTTTTGGTTGTGAGCGATGAAACTGATCAAAGATATAAGATAGGTAAAAAGATGTCAGAGCAACTGGGCTATGGGGTCGAAAAGGTCAAGAAAGATTTCAAATGGTGATACAAGGCTGTTGAAGGGCCGATTTGATTCAAGGTAGAAAGGATCTTTGGGCAAAATGGAGTAAAATGGACATCAAGTTTGTGAATAACAAAGGATTTCAAGCATAACTAGTTTAATAGCATACATAAACATGGTACGGAAAACCATTAATCATGATAAATGTAACTATAAGCTAATTAATGCATAAAAATAAACATTCAAGCCATGCATAGAGATATATAACTCTCTAACTTTGGGAAATGGCTATCAGACTTTGGGGAAATACACTTAAGACAGACAAACAACTCAAATCACTATGCTGGAATGCCTAAACACAGTACTTCAAGTTATTGGGCACTTTGAAAACAAGATTTCATAGTCTTAGACAAAGGGCAAGATCAGAACAAGACCTCCTTGGTTCAACAAATGACAATCTAATCAATGAAAGAGAAATTTCATGGATGGAGCTATGGCTAGCCATGAGTAAGCAGGGCATACTGTAAATCATACTTAGCATGCATAAAACCATGAATGAAACAAGCAACAATATCCTTAAGTTATTAAAGAGCAATCAAGAATTCTTTAATGTGACTAAAAATGAAGAAAACATGGAAGCTATGAAGAAACAAGAAATTTGAGGTGCCTCCAAGGGCATGTCTCAAATTTGTTCTCTACTGTTCTATAGCAAGAAAGAAACATGGATTTATGAATGAAAACTAGGAAACAAAATAGAGAGAGAGACACTATACCATTCTACCAAGTCATGGAATCCAACAACAATCCTCTTTCATCATCCAAGAACATCCAAGAGACTATCTAACAACATGAGTATTTCTTCCAAAGCTTATATGACCATATATTGCTTTTATTCATCAAATTCAGCCTTGTTTACAATGAAAGCATTTGGAATATATAGGACCAAGTGAGGAAAACCTCTTAGTTCAATTTGCAATCTCATTGGCCTATCCAAAATATCTTATCTTGTCCTTGAAGCTTTGCAAAGCCCAAGGCACAAAATATCTCATAAAATATCTAAAAAATGCTAAAAGAGGGAAATAAATTGACTTTTCATAACTTCTCATGTGCAAAAATAGCTAAACGCACATGAGGAAAAAACAATTTTTAAAGGTTCAATTTTTACAAAAATACTCAAAAATACATCAACAAAAGGTCCCCTGACTTTCCGGCAACTTTTGGCAGCCTTCCCGATGTCGAAATAAGGCTCATGATAGCTTGTTGGAAAGCTCTAAGTGTCTAATTTCTGGAAAAACTTGAATTTTCCTAATATAATGCCTAGAAGTCCTCCAAAAATAGGCCTGTGTGTAAAAAACCAAAAAATAAGGCTTGCTGATAGACCGGGCAGAGTGTAGAAAAAGCGAGCATTTTTTGCCATTTCGGGGGAGAAAATGATCTTCAAATGTCTTGAAAATCGCTGAGTATGTGATCCTAAAATTATGGCATCCAATGATACCATTATCATCCTTTGATGATCCCCCAAACTGAAATGGCGAAGCCCATGAGTTTTGGCCGAAAACCCAAAAATGACAAAAAACCAAAATATGTCTAAATTTGCCCAAAATTGGTGAGCATGACCCTCAAGGATTCTCAGCAACATGTTGTGAAGCAGAGGCCAAAATCTGAAGTCCTGAGGTGTCTTTCCTCAATTTTTGTGCCGGGCGCTTCCCTTTAGCCTCCTTGAGTTTTTCTTGAGCAGCCTTCAACTTGTGTCGGGCAAACTGATTTAACTTTTTATAATGCCCTGTCATTCTCCTTTGAAGGTCTAAATCCCTGTTTGCCTTCTCCAATTTCTTCTCCAAGTGGTCATTGACTCTCTCAAGCCATGCCTCCCTTTGTATGCCAATCAACCAATATTTATAATGACAAGCGCAACAGTCAAACAAAAAGGTACACACAGTCAAAGAGATTTTCTGGTTTGGATAAGGTCACAGGGATCTTGGTGTTTTGGTGACAACAAGACAGCCTTGTAGCAGACAAAAAGCAAAAAATCCTCACAATCAACACACCCTGCTTGTACTTCACTGCTTCTCACACCCAGTTTTGACAAAAACACCTTTGAATTGCAATGGCAGCTCCACTCACTAAAGTCTGTTTCATGGACAAAAAGGCAGCATTGATTTTTCTCTTCACCACACGGAGAGGACTTTTGAAAATGACAAAGCAATTTATGTATGATCCTTGTAGTTAAAATAGGCTCACTATTTCACTTTTCAAATACTGTGTTTCTCCCTTTAAACACTGCCTCCTCCTAACAATGTTTCCACCATATACTGAGCTGACAAAGGTTTACTTTGCCCTATCACAGTTAGGGTATTTTCAACAATTTTCCAAACCTCTACTGCTGTGTATATCTTGACTAGTTGGTTTGTGCCTTTAGCACCGTATTGAGGGCACTTTTAAGGCCCTTTGACATCAATAAAAACCCACCATTTTTACTGTGTTCACCTTGAGCAATCATAAACCACAGCAATCTTGAGTTTTGAACCAAAAGATCAAACCTCCCAAGCACTGTTTTCTCCACTACTGATCCAGGTGGATATTGGTGGTCACCCGCCTATTCCACTTGGGGCTCCACCATTGTCTATTTCAGTTTTTCAGTTTCAGCACAGTTTACTATTTTTAGCAATTTTTCGAGTCCTAAACTTCCGGAGCCGTTTTGAGGCCCTAAACGACGTTTTTTGGGAAAACGGAGAGCAACATGGGTCCATGGACTGATGTTGCTCATTCCAAATTTGTAGTCCTCGAATAGATCTTTCTAACGAGGTATGGTACGCGTCAAACGGAGATCGTATGCCAAAGTTACGCCCCTGGGAAGTTGAAACACCAATTTACCCAAACGGGGCCCATAGTTTTGGCGCTTCATCTCCTAGGGTTAGGGTTTTGGCTGTTTAGGATTTCCCATTGTTTCTAAATGATAAATAGGCCTCGAGCCTCATTGTAACTCGATTAAAGAGGAGCTGTGGCATACATCTCTTCTCAGAGATAGCTACCAGCGCCCTAGCTAGTTTTATTTCCATTTTGTCTGTAAGCAAATTTCAGTTCTTTGATATTAATGAAATGAAGTGTTATTTCCACTCCATCTCTGTATTTATGTTTATATGTTTATTCTGTTGCGTTCCTGCATAAATCCGGATCAACTACATATAGCTAACAGAGTTTAGCTTTGTTTTATCATAGTAAGGTTACCTTCACAATTTGACAAAACCTCCACTACTGTGTATATTCTGACTTGCAGGTTTATGTTGTTGCACTATTCGGAGGGCAGTGTTTAGGCCTTTTGAAGTTAAAATTAACACTTCACTCTCAACCAAATGTAACTTTCTTTCAAAATATTCACTCAAATTACCTTGATTTACACCAAGACTTTCACTGTTTCAAACACCATCTAGCAATTTGAATTTAGCAAGGGGGAAAAAAAAAATACCTTGGAGGTCTATGGCAGCCCTTGTTTGACAAGTTCGAGCAGCTTTCAGGGCTTTTGGAAACATTTTGATGGTTTGAAACATGCGCAACACGTTTAATAGAGAAGGCGTCGCGCAAAGAACAACTGTCGGGTCACTGTCGGGCCGTCATGACAGGCGCTTATAGGTGCGTCGCGCAATAGTGTAGCCCTTTGGTAAAACTACACCTGAACGCGCCGCACAACTCTACAGGCGCGCCGCGCAGTCTCCAAGCCCAAAAAACTCTGTGAAATTTCCTAAACACTTCTTCTTCGGTCTCGTGAACAACAAGAGGAGTGTTGCTTTGTGTATGGAGAGATTTAAAAGGGCTTGCAACGGTCAATCTACCCTTGCATTCGAAAAAATCAAAAACCCTATGAAGTGTTTAATGAAGGTTTCGAAAAAGTTTGAAAAGGCCTTTGGGTTAAAACCAAAACATGAAGCTCATACCTTTTCAAAACACAAATGAGACTCCCTTTTGTTCAAATAAATGTCATAGTGGTGATGACCATTTGTTTTATAAACCCGACCCCTTTTTTTGAAATAAAACAACCCTTTTAAGATTTAAAACTTTCACTGTTTCTCATTAGAGAGAAAAAGTCTTCCCTCTGCCTATATTTGCTTGTTAGAGGGAAAAATGGCTCAAAGCCATATAGGGAATGTAGATGCATTCTCCCAACAATTGCTTCTTTTTAACTGTGTGGTGAGGCCTAGTTGTACTCACCTGAGCTTTACTGTCCTATGTCCATCAAGAAGGGCACTTCTTCTAAAAACCTTTCCTCTACTCAAAATGCAACAGCAAGGTACCTTTGACGTATTGTCATGAGGAAAATTCCTTCATTTGTAACAGTGGCATGCATTATTGTTTTTGAAAGTTGTTCCGGAATCTGAAACACATTCCATAATCCTCCTTGTATATTTATGAACTTATGTGTTTTAGTTGCAATACCTCTTTTGGAAAACTAAGTTCAAATTTGCCTGCTCCACTGTGATGAGTTATTGAGAGAAAATTCTTCATGAACAGGAAGAAAAGTATCTTTTGAAAAATAATCATCACCCTTTGGCCTGTGTCTAACCCAGCTGATTTCAACCACTTTTCAACTCTGTTTGTTTAAAGGAACAGAGACTAAATGTTAAACCTGTTTATCAAGGAGATGAGTTTTTGTAACCTTTAAGGAAATTACACCCTTTAGCAAGGTTTGTTCATTTTTGGCTCCAGACTGTCTTTGAAAGCAAAATCTGATAGGAGACAAGTCAGCTTCTTTGATAGTTACATTACTCATGATTTCCCTTTTTTTTGGACATGCTTTCTCTATTCAGAAGCTTTCAACTGTCTCCTATTTCTCTTACCATTTCTCTCTCAATCAGTGAAAACCCTAAAATCAATCACTGCTCTGGCCCTATGCTTATAGATGAAGGAGGCCTATTTTGACAAATGCCTGATTTCCTTCCAACCTCTGTCTTAGTCAAAAGAAGAATGTTTGATGAACATACAGATATTGGTTTCCCTTATACATGATGGCAGAATCTAGTTAGAGACTAGGACTGTTGGACTCCTTTGGCCATCTGCTCAATAATATTTCTCCATTGATGATCAACTCATTAGCTCACATTGTAACTAAATAACAGAGGAACTTCTGTAAACAATTTTTAAAAGCACTACTGCTCTATCTTTGCCTTTAATCATCATTTTATTTCAGAAACCCTCAGTTGTTGTCTCACTGTACTTCATAAATTTTCCTACAGTCAGTGCAATTCTTAAAATCAAACTTTGTCCATGGGCCCTCTGCTTATCAATGAAGGAGGTTTTTCTGTCCTCAAACCCTTTGCTTATAGATGAAGGATGTTTTTTCCCAGTGATGCCATTTCATCAGCCTTTAACAGTGTTATTTTTCCTTTCACTATCTTTTGATGCTTGAGCCAATGAAGAATGAAAAATTGATAATAGTTAAGATGAGCACTTCTCTGAGACATGTAAGTCTGCTTTTCAAATGTCTCTGTGCTTCTTCAAGCATCATAATCATTTTGGCTATTATTTGTAAAGCGCTTCTTGTCATTCATAATTTACTAACCTTTGACTATGATTGCAGGAGCTTAATGAAACAACTCTCTGCCCTATAGTTGCATTCCGGGCTCAAAATCACATGAGAAGCAGTTGTCTTCTCATGTGGAAACAAATACTATCTTCTGGGAATGCTGGTATACTTCTGTTCTTGAAAGATCCATTTAAAACACTGTAAAACCACCTAAAATCCGTTTGACCTATGGTACATGTATTACTGAGACTTGAGGGTTTATTAGTGGCGCGACCTAGGGTTGTAACCAACTTTATTTGCAGAATGGGAAGGTCTGTTATGACTGGTCTATAGCAGGTAGAGGTTCTTTGGCTTTAGAGTGGTTTGCCAAGGGAGGAATTCCTAAAGCGCCACTACCTAACTTAGGGGAGACTTTTGGACAGATTTGGACTATCTCTTTGGAGCTGATGGACAAGCTAGTATGGCTGAGGCTAGATAGGACTTGATAATGAGGTTTCATCTCGTCATGGGTAGACTTAAAGGTAAGAGGGAAAAAAATTTATGGGTGTTTTCCAGCTGGCAAATTTGACAAATTTTTAGATCAGCTGCTAGAAAACTTGGCTGTTACAACTAGTCATCACCAACAAGTGAAAAATACTGATGAATAACAAAATGCAAAGTTTAAAGAGCGTTGATATAAGCCAAGCTCATTCAAAATCAAAGACGTTGCAAGAAAATCAAAGGAATTAATGCAATATTTGCACGAGGACATGCAATTACTCTAGTTGGGGGGTATGTTGGGTTTCCAAAATGTCTTTAAAATGACATATATTTTCACTTCATTCACACCTTCATTCCATCACTTTTTCACTATATAACCCTACATTTCTATCATTATATGGGTTCATAATTGTATTTTTCCTAAAGTTATATTTTTCAAGTGTTTATAGTGAATTAATGATTAAAAATTAGAAAAATGACATACACTTGCTAATATCTAAAAGTGGCTTGAGTTTCATGACAAGTGTAGGTCATTTAGAAGCTTCCAAGACACTCTTATGTGGCCTTCAAGGATCAATTTCGAATTCTCTTCAAGATTGGAAGAATATTTGGGATAGGAATCAACCATATCTCATGGAGAAAAATAATGGTCAAAGAAGATATGTGTCTCATCATTACCTATCTGAGTTGTAACTCTATGATATTTTTAGGGATATAGGGAGAGAATAGTGGATCCTCATTAATGAGGTAAATTCTTATGTTTTTGTATAAATAGGAGAGCCTTCTCCTCTCAAAGGCATGTGTAAAGTTTGGCTTTATGCTCAAGTTTTGGATAAAGAATTGGATTCAGCACCATACTCATGAGTGTTCTTTCACTTTGATTTAGTTTTGCTTGCATATGGAGCTTCTTCACTTTCCATAGTCATGGAACATTGGACTAGCCACCTAAATGAGTGTGAGATTGTATCATAATTTTATTATTTTATTTATGTTTAATTCAATTTTCATTTCATGCCTTGTTGTTGAAGTCCAACAAAAAATTACAACACACACACTAGTGTGGGACCAATAGGTCTTAGCAATAAATTAGTGTGAAGGCCAAATTAATTAATTAATTTGGTGCAATGTCTAATTTAATTTTCCCTTCATTAAATTGGACAGTAAAATGTAATCTTATCTCATGATCACTTGTAATAGTTAACTGAGTGTGATAAACTCAGTTAGCTCATGTATTTCGAGTTGATGGTGGTTGGTGAGGCATGCAGAGTAATTCTATTAGTTATGGACTTTGAATTGCAGTTGGTGCATTAGTCTAATGCATGAGTAATCAATTAACTCAGTTAGGTGAGTTAGAGTCAATTGAACTAGTTGTAACCATTTGTTGCACTAGTGAGAGATCAAGTGAATTAAATATTATTTAATTCACAATCAGTGATCTGCCATGCAACTGATGATTTACTATTAATATTTGCATGCATGTCAGTTCCAATGGAGACCCAGTTGAGACAAAGGTTAAAGGGATGTTAACTATCACTTGTGTGATTAGTAGGTTGACCACATGCAACCAAACACCCATTGGATTTCCCATGATCCTTGCACATTTTAGGAAGGCAAAAATTCCTAAATAATAGGAATTGCATTCATCAAGAATTGCGCAAGAAAGGCATGTTGTTTAGAGGCTGAGAATTGGCTAAGTGTTGGTCAGTTTTGTCCAGGAAAGTGTGAGACAATTGTGAGAGTGCAGGAGACTCTTGTGAGAAGAGTTCATTGTAATTGTTTCATGGTTCCATGGTGAGTATACAATAGAAGATAGATGTATTTTGAGCAGCAAGATTTCCCTAGGAAATTATCTATGTTGTGGTTTGATTTGATTCTTTCTTTGCGTCATGTGATTGGTGATTGTGTTTAATTTCCGCAATTAATTTGTAGAAGGATTCAATATCTATATTTAGTACATTTTTAGATCAGATTGAATTCATTGATATACACATGTTTGTATAATTTATACATGGTATCAGAGCATAGGAAATCACTATAGTGGAGGAGAAGCTGAGTTTGACTGAGTAGAATTAAAATTTGCAAAAGGTATTCTTGGTGCGACAAGCGATTCAAGAACGAAATGGCTTTCAATGGCTTGATATTGGAGTATGCACTTGAGGGTAGCTCTAACTATATTACGTGGAAAGATAGGATGGAGGCATTACTAGAGGACAATGGGTTGAAGGAATTCATTGACAATGATGTTCCCAAACCCGCTGTAGCAGATGATGCAAATCTTGATGCTTGGAAAAAGAAGGCTGCAAAGGCGAGGAGGATCTTACTGGAGGCAGTACGAGACCACATTTTCTCAAGTCTCCATGGAAAAGTGACACCATATGCAATGTGGAAATATATTTCAGAGCAACAGTGATCATACAAAATTGGCACTGAAGGACAAGCTCAAGAAATTTAAAATGGAGAAAGGCAACACCATGCTGAAATATTTAACAAAGTTTGTCCAATTTCAGGATGAGCTTGGGAGCATCGACATTATTGTCGTTGACGATGAGTTGGTGAACCTAGCTCTTCTAGGACATCCCAAGAGTTGGCATAGTTATCAGGACTTTTTCAATGGAAGGGAAACATTGCCAGATTGGGAACGACTTTGGTCGGATTTGGTGCAAGAAGAATTCAGGTGGAATACCAGGGATGGATCTTCATCTAAGAATGATGATGAAGAATATTGTGCTATGGTTGCCAAGGCAAAGAAGGGGAAAGGAAAGAAATTCCATTCCAAATCCGAGTCCGGTAAAGATGGAAAAAAGTGCGACATGTCTAGAGTGAAGTTTTTTCACTGTCACGAGCATGGACATTATGCCACTAATTTTTCACAAAATAAGAAGAACAAGAAGGCTTCAGGATCTGTATTTGGTGAGGCTTTGGCCTCGCAATTTAAGCTTGACTTCTCACTCATTGCATGCGTGGTGTCAAGTGCAATGGGATCAATGAGGTACTTGGCTAGTGGTACATCCTTTCACATGACGGGAGACAAAGAAATTTTCAGTAGCTTGGAGCAGAAGGAACTCCAAATGCATATCTAAATGGGTGATGATGAGCACTACAGTTCTACCGGGATTGGTACAGTTACCTTCCAGATACAGTTAGGTAAACCCTTTCAATTAAAATATGTAATGCAAGTACCAGGCTTGAAGAAAAATTTGATGTCAATCACAATGTTGGAGGATAGAGGCTATGATGTTGTTTTCAGTGAGGGAAAATATTTCCTTTGACACAAAGCAATAGGAAAAGCCAAGAAGATTGGTATTCATGTGAAGAATATTTATAAACTTGATGTAGATGGCTGCGCAAAATTGATGGGTAAGGCGGAAAAAGTGGTGAGCCGGGATGAGGGTGAGTTGTGGAACATGAGATTGGGCCATCTACACCACGGGGCCTTGAAGGTCATGCATCATATTTCTACGGGTCTTCCCAAGGGTACTATTGTGTAGTCAAACACATGCAAGGGATGTACTATGGGGAAGTATGAAAAGGCCACCTTTCACAAGAAGGAGAATCGAGCCTCAAAAATCCTTAAGAGAGTTTACGCAGACATGTGTGGACCATTCTCTACTACTTCGAAAACAAAGCATAAGTATTATGTGATATTTTTTGATGACTTTTCTAGAAAGTGCTGGATCTACTTCATGCAGAAGAAAGATAATATGTTCTCAAAATTTCTTTAGTTCAAAGCACTGGTGGAGAAAGACATGGGGAAGCATGTGAAGGCTCTTAGGAGCGATAATGGTGGTGAGTACATCTCTAATGAATTCAAGAAATTCTGTAGAAAATAAGAAATTCAGAGAGAGTTGATTGTGCCTCATAACCCACAGGAGAATGGGGTCGTAGAAATAAAGAATAGAATAATTGTGGGTGTAGCACGAGCGATGTTGCACAACCGGGGCCTATCGTTGCATCTGTGGGCGGAGGCATGCAACACATCGGTATTTGTGGAAAAATTTTGTCCTCATCGGATACTTGGCATGAGTACACCAGTATAGGATTTTATTGGTAAGAAACCTGATGTTTCATATCTTAAGAATTTTGGCTCATATGTTTATGTGCATGTTAGCAAAGACACTAGGAAGAAGCTTGAACCAACAACTGAGATTGGGATATTTTTGGGGTACAATAATACTCCCCACAACTATCTGGTGTATTTTCCAAACAACAGAATGAGTGTTGTGCGATGGGATATAAAATTTGATGAGGAGAAAGCCATGCGATTGTCCCTTGAGAGGGAGTTGGATTTGCATGCAGAGGAGGAACTCTTGGTTCCAAATAATGAACCTTAAGATGTGGATCAGCCACATGCGGAGGATCATGGAGTGGCAGAAAACACTCATGCATATCCATCCACTAGAAATGGTAGAAGGCACACCACGGAAGTTGATAGATTGAGACTTGATGCATCAAAGAATGTAGAAACCCCTACTTCATTGCGCAGACAGAGACAATCTCCAGACAAGTTTACTAGATACATGGTTCTTATGAGCAAGTTTATTGTGATAGAACCATCTTCCTATGAGGAAGCAGTTCAACAACCAATTTGGGTTGACGTTATGGAAGAGGATTATGACTCCATTGTCAAGAACAACGCATGGGAGGTTGTCCCAAGACTGGTCGGAAAATCAGTGGTTGAATTTAGATGGATCCATAAGGTGAAGCAAGTAGTGGATGGGAGCATGGAGAAGTACAAGGCTAGATTTGTGGCCTGGGGATTCTCACAAATTGAGGGGATTTATTATGAGGTGACTTTCGCATCAGTCGCAAGGTACTCTTCCATTAGATCTATCCTTGCACCCTCAACGCAGATGAGGTGGTGCATTCATGAGATGGATGTGAAAACTACGTTTATCAATGGATTTATTGAGGAAGAAGTGTACATAGAGCAGCCAGAAGGTTTCGAAATATTTGACAGTGAGTCGCATGTGTGTTGACTCAAGAGAGCACTGTATGGGCTGAAGCAAGTACCTTATGCTTGGTACACTCAGATTGGCAGTTGTTTCACTGGGTTGGGCTTCGCCAAAAGTGAAGCGGATGCAAACCTGTACCAGATTGTGGTTGATGGTAAGCTCTTGATTATCATACTTTATGTTGAAGATCTAATTTTGATAGGTGATGAGAAAATGATAACTTCATGCAAGGAGTAACTTGCAAGGAATTTCGAAATGAAGGACATAGGACTCCTTCACTATTTCCTTGGTTTGGAAATATGGCAACCAGATGGTGAAATTTTTGTTTCTCAAGGCAAGTATGCCAAAGTGATACTGGGTAAGTTTCACATGGAGAGTTGTAAACCCATGGATACTTCTCTTCCAGAAAATTGGAGGAAAGAGGATGCTACTTTAGGAGAAGTAGTGGACGCTACTATCTACAGGCAACTATTGGGTTCACTGATGTACTTCGTGAACACTAGACCTGAAATTTTCTATGCAATTAACAAACTAAGTCAATTTATGGTTAAGCCAACCAAGCTCTTTTGGAAGGTGGGGAAGCATGTCTTGAGATATCTTAGGGGCATTACAGAGTATGGATTATGGTACAAATGGATAGAGAGAATGAAGCTTCAAGGCTTCACGGATGCAGATTGGGTAGGCAATCCATCAGACATAAAGAGCACATTAGGAGGGATCTTCATCATAGGATCGACAAGAGTTTCTTGGTACAGCAGGAAAAAACGAGTTGTGGCACTCAGTTCAGCAAAGGCAAAGTACATGGAAGCAAGTCAAGCTGCATGTGAGGCCATATGGATGGGAAATATCCTGGTTGGTTTGTTTGGTTCTCAGTTGGATCCAACTGTGATACATTGTGATAACTAGAGTTGCATTAAACTCTAAGTTAATCAGATATTCCATGATAGCTCCAAGCACATAGATATATGGTACCACCATCTTATATATTGTGTTCATAGGTGCATTATGTTACTTCAGTACATTCCCACAGAAGTCTAGGATGCATATATTTTGACAAAGGTGCTCGACAGGAGAAAATTCGAATACCATAGAGGCATGATCGAGGTGGCAGATAATCCCTTTCTTGTTGAGAGGGAGCGTTGAAGTCCAACAAGAAATTGTGGCACACACACTAGTGTGGGACCAATAGGTCTTAGTGATACATTAGTGTGAAGGAAAAACTAATTAATTAATTTGGTGCAGTGTCTAATTTAATTTCCCTTAATTAATTTGGACAATAAAATGTAATCTTATCTCATGATCACTTGTAACAGTTAACTAAGTGTAATAAACTCAGTTAGCTCATGTATTTCGAGTTGAGGGTGGTTGGTGAGGCATGCAAAGTAATTCTATTATTTATGGAGTTCGAATTGTAGTTGGTGTATTAGTTTAATGCATGATAATCAATTAACACAGTTAGGTGAGTTAGAGTCAGTTGAACTAGTTGTAACTGTTTGTTTCACTAGTGAGAGATCAAGTGAGTTAAATATTATTTAATTCACAATAACTGATCTACCATGAAACTGATGATTTACTATTAATAGCTACATGCACGTCAGTTTCAGTGGAGAACCAGTTGAGACAAAGGTTAAAGGGATGTTAAATATCAGTTGTGTGATTAGTAGGTTGACCACATGCAACCAGACACCCATTGGATTGCCCATGATCCTTGCGCAGTTTAGGAAGGCAAAAATTACTAAAGAATAGGGATTGCATTCATCAAGAATTGCACAAGCAAGGCATGCTGTTTAGAGGCTGAGAATTGGCTAAGTTTTGGTCAGTTTTGTCCAGGACAGTGTGAGACAGTTGCGAGAGTGCATGAGACTCTTGTGAGAAGAGTGCATTGTAATTGTTTCATGATTCCATGGTGAATATACAATAGAATATAGAGGGGTTTTGAGCAGCAAGCTTTCCCAGGAAATTATTTGTGTTGTGGTTTGATTTGATTCTTTCTTTGCTTCATGTGATTGGCGATTGTGTTTAATTTCCATAATATATTTGTAGAAGGATTCAGTATATAGCTTTAGTAAATTGTTAGATCGGATTGGATCCATTGATATACACATGTTTGTATAATTTCTACACTTGTTATTATTTCCTTTATGTTCATTTACATGCTTTCATAAGTTAAATTTTCATATGATCATTTTGTTTGTGTGCTCTTGCAGGTTTAGATGGATTGGTCCCTTTGATTTAATTTTAGTTAAGATTGTTTATATTTCAATTCTTGCAAGAAGTTTAGATTTTGAATTCATGAAGTGTGCCTAGATTAGATTTCCAATTCTATGCAAGTGTGCCATAGTTTATATTTATATTTATGCATGTGTGATAGTTTAGATTTCCACTTATACATATGTGGTAGATTATATTTCAATGTTTTCCTAGATTAAAGTTTCATGATTTCCTAGATTAGATTTCCTATTTTTCATAGATTAAAGATTTCTTGCTTTTCTAGACTAGATTTTCTTTCATTAGTGTAAATTTACTTTCTTCGACCATGCAAGTAGATTATTTTTCCCATTCATGCAAGTGTGTGTAGTAGATTAAGATTTCAATTATAGTAAGTATGTTTTGAATGCTTTCCTAGATTTGATTTCCTATTTTTCATAGATATCATTAGATTAAGTCTAATTTCAATCATGCAAGTATGATCAAATTTTCATTTCACCCAAGTAGATTAGATTTATTTTCATTCCTAGATTAAAAGATTCATTTTCAAGAGATTGTGTGCACGTTCATATCAGATAAGTTTTGTGAATAGGATTTGAATTGCCTTTCGTAGATTAAGTTTTTCCTTTACGTAGATTGATTTTAGTTTCCTTATGCTTTTGGTTTGTCATCATTTGATTTTATAGTTAGATTAATCTAAATTGGAGGTTAATTTGTAGCATATATAGTTCACACATGCTTCGTAAGTTTTATGAAACCCTTAGGTTGACAATTAAATGATAGGTAATTAAATTGCCTCAACACTAACCATGGGGGAATATGTATTGAATAGTCCAATGCTCTCCATTCCAATGGGTGTTATGCTGTTGTACTAGGAGTCTAATGGTTACAATCTTTGGGACGATGTCTTTTAATTTTCAAGAAATTTTCTTGAGTTTTTTTGGGGAAGGAAAGGAATTTGAATTACGAGGTATCGCAGGGAAGTCGGGAAATATAATCAACTCTAATGTCATGACAAAGCTTCTGAAGAAATAAAAATGAGGTGTAATTGCACAATTATGCTCACTAGAGGTTCAAACATCAAAACCATCTATTTCTCCATATCTCCAAAAAGTCTTGGACAATCATTCCAAGGTGTTTAAAACTCCCAAAGGGATCTCGCCTATTAGTGTTCATGATCATGCTAATCATTTTATTCCAGTAAGTGTTCGTCCAAACATTAGGCCTTACAGATATCCTTATGCCCAAAAGAGCTAGATTGAACGTATGGTTGTAAAAATGCCAGAGGCTGGTATAATTCAAACTTGTCAAAGTTATTTCTCTGCTCCAATATTATTGGTGCACAAGAAGGATGGATCATGACATATGTGTTCGGATTATAGGGAACTCAACAAGCTCACTATTAAAGATAAATTACCCATCCCCATCATTGATGAATTACATGGAGAAATTTACTTCACCAAGTTGGATATTTGTTCTGGATATCATAAAAATAGAATGAATATTGAAGACATTCCTAAAACAACATTCTGAACTCATGAGGGTCATTATGAATTTTTGGTCATGCCTTTTTTCCTTACTAATGCACCTTCCACATTTCAAGGTTTGATGAATTCCATTTTCAAACCCCTTCTTAGAAAATTTGTGTCAGTATTTTTTGATGATATATTAATCTACATCAAGTCTTGGAAGGATCATGTTCAACATGTTGACATGGTTCTCAAACTATTGGAGGAGAAACAATTATATGCAAAAACCCCCAAATTTTTCTTTGGAGTACAGGAGGTGGAATATTTGGGTAATATTGTATCTCATGAGGGTGTTAAGGTAGACCCTAACGTTAAATCCATTAAGGAATGGAAAATCCCTACAACCATAAAGCATATTCGATTATTTTTGGCGTTAACAAGGTATTATCGCAATTTTGTTAAGAATTATGGGAGACTATCAGCACCTTTAACATCATTACTGAAGAAAGATGCATTTTCTTGGACTCTAGAAGAAACTAAGGCCTTTGAACATCTTAAGGAGGCGATGTGCCAAGCACCAATATTAGCTACACTAGACTTCACAAAAACCTTTATTGTGGAATGTGATGCCTCAGAAAAGGGAATTGGTACAGTTTTAATGCAAGAAGGAAGACCCATTGATTTTGAAAGTCATCCAACCAAATGAAAGTATTCACTAAAACCTATTTATGAGAAGGAAATTTTGGGAATACTACATGCACTAAAGAAATGGCAACCTTACCTAATGGGAAGACAATTCAAGGTAAAAACATATCATGATAGTGTTAAATACTTTTTGGAACAAAGACTATCTTCAGAAGAATAGCAAAAATGGGTCACAAAGATGTTGGGTTATGACTTTGAAATCATCTACAAAAAGGGGAAGCAAATGTTGTTGCAAATGCACTCTCAAGAAAGGATGAGGATGTGGAAGCATTACTTTGTGCCATTTATATTATCCAACCTGAGTGGATAACTGAAGCAAGGGATGAATGGAAGAATGATGAAGAGGTGTGGACACTCATTCAAAAGTTGTAGCAAGATCCTAGTACATATGAAACATTTAGCTAGAAAAATGATTCGTTATGGTACAAAGATTGCTTATATATTTTTAAGAAATACCAACTCAAACAAAATATTCTTTTGGAATTGAACACCTCTCCCTTAGGAGGGCACTCGGGATTTTAAAAAACTTACCACAGGGTCAAGAAGGAATTTTTTTGGGATGGCCTTAAATCTGATATTCAAAAGTTTGTGGTAGAATGTTTGGTTTTCCAACAAAATAAAGTTGAGATAGTTCAGACCCTACAACCATTATTCATTCCAAGTCAATGTTGGGAGGAGGTTTCAATGGATTTTATCATAGGTTTACCTAATTCCGAAGGAAATAATGTCATTATGGTGGTAGTTGATAGAATTACCAAGTATGCACACTTTTATGAATTATCTAATCCATTTAAAGCCAATACAGTTGCTACTACATTTATGGAAACAATTCAAAATCTACATGGAAACCCAAAGATTATTGTAAGATATAGAGATCCCATTTTTACAGGAACTTTTTGGAAGGAATTATTTTCTTCTTTGGCTACTCAATTAGCTCATAACTCATCATATCATCCTCAATCTGATGGGAAATCTGAGATAGTGAACAAATGTTTGGAAGGATGTTTTCGTTTCTTTGTATCTGATAAACATACATAATGGGTTAAGTGGTTACCTCTAGCTGAATGGTGATATAACACTTCCTTCCATACTGTAGCAAAAATGACCCCATTTATGGCACTTTATGGATATCATCCGCCCTCCATCACATCATCTTTAAGAGAAAATTCTAAGGTCCAAGCAGTGGAAGATCACATCGAGCATCAACAACAAGTTCTCAAACTCTTAAAGGACAACCTCACTTTGGCACAAAATCGAATGAAACAACAGACATATCAACATCACAGCGAAAGAAATTTTGATGTAGGCGACTGGGTATTTTTATAGCTACAACCATACAAAATAATGTCCCTCGAGCAAGCTAAGAAGGATAATAAATTATCATCAAAGTATTATGGTCCTTACAAGGTGTTGCAAAAGATTGGTATTATGGCATACAAATTGGAGATTCTTGCATCTTCCCTAGTGCACCCAGTTTTCCATGTTTCGTGCTTAAAGAAGGTTATAGGTGACAAGCTCCCAGTTTAAACAATACTGCCAGAACTTAACAAGGAAGGAAAAATCATATTGGAACCTGAAGCAATCATGGAACCAAGAACTCGACGGCTACAAAATCGATCAATATCAGAGTATCTCATCAAGTGGAAGAACTTACTAGTTGAAGATTCAACATGGGAGGATCATAATTTTATACAGAATCATCAAGAATTTCTCAAGCATTGAGGACAACAATTTTTTGAAGGAGAGGGGCATTCTAGGTCCTATAATACTAGTGTATCCCCTTATTGTTATTGTTAGTGTAACCCCCTTATTGTTATTGATGTGCCCATGTAGTCCCCATATTATTATTATTGTGCCCCATAGAGGCCCACTATTGTTATTTTTGTGCCCTTATATTGTTATTTTTATGTTGGCTAGGATTATATTGTGACCCCTTGGACCCCTATATATAGAAATGAGGTTTTGTCATTTGTATCATCCAAGAATTGTTCATTTATGTAATGTAAAGGAGGTTTCCCCCTAGAAGAGGTTGTTTTATAAGTCGTTGATCTATCTTTTCTTCTATTTTGTGAGTTGGTTTCATAACACATGATAACATGATAGTTAAAGAATACAGGTTATAGTGTTACCCAAATATTTGAAAGACAACGACACGACCCTACATTGACCAACTGAAGAAAGAATAGTGAAAAAAACCTCTAGATACTGTAGCACCATATTCTTCTAGACACCATAGAGAGATTAACAATTTAGTATTAAAGTCCTCAACAACAAAGCCACAACCTCTCTTCCACCCTGAAACTAGGATGTAGCATATATAGTATAACACAAACGTGAGCAATTAAGTTCGATAAGTGAGGTGAGAAATATGATTTATCCACAACGAGGGCCAAGTGTATAGCTCAAACCAGTATTCAACCATCCCAAGATACCTTCAAATGATAAGCTCATAGATGGGCTTTCCTTGACTATCAGAGAAATCCCCTTATGCAACCAATCCACAATGGGTGGGACGATCCATTTCAGAGCAGACAAAAATAAGTACCTTGCCAAAACCACTATTGTATACATAACAACACCCTCCCAGCCATTGGAATTTAATTTGATTTATCTTGGGTAGGTGGAGTGAGGTATGTGAGCCGTGGAATTGCCACGCGCAGGCCATGCAGATCTGGGTGTAAATCCATGTTCTATCATCGAGGGTCGCCACCCCGTTAACCAAATGTAAGACCCACATAAAAATTATGACTTCTGCTAGAAAACCAACGCCGAGAAGAGACCTGATTTTGGTTATACCTCCTGCCTAGAATCAGTTACTGTGAAAACACCCCCATCGAGAATGTTCTTAGTACACTACTTTTCAATAATCTATATATTTCTATTTTTCTCTCTTTTTACCCTTATGCCAAGACAATAATGGCTACATTAGGATCCTTCATATCAAATTCTTTGGAAAATAAGGATTTGGTGTTTCTTACAATTACTCTATATTATGACCAATCAATAACATCTCATTCAAATACAAGACCATAAGAAAAAATCTATCACTTACTTCTTTGTAATAAAGATAATCATCAACAATACTATTTAGAAAAATAGTTATTTGACATAATCTTGTCAAATCTTTGTACAATTCCCTTGGGGATTGTTTTAACACATACAATGACTTATTGAGCTTACACACTAAGTTCTCAACACTTACCACAAGGCCTTCTAAATGCTCCATGGCTATATTCTCCTTCAAGTCTTAATGAAGGAATGTTGTTTTGAAATCCATTTGCTCCACTTATATATCATAGGTTGCTACATAAGTCGAAAACATCATAATAGAATTAATTTTTTTCTACATGTGAGAAAGTCTAATGGTGATTTATTCCTTGAAATTGAGAATATCCCTTTGCTACCAATCTTTGTTTGTCTCTCCACTATTACATTAAGCTTTTTTTTTTTTAAACACTCAATTGTAGCTAATAGTCTTCATGTCTTGTGCTACTCTTCTAAAATCCACATTTTTCTTTTCTTTTATAGATTCTAAGTCTTCCTTTATTTCCTTTTTCTACCAAACACTCTCAAAGCAATTTAGAGCTCATTCACCACTTTTAGGCTCCTTATTAATTGAATATAAACCACAAAAATAATCAAAATATTCACTTCTATACCTTTTAGGTTGATTGCTATCTCTATGAGTTCTCCTAGGGTGTTTCTATTATACCTAACTCTCACATATTCTTCTCCATTGGTATGACCGTGTTTTCATTCTAGGTTCCTTCGATGCAACTATATCTTATATTAGAGTTGAACTAGACTATAGTTGCAAAAATGAAATTAAATATTGTGTTATGAGCTCTTGGCTTCACCATGTGACAAGTATGTTGTGCTTGGAGTCATTATCACCCCTGCTAAAATAATACGAATTTTCATCAACCTAATTTTTCTCCCTTAATGATGGAATTTGAATCTCCGCCACTCTTTGTGGCACAACTCTTTCGGTAAGTTGCTCTTTTCGTTGTTCAACTTTTATGGGTTTGTTTCTCTAACAAGATATCATCTCAACTACATGTACTCGTGTGCTCATTTGAAAGGTCATAACTAGTATCACTTACTCCAACAAGCTCTCCATATCCATTAGGCACACACTTTTGGAAAATTTAATCCAACTTTATTTATTTTATTTGCATACTTTTACATTCGGGGTAAAAAAAATATTCACGTGACATTGTTTCTATGTTTCTTCGTTGCAATTAATGAATTCAAGAAAATCATCTTACTTTATTTTGCTTTGAATCTGACATAATTTTGAAAACGTTATTATATTAATATCACATGTAAATTACCCCAATATATTCACATTCATTGATGCCAATATGCTACTCTGTGTTTTCCAAATATCTTTCCCTAAAAATTCATCTTGGGGGGTTGTTGTTTCGATTAAGACAATTGCAAGGTAAAATGAATTCATATTCCTTCCCTTTTAGTTTGTATGGTAATATGATATGAAATACCAATATTCATCTTGGGTGGTTGTTGTTTCGATTAAGACAATTTCAAGGTAAAATTAATTCATATTCCTTCCCTTTTAGTTTGTATGGTAATATACTATGAAATACCAATATATATAATGCATGCATGACATTCTCAATTAATGTTAGCGAGTTGTCATACATTTGGTCTTTAGGCACGATTGTTGAGCTTAATAAAATTAACCAATTAATATCAAAATGCTCTAAGCATGTGTTATATGTTGCATCCTATAGGCACTTGAGTGTCAATGCCTCTAACATAGCTTATTGTGGCTTTGCCCTTCAACATTTCCCATTCATACGAGTTTCAAACCCACTTTGAGTTAAGCCATCCTCATGGGTTATTTTAGCATTCTTGGTTATTGCTTAAAGAACAAATAATAACTGGTTTTCGAGAGAATCCATCATATAAGATGTTATTAACTAGCAAATTCAAACAAGTTTTGTCGAGATAAAATTTTTAGAGATGGAAAATTATCTTGAAATTTAAAAAAATTAACAAATTTCAATAGTCTTTAATATGTAAACTATAAAATGTTTATTGATGTATTTGTAAAATTATTCAAAATTATAATGATTTTATATATACTCTCTATATAATGTTGATGATTTTTAAAGTAAAATAATTTTATATTGTAAAATTTGGGCGAATCATTTTTATAAAAAATGGAAATTGACGAATATGTTTTTGGAAAATTCATGGAAAATTACCCACCTACGAATATTAGCCCCTAAAATTTTCCACAGCTTTCCCCTTTTATATTATCTCCCAGACTCAAGTTTTATTATTATTTCCTTGTATGAATTTCAGTTGGGTTGCTCTCTATAGAATGATCTTAGTACAAAATTACTTCCATTAATGTTTATCCAATTAATCTCGTTTTCTGGTATATTGGACTAAAAGTCCGAACTTGTGAGCATGTATAACTACGTTTTAAAAATAGATAAACATCCAACAAATTATACTCAACTATCTTCATGTTTCTTGATTTTTATGTGTTTGTTAGGAAAAAATTGTTGATAAGCATTATTTTCATGGAGATAATCAGATAATGTAATTTGAAGACATGCCTCTTCCTTTTGCATGTATGTTGACAAACTTTATACACCATTTTTCCTATTCATATTTAGATGTACAATTGTTTTTTCTCTTTGAGTATGACATTGCATGTGTGCATATTATCTTATATCTTCATTGGAAGAGGTGTGTAACTATTATTTTGTTAGAAAGTCATTAGTTCAAGTTCGATAAGGAGTTCATGTTTCCAATGATGAAAATAGCCTTGGGTGTCCATTTCTTATATATTACATAGATATAAATACTTTCACTAAAAATACCAAAATGACAAAAAATTAGCTTCGATTTTTTTTAGTCTTATTTTATTAGCGAGTAACGTGGATTGAACTTGCACATGATAAATTCACAATCCGCTGCATTGGTCCATTTCACTACGTCCGTCCTAAAAAATTAAACAAACCATTTAACTTCCCTATGCTTGTTTGAATAACACCAGTTAAACCTTTCTATTTGAAAAAAAGTGATATGATCCTTATAAGATTCACCCTCATAATGAAATTGAACTAGAGTGTTCATGTCTCCATCCATAGAATGTCAAGTTCCATAATCAATTGAAAATTTTATTCTATCTGAACCATTCACATAGCAATCATATCTAGCCATAGCCATAAAGTGATCATTTTTTTCTTTGATGTCATCACTATCAATATTTTCCTTTAAGAAAAGTTGATGAGGCTCAACCTAAATATAATAAACAATAATAAATAACAAGTAGACTAAAGACTCTATGGATATAATCTCTTAATATGGTTTAGTTAATAGGTAAATTATGTTCTATACAGAAAAATACCAATTTTTTCAAGATGATAAATAGAATATGAGTGCCTAACCAACCACGAAAGTACTTATCATAAATGGCATATTATCATTGAAATGAAAAAGAAAGAGTTCACCAATCTTGCTAATATGATATTTGCTAAAAAAGGGGATTAAACAATTGAGGAATTATACCACCCATAAATAGACTTAGAACTTTTCGATTATTGATGAAATTCATGGGGTGTGGAGACCCAAAGAAATTAAAGGACAAATTAGATATTCATATTCTTACAAGTAAATATGAAATTCACAAAAAAAATGGCTATGTTTGTAGAAGAGGTTTCTTTGGATCCAAACTTTAGTTTGATAGTTACGGGTAAAGAAGATAGTGCTAAGTGATCCAAGTTGTTTTCACAGTGGTTTGCTCTTAAGTTGAAATTATCACTAATATGAAAAAAAAAACATTGTACAGAAAATACTTCAAAAAAATCATAAAAAACACTTGTTATTATTGAATACCCTATAATTCTTTATGTTCATTCCAAAATCATATTCTTCAACTGTTAGGAAAAAAATTCTAAATCACAAACCAAAAACCTCGAATGAGAAAAAAAAGTACAAGTACAAAGACAATCTAGGAGTTTTACCTAGAAGCAACTAAACTAGTTTCCATTGATCGAACACATGATGACCTCAAAATAAAGAATGGGTGGCCCTTTGTCTTCGAGAAACAATAGGAAAGGCCTTTAGTCACATGCGCAAGGGGTGTTCATGATTGGTAATTACAGGGTTTAGGGAGCCATGCTTGCGAATGAAAAACTTTCTTGTGTTTTTTTGGAGAGAAAATTGATCAGTGGTGTCATTGAAATATAGGCCACTCTATAGAATGCAAATAAATCACAGTCACTCAGTAGAATTTAAAAGAATCATATAAACTAATTTTATGTCACAACAAATTGCAACATTGATATGCAAAATACTCAAAAAGTGTTTATCAGCAACTTAGAAATGAAGAAAATATAGATTTAGATAAATTTTAGATTACTTCAATAATACTTAGTAATGCTGAAGGGCCAAGTTTTAGAGTAAATGAATTTTAGATGAAATTATATATATATATATATATATATATATATATATATATATATATATATATATATATGCATATGAATAATTTGTATCTGGTCTTAAAATTCCGTGGAGAAATAAATGTTGAAAGTTGATTGGCTAGGTTGGCCCATTTTCCCTGTAAAATGTAATTCAAATGCACTAGTTTTTGTCAATGAAATATGAATGTAGTGAAATCATAGCATGTAATAAAACTTAATTTTAAATACATTATTGATTTTTTTTTAATTTAATAATTTAGAATGATTTCTAATAATAGCAAAAGATGCAAAACACTGACCTAAAGGATCATGATTGGGAATAAACATAAGTAAACACAGCAAGGTTAGCCAAAATTGCAAAAATGGGACTACCCTACTTGCCACTCGTTCAGTGAGCAAAATGAGCATTCATGTCTCTGAGACATGATGAAAATAAAATGTTATGAGATATGAAAAATTTGATATTGACGGGAGGTTAATACCAAATACAAACAATGGGAAAGAATGATAGTAAAAAAATCTTTTTCCATTCAGAGGTATACCATTCCAACAGAAAAGCTATACGAAACAGTGACATGGTAAACCTTTCAAACTGACAAATGGCGGGCAATTTTTAGGGGATTGCTGCAGCAATTAACAATAAGTTCCTTTTATGACGTCACAAAGCGCATCTGGTGTAGTGGTATCATAGTACCCTCCCACGGTACTGACCGGGGTTCGATTCCCCGGATGCGCAATTAGAGTTTGAAGGTTTTCAATTTTGCTCGATGCCAAAATTAACTCACGTTCGAATCTCGAAAGACTAACAATAACACGCCCGGTGGGACTCGAACCCACAATCGCCAGATTAGAAGTCAGACGCCTTATCCATTAGGCCACGGGCGCTACATGACTTATTTTAACTGAAGCCTCACCTGAACTAGTTTTACAATCGATCAGACACGTTGGTCTTATATTGCGGGTTTTAATCTATTAGAGGCTTATAGAAGTAATGTCGATTCCAATTCCAGTAGGGTTTTGAAATCCGAAATCCAAAATCCAACACTTTTTCAACTTATAAAATACTAGTAGAAAGACGGAAAATGATGAACACTTTCCCAAGTTGTGTTTGTGAGTGGGAGTGTGGAGGAGATGATAATAGTTCAAATATAATAATGCAACGTATTGTAGAAGATTATAGTGTCTCTCAATTTTACAATAAGTTTGTAGAGCTTTGAAATTTTTATTGGTTAACTCTCTCATAGATTTCCAAATCCATTTTAAATAAGATTCATGCTTAATTTTTTTTTTATTTGGGGAAGAAGTTAAGAGTAGGTTATTATTTGGTAGTTTGGAGAGCTTTGAAATCTTTATTGGTTAATCCTTTTAAACATTTACAAATCTATCTTAAATAAGATTCATGTTTCATTTCCTTTGTTTGGGGAAGAAGTCAAGAGTTCGTTATCATTTGGCCAAATGAGATTTGCTATCCATTTCCAAACATTCTGGAGGATGGGATTTTAAAAACCTGCATTGTTTTGGTCTTGCTCTTGCCATGAAGAGCATTGGGAGGGCAGTCTATGGAGTCGAATCATAAACAAGAAGTATCTTAAAAATAGGCCTTTCTGGGAGTGGATGCATTCATAAAACACCTAGAAATATTCCTTCGGGTCCATCTCTTCGAGGGGTCTAGTGTTGGCTCTTCCATGGTTCAACAAATGTCTAGTTGGAAGGTTGGAAATGGTCATTAAATTATTATCGGGACGAACTCATTCATGGGGGGTCCTCAAGCTTATTCTTCTCTCCAGCTCATCTCTTCTTTGCATGCAAAAGGAGTTTATTGGATTTGTCACGCTTCTTTGTATTTCCCTCAAGCTCCACACCCTTGTGTTTGGAAAAGTTCTTGGGATCTAGGCTTACAAGGTTTATTAGTCGACAAATGGGGCTCTTTTATCAAAGGGCTCTCCTCTAATGGAATTTTATTATCTAGCGAAGAACACTCCCTAGTGTGGTGCTAGAATTCAACCTTTGGTCAGATCATTGCTAAACTAGCATATGACTCCATTCTCTATTTGTTCTCAACTCACAAGGTAGAGTGGTGGTATAAAAATACTAGCACTATCCCCTTCCACATAAACTTAAATGCTTTATTTGGCTTATCCTAGAAAAGCACGTTCTCACATGAGATAACTTACTGCACAGAGGTTTAAATGGCTTCAACATATGTTATTTATGTCTAAACGGGTCGGAGTCTATTAATCACCTTTTCTTCCAGTGCCCTTTCTCTAAGGCTTTTTCGATTTTTTTTTTATCTTATTTCCATTTGTTGGATTTTGGTCTCTTTTCCTCGTTTGCTTCTTGTATGCAATGGTGGGATCTCAAAATGGGCACTTGTAAATCTCTACCTATCTTTATTGCCTGGGACGTATGGAAGGTAAGAAATACACTTGATTTCAAGTACTTTCCCATCAATCCTCATTAGATTGTTCTGCAAATCATTGGGTTCTTCAAGGAATATCTAAGATCCCCTAAGCTCAAATATTTCCATCCTTTCTATTTTCCTCTGAGTCCCAGCTCCTATCTTATTGGATATTTTGATGGTGCTTCCCAAGGCTACCATTTTGGTGGAGGTGTTTTTATTCTTCAACATGGGGCATCCTCCCTCCATATTTGGTTAAACTTTGGTGCCGACACTCACTCTAAGGTTGAGATATGTGCATGCTAGAGCCTCCTTTATTTTTCCTTACTCAAGCAATTCATAGCTCTATAAGTTTACGGTGACTCTAAATGTGTCATTGAATGGATCAATGGAATCAACAATATGCAGGTTCTAAGCTTAAGCCATTGGATGGATAGAATTTCCACACTGAAAAAATAATTTTTGCTCCCTTTCTTTTCAGCATAGCCACAAAGAGTGGAATAAGCAGGCAAAATTTATCTTTAAGAAGGCACTCTGTGGAGATGAAGGTTATTTATTTTTTGAAGAAAGGTTGGGATACCAAATCATAAACATTGGACACATTTCCATCTCCATAGGTCCTATTTTATCACTTGAACAACTTAGTCTTCAGCGAGAGCTCCATAACGAGACTCAGGATTGAATTATGTTTTATTCAGGCTACATTTTCTTTTTAATCTATTATACATTGAATATATTTATGAGTTGAAGAAAATGTTTTTTTTTGTGTACATAACAATCCTATTGCTAAGCATATGCTACATTTTTGTTGGTAGTGTATTTTGACAATCTCTTTAGTCATTTCCTAAGAATTTGATGTAATATGTTCTCTTCATGAACCATAAGTGACTGGCTTGTAAAGTCTTGGTTACTTCTTTACTACTTACTGTCTACTCAAGGTCTTTTTGCCATTAATTTATGCCTATGTTCTCCTTTCTCTTTAATAGAATTGGACGCTTTCTCCTTTATGGAAAAAAATATATCCATAATATGAAAATATAGTAAGTACTAACCTTCATTTCAATATTCATTTTTCCCTATGAGTTATGAGTTTTATTGTATATATTTGTATTCAATTATGTATCTTTCTATTGAATTTCATTTCATAATCTCTATAGTTAAAGAACTTGAATAATGTGTTTTGATTTATGTTAAAGTGTTTTTAGTCCTACGGTAATTTATTATTATTATTATTAATTTGATGCAATTGAATTCAGAAATAGTTTAGAGATCAAAGGGCATGGGAGAAAGTGCTAGGATGATGCAATTGTTGTTTAATGGAGAAATACTATGGAAAGTAGAGTGAAAGGAAGGTTGTGGGGTGGTAGGGATTAATATTAAAATAACTCAACATAAAATAGTAATCTTGGAGAAGGAGTAAGAAGTTGGGGATTTTATGTGCATGGATGCAAGAAAATGGGTAGTTGAGAAGAGGAATTATCATCCATGGCTACCTATAATGATTGAGCAATATTTGACATTAACATTAGGAATTTATTCTAAAGTTAATTTAAAGATTGGTAAAGATTTTGGTGTTATTAAAGTCATATGAATTATTCGTCACTAATATATATATAGTCTTTGTGCTTCCTTGGAAAATAACAAGAAATTAAAAATTAGTGCATCGATTAAAATATGAAGATATTATGAATAGTTAATATTTTTTTTGGGCGAACAAAACTCATAGAAACTTATGGGATGTTTTGAGTAAAGTATCATGTTACAAAGGTTGTATCTATATCATCAAAATCACTTAAGGATTTTTTGTACTAAGAAAGTTCTGAATTTAGGTTTTGTGTTAATAAATTAACATTGGTCACTTTGTTGCTTGTCACTATCCCTAACTAAACCACATCCTTATACATTAAAAATATGAATAGTTTAAATAGAATAATTTGTAATTTGTAATAAATGATCACAATCATTTATGCCTTCATAATGGTAATTTGTATCGAAATACATTATTACCACATGGTAGAAAAAGACTTATTATGTTTGTCGCTAGAGGTATTACGCAATGGGTTTTAGGTTGACCAACTATTAATTTGGTCAGACATGTTAAACAATTTTCAATTTAAAAAAGTGGAACTTTACAAATTATTTTTCTATTTTTGCAAAAAAAATTATTAGCAGTTATCTCTAATGCTATTGGTTGTGAATTTGAAGATGTTATTGGGTCATGCCTCCTAGCTCGTGGTATCATATTTATGATGCAATAAGTACACAAATTTTCAAGTCAAGTTCCAAATTAAAGACAACCAGAACTTTATGGGTTGATTCCACACACCATATTACTAAATTCTAGAAAGTTTACTCCACAAAATGAGACTCTTCTAAATACCTTAAAACTGGTTGCTACCACTATACACTTCAATTTATTATACTTTGAGAAATAAATCATTTGCAGAACTAGAAGAACATTGTGTTATTATGATTCAATGAATATAAAAATCTTCTTGTGGCTAGCGGCACTTGTTCCCCTTTTGCATTTATTAGAAATAAAGTGTTTGAACAACTCAAAGAACTTGATATTATTTTGCCTATTGCCATAAGGTATTATGAAATGAGCCTTTAGGTTATCCACCTATTAATGTGGTCAAACATGTTAAATAAGTTTTACTTTATTAATATCTTGTCATGTTAAATTTCAATTAATTGTATGTTTTCACTAATTTTATTTTAAAAAAAATGTTTTCTTAAACTATAATAATGCATTACATCAACATCCCTCATATCAAATGCTTTCAACAATAAGGACTTGATGCTTCTTTCTAACCCTATATTGTCACCAATCAATAATATGCCATCTTATAATAATAAATTTATCACCTACGACTTTGTAATAAACACAATGGTCATAAATACTTCAAGAAAAACATATTTTTTCACATCCCTGACAATTTTTTTACCAGGGCCATTAGGGATTATTTTAACCCATATATTGATTTCTTGAGCCTACACACAAATTTCTCAGTTCCCACAAAGCTTTCTAGTTTCTCTATGAATATATCCTCCTTCAGGTATCCATGAAAATTTATTGTTTTGAAATACCTTTGCTCCACTTCTAGTTCATAGGTTATTGCTAAAATAACCATTTTCCTAATAGAAGTCATTTTTCCTTGAACCGAAGAATATTTGTTTGCTATCAATCATTCTCAATATATTTACACTATTCCATCAACCTTAAATTTCTTTTTAAATACCAATTTATACCCAATACTCATCTTGTTTTGTTTGGAAACTCTTCCAATGTTTATACTTTATTTTGTGTTATATATTTCATTTCTTTTTTCCCACTACCTGCTTTCTTGACAATTTATATATTTTTCAACATATATAGCCTTCTTACTAATGAAAGAAAAACCACAAAAATAATAAAAAAATTCATTACTATAGCCATACCTTTTAGGTTAATTCCTAAGTCTCTAATTCTCCCAGATCGTTGAGTTTTTTTGTTTTTTTTTTCTTTCTTTCTTTCTTTTTTCCACGAAGTTAATCTTCTATTCATGTAAGCAAGATTTACATCAAAATGTCATAGTTTTGTGTTGATTTTGCATTAGGGAAAATAAATCGAACAAATAATTGCAGTTTCCAAAAAGACCAAATATATAGTTTATTGAATTTGTGCCAAAACCGAGAAAAATTGTTTACAAAGATAGGGATGCTAGGGCCATTTTCAATCGTTGAACTAAGAAAAACTAAAACTAGGATAGAAAATCCTAGTTGACCAATGGTGTATTAGTATTTTTCGATGTTAGAGACCTCAACTAGGATAGCATCCTTGGTTCCATCCAATGAGAAATCTAGTGCAGGAGATCATTCTAGGTGAGCCTCAGTTTCGCTGAGTCTACAACTCATGGATTGCGAGAGCACTTGGAGTTTTTCCAATTAGAGGAGAATTTCCTCTTGACCCTCATTCTAATTAATCAACACCCTGCCCATCAAGGCTTTGAGATGCAAACAAAGGTCCATAGTGTGCATATAGTAATTGAAGCGACCTCATGAGTGACCTTTGTTTGGAACTCAATTTGGCATTTTCCACTATCACTTCAAAATTTTTCAAGCATTGACGCTCATCAATTATTTCTCGTTGTGCATTTGTAATCACTTCCTAAATATGGGGAGGAGTGTGGGCCTGGAAACATGCAGCATAACTTTTTTCTCTTTGTTGGGCCATGAAACCACCCATTTCCCTTTAGTAAGTGATACCCCTCCTAACACAAGCTCGTTGACAAGGAATTGTAGTGCACAACTAGAGGAAAGAGGAGAGACGTAGGTGGGGGGACAATTGTAATCTCGATAGATGTCAAGGAGGATGGAGATTTGGAGGGTGGCAAGTAGACCAAGGATGAGGGAGGGGTGATAAAGGTGAGGGAGGGTGACAAAGAGAGGAAAATTCAGAGAAAATGAGAAGAACAAGACGAGACGAGGTATACCACGTGGGTGGGAATTAAGACTTGGGGAAGGAACCAAGAAGACCAAAATAAAGAGAGTAGGATGAGTTGAGAGAGAAGGGAAGAACCAATAGCTATAGAGGGAAGCAATTGTGGAATCCCAAAAGGAATTCCAGACAACTAGGAAAGGAGAGCGACATAAAAATAAGCAGCTAGAGCTTAAAATGAATATGTACCTAAAGCTTGAGGTGCGAATTGAGGTCCCAAACTCCAGTGAGTACGCAAATCCATCAGATGGAGCTTACAAACCAACAAGGAGCACTACAACTCATGTGTCTAAAGGTGGTTTTGGCCATTTCTATAATTCACTGCCACCATGAAGGACCAATATTCACCATGAAATTCGCATCACATGTGATAAGTGATCAACAAGGATGAGAGGATTTAAAATTCTCTAGACACTGACTGTGCTGAGAGGAATTAAGTATTGAATGCTTTTTATGTGTGCATTCTTGGTGGGATGACATTGGAGTTATGGAGTAGCTACTTAAGGATTGAAGTGATGTGTTCAATGGTGATCAAGGGGGTAGGTGTTGCCATGTTCGCCCATTGTATCAATGGGTGGGATGGTAGAAACACATCCCCAACCCTGCCTCCCCTAGTGGCTAGCACATGTCACTCCATTTAGGGACTACTATATTGTTGAGTTGCACTACATCACTCTCATGTATTCTCCTCTAATGTTATGACCATGTTTTTTATTTCAGGTTCCTTCAATGCAATTATATCCTACATAGGACCAGGACTAAACTTTGGTTGCTCAAATGAGATTGGATCATGTATTGTGAGCACTTGGCTTCATTATATGTCAAGTATTATTTGATAAGAGTCATTTTCACCTATGCTAAAAAAATACGAATGATCTTCAACCTTATTTTTCTCCCCTTAGTGATGGAATTAAATTCTCCACCACTCTTTGTGGAAATGCTCTTTCATTAAGTTGTTGTTTTTGTTATTCGACTTCTCTTGATTTCTTTCTCTAAAAAGACTACATCTCGACTATAAGTACTCATGTGCTCATTTGAAATCTATAACTGTTGAAAATGGCAACAAGAAACAGTGAAGGAGGCATCCTGAAACATCTTTCCTGATCCTAGTTGGAAAGTGATCACCTAAACTAGGTGGGGGACCACATAGGTGATTTTTGTCGCAAAGTCTATTTTTAGACTATGTCTATTTTTAGACATATGGATCATGATCTATAAGTTGCGAGATGTTATTTATGGATGGTTGGTCATGTTGGTAAAAATAGATGGACCTCTATTTTTAGACATATGGGTGGTTTCTATTTTTAGACTGCCAGGCTAAAAATAGGGAAGTCGAATATTATTAGCTCTTAATAATATTTGGACTATAAACATTATCTTATTCTCTTGAAGCACTTCAGTTTGATGCCTGGATGTGGCACATGCAGCTGACAGAAGGAAATACGCTTTTCCTAGGGTTTAAGTGAAGCTATTACATGAAGACTTCAGTTAGAACTCATGTGAGAGAGTTTGGTGGAGTTGATTGAGGAAGTTAGTAGAGTTGTATTCAGTTTAACTAATCTAAACATAGTTGAGCTTTTTGTATCCAAGTTAACTAATAGATACAATTAGTGAGAGTGGTGTGAATTAATTATTAATTAATTCACTAATTATAAACTCATAAATCAACTAAAGAATACATCAGTTAACTTCAGTGCATGGACAGTTTCAGTGGAGACCAGTGCAGAAATAGGTGAAAGAGCAAGTTAACTATCAGTTGTGACTATACTGTTGCTATTTGCAACACACAGATAGGTGGAGTAATCAATGAGGATTACGCAGTTCAATCCAGGTGGTTTATCTATATAAAGAGACCATCCCATAGCATTGAAACACGCAATTCAGGTTGGCTATCAAGTGGCTAAAGGTTGGAGCATGAGTTTTGCTAGATCTAGCTTGATAGTGTGTAGCATGGGAGGTAGTGCATGAGAGCTTGCAAAGAGATTTGTACTATGATTGTTACATGATCTCCATGACATGTATAATATACAGATAGTTGGGGGTTTTCAGCTTTAAGCTTTCCCATGAAATACTCTGTTCATATGTGTGAATTTTTATGGCTTTAATGTGTGCATGCAATTGATTTTATTTCCGCATGTGATGATCAATGGTAGAAGAGATTCTGTATTATGCATGAAGCTAAAATAGTGTGTGATCAGGAGAATCTCAGTGGATAACATATCATTTATTCAAATTTCTACATGGTATCAAAGCGATATTGATCATTGGAGCAATTTCAAAGCATTGAAGTGGTTGAGTTTTAGGATAAACTCAAGAAACATAAAGATGGAGAAAGTCGGAAATATACATGCATATTGTATATAATTTTCTACATGGAATGAGAGCGAGAATTTTTTTGGTGCGCGAGTTTGTAGGGAATATATGAAAATTTTTGGTGAAATATTTTCAGAAACAAATAGCATATTTGGATTCCTTGCGAAAAAATACCCAAATTGAAAAAAAAATCGGTCGAATCGGAGCTCGGATGAGGGAGATATCATCGATTTAAAATCAGCTCTTTTGTTAGAAAATTTTGCGACGGCGGGACAATTGCAATGTGCGCGAGCCAAGAATCTACATGCACTGAGGTACAAGATGCATGAAAAGCTTTGAAGAGCAAAGCAGAGGTTAGTGACTTGGTGGTTGAGAGGGAGCCTCTCAACATGCAGCGTGAGAAGCAGTCTCGGAAGGTTGTGGAGCAGCCACAACTGGAGATGCAGAAGAATCTTTATAGATTTGATGTAGATGGGATTTCTACGGAGCTTCCTACTATTGGGAAGTGGGAGAAAGACATGCAACTGAAGCTTGAGAGGGAGCAAGTTTTGCATGCAGGTGAAAGTGAACCTCGGGGTGTGGAGCAGCCACAAGAGGATCATGGAGTGGGAGAGACCACTCATGCAGAGAAATTTCGTGCCAAACGGGCAGAGGGAGTGCATGCAGCTATACCACCAGGTGTGAGGTGGGGCGACATGCATGATTAATCCCATGAGGATATTTCTGGGCAGATTCATGAGATGGCGTGGATCTCATGGATTGAACCTGGCTACGAGGTGCCCACAGCGCAGCAGTAGCAAGATCAGTTGGAGTGATGCAGGCAGATCAAAGTGACAGTGTCGGATACTGGAGCGCGGAACAGAGTTGACAGCAAGTGCAAGAGTGCATGGGTGCAAGAGTTCAACAGCGCAGTGGTTCCTGATGACATGTGCAGTTGGCCAAGCAGAAGTCGAAGACTTTGATGATAGATGCTAGATGCATCAAGACTGATTGAGTTGTTTGGAGCCTATTCAGTTTCAGAGGAGTTGCAGAGCAGATGCATGGAGTTGCATGGTGCATGCATGAGTTTGCATGGCGCATGCAAAGGTGCATGGCGAATGCATGGAGTTGCATGTCGCATGCATGGAGTTGCATGGCGCTTGTGAAGGTTGCAGGGCGAATGCATGGAGTTGCATGTCGCATGCAAAGACAGTCCTTTCTTGTTGAGAGGGAGTGTTGAAGATGGCAACAAGAAACAGTGAAGGAGGCATCCCGAAACATCTTTCCTGATCCTAGTTGGAAAGTGATCACCTAAACTAGGTGGGGACCACACATGTGATTTTTGTCGAAAAGTCTATTTTTAGACTATGTCTATTTTTAGACATATGGATCATGATCTATAAGTTGCGAGATGATATTTATGGATGGTTGGTCATGTTGGTAAAAATAGATGGACCTCTATTTTTAGACATATGTAGTGGTTTTTATTTTAGACCTGCCAAAGCAAAATAGATATGTCGAATATTATTAGCTCTAATAATATTTGGACTCTAAACATTATCTTATTCTCGAGGACTCTGTTTGATGGATGTGGCACATGCAGCTGACAAGGAAATACGCTTTTAGGGTTTAAGTGAAGCTTATTGTAATGATGACTTCAAATAGAACTCATGTGACAAGAGTTTGGTGGAGTTTGATTGTGGAAGTAGGAGTTGTATTCAGTTTAACTAATCTAAACATAGTTGAGCTTTTGTATCCAAGTTAACTAATAGATACAATTAGTGAGAGTGGCGTGAATTAATTATTAATTAATTCACTAATTATAAACTCATAAATCAACTAAAGAATACATCAGTTAACTTCAGTGCATGGACAGTTTCAGTGGAGACCAGTGCAGAAATAGGTGAAAGAGCAGGTTAACTATCAGTTGTGACTATACTTTTGCTATTTGCAACACACAGATAGGTGGAGTAATCAATGAGGATTGTGCAGTTCAATCCAGGTGGTTTATCTATATAAAGAGGCCATCCCATAGCATTGAAACACGCAATTGAGGTTGGCTATCAAGTGGCTAAAGGTTGGAGCATGAGTTTTGCTAGATCTAGCTTGATAGTGTGTAGCAAGGGAGGTAGTGCATGAGAGCTCGCAAAGAACTTTGTACTATGATTGTTACATGATCTCCATGACATGTATAATATACAGATAGTTGGGGGTTTTCAGCTTTAAGCTTTCCCATGAAATACTGTGTTCATAGGTTTGAATTTTTATGGCTTTAATGTGTGCATGCAATTGATTTTATTTCCGCATGTGATGATCAATGGTAGAAGAGATTCTGTATTATGCATGAAGCTAAAATAGTGTGTGATCAAGAGAATCTCGGTGAATAATTCAGCAAATTATTCAAATTTCTACAATAACTTGAATCACTTGACTCCAATAAACTCTGCATGTCCAATGTGATCCAACTTTTACTTATTCTCTTTATACTACTATATTTGAGGTCAAAAAATAACATTTATATAGTGTAGTCTAAACATGCCACAATTTTTCCGGAAAACAATAGAAAATAACATTTATATAGTGTAGTCTAAACATGCCACAATTTTACCCAGAAAATAATAGAAATTCCAATATGATATTGAGAAAATCCAGGTTTTTTTTTTGAAAATCCATATAACAGGGTTAACATTCAAGAAAATCACCATCCTCCTACTATAATTTACTTGGAATTTAACATCATTCCATAGAAAATTGTTATATCGACATCACATTTAAATTACATTGGTATGTCAACCATTCACGAATGCCAATATGCCTATATGTGTTTGTCAACCATCTTCACCTTAAAAGGTCATCAAATCTACCTTATGAAAGGTCATCAAATCTACCTTAAGGAGGGTTGTTGCTTCGGTTAAGGCAATTTCAAGATAAATTGAATTTGTGCTCATTCTTGTCAATAGTTGCAGATTGAAGACATGAAGTTTGGCAAACAACACAGGAGCTCTCAGGTGCAGATCACCAGGAGCTCCTACAAGCAAATGCACCCACTTGAGGTTTCTCATTAAACTCCAATGATTAAATAGATACATTAGGTAAAACAGATTCCTAAATGCTAGGAACTGAATATCTAATAAATAAAAAAATCACAACAACGTAACCAAATACCTAATCTCCATTAATTTCTAACACTCCCCATTAATGGAGAAAGGGATTTTTAAACACACCTAATGTATCCCTAAACAAATCAAACTTCAGTCTTCCTAGAGGCTTAGTGAATATATCAGCCATATTATCACAAGAATTACAATACTCTACGAAAATCTCTTTGGATTGCACTTTCTCCCTAACAAAATGAAATTGAGTGTCGATGTGCTTAGTGTTTTTATGAAACATGGGATTGTAAACCAGTTTGATGGAACTCTGATTGTCACAATTGATGATCGTCGCTTCTGTATGTTCTTCCCCTACATCTTGGAGAAGTCTACACAACCAAACTGCCTCACATGTTGCTACACACATGGCTTGATAATCTGCTTCTGCTGAGGATAAAGCAACAGTATGTTGCTTCTTGTTGCACAAAGAGATGACCCCGGAACCAATGTTGAAGGCGTAACCTGTAATTGATCTTCTGTCATCTAGATTTCCCGCCCAATCTAAGTCTGTATAACCTGTCAACTTAACATCAAATGAGTCAGAATACAAAATACCAAAGTCTGATGTTCCTTGCAAATACCTTAACACTCCTTTCGCTGCACTCCAATGAATGTCATGGGGTTGAGTCATAAACTGACTCAAAACACTCACTGCAAAAGCTAAATCTGGTCTTGTTGTAGTCAAATAAATAAGACTACCAACCAATTTTCTTTACAATGTTGCATTTGCATATTTCGAACCATCATTCATCTGAAGTTTGTTGTTCTGCTGTAAAGGTACAAATGCAGCCTTACACTCATCCATCTTAAACCTGGACAACAGACTCTTTGCATACTTACCCTGGGACAAGAAAGTTTGGCTTGAATCTTTCCAAACTTCTAGACCCAAACAATATTGCATTTCTCCAAGGTCCTTCATCTCAAATTTCTATGATAATTGTGTTGAATCTTTGGCTAAACTGAGGGGGGGGGGGGGGTGAATCAGTTTAACACATGCATTAGCTATTTAAATTTTCATCAAACTTATTTACAGTTTAATATGTGAACTGTCTTAAAATGTTGCAACAAGTATTAAATTAATGTGACATCAACCTTATTGTGAGAGCAACAAACAATTAAACAGATTGAGTGGATCATATCAACATATAAGAAACACACATAGAGACAGCAGGTGTAAGTGGAAACCCATAAAGGGAGAAACCACATCTCATTATTGTTGTGATGCAAAGGCAAGTTCCAACTCCCTTCTCACCACTGTTTTTTTGCAAGTACCAACCTACAGGAGGCTCCAACCTCAGTTCTGCAAGCTACAACTTGCAAGGAAGCTCCAACTCCCTTCAATTTTCTGCAGGCACCAACCTACAGGAGGCTCCAACCTCAGTTAGCTACAACTGACAGCTATCAAGCTTCAACTTGATAGGGAAGCTCCAACTTCCTCAATTTATCAAAGGATATGTTTGTTGATTTACCTCAGATATCAGCTCTGTTCTGTAGCCTCTCTTTCTTCTCTTCACTTCCTTACCTTCTCTGCCTCAATCTTCTATACTTTGCTTCTCTATCCTTACACTCTCTAACCTCTCTATGCATATCAAGATGATATTATTTATAGAGATTTTCTTATGACCATCTGTATTCCTCAGGAAATTTGAAATGAATAGCCATATCCCTTAGTCTTCTGTCTTTTCATTTCTTTTCTAGCTCACTCAAAAATATAACTGTAGGTACCAATTTAACATTACAGTGGGATATTTGTTCTCTTCTGGAGACTTGCCAATGCATCACAACAATATAAATTAAAAACATTTACATTCAATTACAATGAAAACTCCAGCTCACTCATTCAACCTCTTGGCTCGCTGCGCATTTGTCTTTTCTTTGACTGTGTCTTTGTCCCTTTCGGCTCTGTTTGTTTCCTTGTTCATTGTCGTAGGGTAACGGCCACATGCCATACATATGTAACTGTGCTTTTTATATCATGATAATTTATTCTCGACACAATAATAATAAGGCGTTTTGATATGTGCACTGTCGTGGTGTAACTGCTATGTATCTGTAACAACGCCTTTTATATATAGCACAACTTCAGCTCTCGACATAATTATAATAAGTTTTAACATAACAATTGCCACGTTCAATATAAAAATACAGAGTCATTTTAATACATAAAAATTCCCTTTTGGGCCCACTTGCCGAGCTTGTATTATCCTCAGATGGGATGTGATCACTCTGATTCGATGCGATGCGATGAATCGCTTTACGAATACTTTCGATTGCGATTAATCGCAATCGCAACTTGCATTTGCATGTTCCGATGCCCTACTCCTTCTCCGATGCGATGGAACACTGTTTACCGGAACTCAAACATATATCAGTCATGGTTTATAAACCCGTCGGGTTCGGTCTTTCATTGCAATCGCAATTCTTTGTTAACATGTCCCGCTGCGAACTTTCTCCGATGCGATTGGGTGAGGGTCCCACCATATGAAATGGGCATTACATCCCATAATATAAACCTTCGACTTTGTTTTAATTTATATTTAATTTAAACAAACCTTGATGAAGAACCTAGTTCTTAACATAACTATATTCGATTATAGCCTATTATTGATTAGGCCTCACACATATGCAAATACTTTAATAACCTCACCATATCAGCGTATTTCGTATCCGGGCCCACACATTACATCAAACATTCATATGCGCCTTATCATATAATATATATACCAAACATATCACAACACTCTGTCTTATAAAGTGAACCATGCAACATATATCAACACCAACCTTCTTGAACTTCGAATTGAATAACTCAACGACATTTAAACGAATGTTCGAGCCCACATCCATATAACATACCTTGGCTTAAGTATTGAACGGATCCAACGATCCATATGACGTTGCTCTCCCTTCGGTGATCCGACATATTTAATCAGATCTCACGTGGACTATTACGCATGAACTTTAACTCGTGATGAGAGTGGTTTTACAAACTTGCTCAGGGACACGCGACAGCTGATGGCCTTGATCGCCTTCAACTTGGGAATACAACTTTTCGTACAAAAGCGGTGCGATATGGTGGGGTTGGTTTCGAAAACCCGCTATCATTGTTCACAGTACTCATGGTTCTGGTTGCACATGGTTTCGTCCCGCGTACTATCAAAAATTCATTTATTTGATTTATAACTTCTCGTTTTGGTTCTTCTCCCTTTGATACATAGCTCCACTATCTATTCTGTTTCCTTCATCACTCTACCACTGAATCATCATTCCGCGCAGGCTTCATTCAACTCTGCATTTTTAATTTCATGTTAGGGCTCGATCTCACCGTGAAGCCGAACATGCCTTCGTTATATACAAAGATATATGTACTCCGTTCAAAGATTTTCCTTCTTATTTCGACCTTAACATAAAACGTGTTTCATTCTTACTTTAATACGACGCTGCCATAATATTTAACCCCAAACTCCATTAGGTTTTCACTACTCGAAGCTCGGTTCCACCTCTTATCCTCAGGGTTTCGTCTTGACCTTTCAATGGTTTAGTATACACATTCTGCTGCACTCTTGATGCCTTCGCATGCTAAACCAACAGCTCTATCAGAACCTAAATGCTCATTCCAGGTTTGTATTTTGAATTTTTCGAAGCATTCACTGTATTTCCTGTATGTGCAATCTGTTGCTCTGCCAAATGTAGACATGCTCTATATGTATAATCTTCTACACATCCTGTCACTGTATTCTGCTTTGCCTTTTTCTCAGTCTGTTCTCCTCATGCTCCTGCAAATACTGTCACTATACCCTGCTTTGCCTCTGCTGCTGTCCTTTGCCATCAATGACAACATTTCCAACAAATTGTTGTTTGATTTCTTCAATGAGATTATCTGCACTTCCTGTTATTATCATATCATCTACATATAAAGAAATCACCACTATCTGTCCTTCATTATTGAACATGGTATATAAATTGGGATCATTTTTGCTCCTTTCATAACCATGCATGAGGAAAAAAGAATCAATTTTTTCGTACCAGGATCTAGGTGCCTGCTTTAAACCATATAAAGTTTTCTTTAATCTACATACTAAGTGTTCTTCTCCCTTCTTAACAAACCCTTCAGGCTATACTAAATATACTTCTTCTTTTAAATCACCATTTAAGAAAGCAGATTTAACATCTAATTGATGTATTTTCCAATGATGCTTAGTGGCTAAAGCAATAATCATTCTGATGGTATTTAATTTTGCAACAGGAGCAAATGTTTCCTCGAAATCAATACCTTCTATCTGGGAATATCCCTTTGCCACCAACCTTGCTTTATGCTTATCAATAGACCCATCTGCTCTAAATTTCAACTTAAATAACCATTTGCAACCTATGGGTTGTTTATCATTAGGAAGTTTTACTAGATCCCAAGTATTGTTCTTAATGATTGATTCATATTCCTCATTCATTGCTTTCTTCCATTCAAGAATTTTACTAGCTTCATAAAAATTAGAAGGTTCTGCAATGTTTAACATACCAGTCATAAGCGCACAATCCCTATATCGAGCTGGTAACTATTTTGGCCTGCTTGATCTTCTGAGTGGTGGGGGTTCAATTATTCTTCTTCTTTCTTCTCTTTGTGTACTGAACTCCACATTATCCTGCTGCTGTTGTACCTGTTGTTGTTCTTGCTTCTGTTCCTGTTGCTGACTGATTCCTGTTTCACTATCATCTTCTGAAAGTAAGGGTACATGCCATTCTCATTGTTTTGGATAGGATTTCCATCATCAATCTGTTCATGGAATAATACATCTCTACTGACAAACACCTTGTGAGTAGCAGGTTCAAACAATTTATAAGCCTTATACTCACTGCAGTATCAAATGAAAGTGCATTTAATGGCCTTTGAATCTAACTTCTTCTTGTTCTCTTTGGGAACATGTGCAAAAGCTTTACAGCCAAATACTCTAAGATGACTTACTGCAGGCTTGAAGCCAAAAAATGCTTCAAAAGCAGTTTTATACTCAAGACTTTTAGTAGGACTCTTATTCTTTAAATATACTGCAGTATTAACAGCTTCTGCCCAAAAACCATTGGTTAGATTCTTACCTTTCAACATACTGCGAGCACACTCCACCAGTGTTCTGTTTTTCCTCTCAGCAACTCCATTCTGCCGAGAAGTGCAAGGTGTTGTAAATTGCTTTTGTATCCCATCCTCGTTGCAGTATTTGATGAAGACTCCTTTCTTAAATTCTCCCCCTTGATCTGATCGAAGAATCCTTATGAAATTTCCTGTTTGCTTTTCAATCATGTTTCTGAATTGCTTGAAATATTCAAAAGCATGACTTTTCTGTTTAAGAAAATATACCCATGTGAATCTTGTACAGTCATCAACAAAGATTAAAAAATAATAGGCCCCACCTAACGATCTTGTCTGCATCGGGCCACATAAGTCAGTGTGTACAAGTTCGAGTATATCCCTCTGTTTTCTATCTTTAATGGCAGAAAATTCATCTCTATGTTGTTTACCGAACGCACATGCTTCACAATCAATATGCAACTTTTTCAAAACAGGAATGCCATCTACCATACCTTTGTTCTGCAACAGAAGGAGATCACTGAAATTGATATGCCTAAGTCGCTGATGCCACAAATTTTCAGCAAACTTATGCGACGACATCAAGGCTTGTTGTGGCGTACTCTTCACATCCAGTTTGTAGAGTACTCCTATGTGAATACCTGTAGCAATAGGCTTCATTTTATCCAACAAATCTTTAATAATGCAATGAGATTTAAAAAATTCTACTTTGAGGTCCTGATCTGTAACCTTTGACACAGAAATCAGGTTCTTCTGAATGCCAGGAACATACCACACATCGGATATATTCCTGATCTTACCATCAGGAAGAGTAACAAGGACATCTCCATGTCCCTTGATTTCATACCCACTATTATCTCCAAGGTAGACTTTTACTCCAGTGTTGGATTCTCCAAAATTTCTGAACCATTGCTTTTTACCTGACATATGCGAGGAGGCTCCAGAATCCACGAACCAAATATCTTATTCATCCTCCTTCGTAGCTAAGGCAGTGTCAGTCTCAACCATAAACAATCTAACATCCAGATTCTGATTTGTGTCTGCATCTGCATCTGCATCCGCCAAATGACCTGCATGTCTTCTCTGCTTGTACCTCTCCTGATTTTCCTTTTTCTTACGACAAAATTTAGCAATATGGCCTATCTTACCACAATAAAAGCATTTAGGAGCAGATTCATTTTTATGCGAGGTCATACCTTGTGGTGTCCTTTTTGATGTGTTGCCTCTCCTTTGATCAGCCATTGCTCTCCCTTTTGGCTTGAACTTTGTTGTCAATGCAAGATCTGGATCTTGAGGTTTGAGAGACAACCTTCTTTCCTCTTCTTGTAGCAAAATCCCATTAAACTCTTCAAAACATGGAGGCTTTTCTTTTGCATTCAATCCGGTTATAAACATCTGATAGTCATTTGTCATGTTGTTCATGGTAATTGTCACCAGATCATCATTTGCCACAGTTTGACCGATATCAGATAGTTTATCTTTAACTTCCTTTATCCGGGATAAGAATGACGAAACAAACTCATTCTCCTCCATCTTGATTGAGAGGATCTTCTTCCTGAGGAACAAGGTTTGACTGGTGTATTTGATTTCATACATATCTTTGAGAGTTGTCCAGATGTCATTCGCTTTCTTGTAATCTCGAATATGAGGGATGATATAATCTTTAACTGATAATTTGAGTAGCACCTTTGCCTTCATCTCCCTTTTCTCCCACTCTTGAATTGTTGCATTCGTTCCACCATTTGCAATAGTCGGCTTAACTTCATCTCCAATGACAATGCTATAGGAATTTTTTCCCTCAAGCAAAGTCTGAAGCTTAAATTTCCAATTTGTGTAATTGGAACCATCCAACTTGCTGCTTTCATTTAAGTAATCTGCCATCTGAGCATTCATCTTGGAGAAAAAAAGAATACTCCAGCAACTTAAAAAAAAAAAAAAATCAACCCAGATTACCACAACAAATTGAATGCAGTTGCGAGTTAAAACATATGTTTTCAAGGCAACAAAATTATACCATTAGAAAAAAACAAGCTTTTGGATTAATCAACAACAACTTAAAATATACCCAAGCTTTGGGCGCTCGTTCAAGTGTGCAGACAACGAGAATAATTAGTTTTATCAAGCTCCAATATTTGGGTTGCGGCCTCAATCTTTCTCTGAGAGGAGTTTTAGACAAGCAAATCAGCGAGAGGAGTTTTAGACAGAGACACTTGGACGTTTTGGGCGCAGGTGCCCAGACGTGTGGCAGGGAAGACTGTGAATTTGCAGCAGTTTTTGGCAGTGAAAAAAACACTCGATCCTAATGGCCTCTTCTCTAACGAATGGACCGATGGGCTTCTTGGTATCGGTGCTCAAAGGCACCTATAGACCCACCACGGTGCTCAGTGTTGAGATAGACACCACTACCTTTGAGGCCCTCCAAGCAAGCGAGGACGCAAATATGATGTGGAACTCGACAAGGGGGAGGGAAAAACTACAGCTTCAATCTTTCACAGAAGCTTCATCCCTTCAAAACTGTGATCACAGTTGCAAACCGTAAAAAAAAAAAACGCTTTGTACACATGCGGTTACTTTCAGTTCAAAGCAGGATGGCCTCCTTTTCACGTCTTGAACATTCCTCCGCCCCAGATCGATGGACAACTAGACTCAAGTGGCCTCCACGCCAATCGACCACGACACTCTTCATCGGCCCACGACTTTTCTCTGCTTGGCCTCCACGCAATTAAAAAACAGGGTTCACGGTCACCGCAAACAACAGGCTGTTCTCTGCCTTCACGACTCTCTTCCTCAGATCGATCAGATCGTCCTCGATTTGCCCTTCACGGCCTTCACGACTCTCCTCCTCACATTTCTGAGAACAGATTATTCAAACAGCGAAAAGAGAAGAGTTCTTCACATGCTCACACGCCTACGGGCTCCACATCGATTGTAGTGAAATCGACCACGGCTCTTGAGAAGTCCTTCACGCAAATTGCACAGACTTACGCTCAACTCAGACAACGCAAACAATAATAGGATTTTTGGCCTCAGCTCCAACATGCTTGTTGCCTTTCTCAACAACCCACGTCTCTCTGCGCAAATAGCAGACACAGAGATCCTCCCCCATAGTTCTCCACGCTAACAGCGTCGAACACCTCACGCTCACCCAGTTTACTCACAGATCCACACAGCTCTCTTGAGCTCCGATACCATGTCAACAGTTGCAGATTGAAGACATGAAGTTTGGCAAACAACACAGGAGCTCACAGGTGCAGATCACCAGGAGCTCCTACAAGCAAATGCACCTGCTTGAGGTTTCTCATTAAACTCCAACAATTAAATAGATACATTAGGCAAAACATATTCCTAATTGATAGGAACTGAATATCTAATAAAAAACAAAATCACAACTACGTAACCAAATACCTAATCTCCATTAATTTCTAACAATTCTCTTTTAATTTGGCTGACGATACGATATTAAATACTAATATATGGAATGCATATATGGAATTCTCTATTAAATGTTGGGGAGAAATTTATGATTTAGAGAGGCATACTTGTTGGAATATGTGATTCCTACTTGTCTTCATTTGTGGTTCTCTTTATGTATAGAGTTTGTTCCTATTTGATAGGTTAGTTCATAGCTTGGTGTGAGGTTGAGATTGAGATATTCTCTCAACCAAATTATTGTGCGTCTAAGATAGCTTCTCTATCTTAAGACTGTACCTCATGTATATATGTAACTCTATTTGTTTGATTAATATATATAGCTTATATGCTCAGTTATTAAATTGGTATCAGAGCCCCTCTAGGACTGGCCCTGGCTTTGGCCCCTCTTGGGCCGAGGGAAATAAAAAAGTATATCTATATTGTTTTAGTTTTTAGGTATACTTGCTCATGAAAGACCTGTTTTGGGTTTCTTGGAAAGAAAACAGACAATGGTGTAATTGAACTGCATGTCACTCTATATAATCTAAATAAATAATGGAAACTACAAAACTACAAAAAATTGCAAAATATTCAAAAGCGGTTATCAGCGGAAATATTCAAAAGCAGTTATCAGCGGTTTAGAAAATGAAGAAAATATAGATTCTGGTAAATTTTCGTTTAATCTTTGGGTAAAGAAAATATAGATTCTGATCAATTTTAGTTTACTTTAATTATGTTTAATGCAGTTGCAGAGCCAAGCTTTACAATGCGTGAGATTCGGCTGTAATCTACATATACAGTTAGCTATTTATTTAACACTTCATTTGTGCATTAATTCCAATCAGATCTTCAAAATTTGTGGTAAAATCAGGGACAGTTGGTTATTTAATTAACGCTATTTGTGCATTAATTCCAATCAGATTTTCTTCAATGTGTGGTGAAATCAGGGATGGAATTTTTTTTCTTTCTGAAAAAAAGAAAAAGAAATCAGAGATGGAATTTGGTTCATCAGGGTGTTTTAACTTTTGCTGGTCAAATACAGTTTAAAAATTTATTATCTAATTCCTTAATCTGACGCACAAAATTCATTTATATATTAAAAAAATCAATTATATATATATAAAAAAATGGCAAGCAATATCCAGCCTGCTATAGGGCATTTAATACAACCCCATAGCATGCTCTAAACATACATACAGCACATATACATATGTTTTCCGGCAACTCTATCACTCCAAATTCCGGAGGTTGCACGACAGCCCTATCACCCCAATTTCCGATGACGGAGAAACCCAAATGATTTCCACAGGATACTACCCCGCCGATCAACACTTCCAGTTACGATGTTCGCCCGCCGACGACGTTATTTCACCGTTTCCACTCTGTCGTTAGTGCCCCGTCTGCCGTTTAGGTGGAGCTTCAAATTTCATTACCTCCGCGCCCATTTTAAATTATTCAAAAACTTCATTACTGCTCATTTTATTTTGAATCTCTGTTCTGTTTGTGGCCAAAATATAAATGAACCAGAAAGATGCAGCGATGGTAATGTCGTGAACCAGAGTCGACAACAGTCCGGCAAGAATCATGTCGAAATGGGAGATTCATTACTGTGCAATATGCATTTTGTTGTACTAACCGTCTCCATCGTTCATACAGCCATCGCAGCTGCTGTGTTCAGTGAGAAGATATGCGCGCCTCTAGGACAACAACGTGCACACCCATCATGTGGAGAAGAAGCCATCAGAAGGAGAAGCATCTAGAAGGATTGAGAAAGAGAGCATCATGTGGTCCTGCAGGTGGGGAAACTGAAAACTGGTGCGGAGGAGGTGAAGTACCGCCATGTGGGAGGCGACAGCGGGAGGCTACGCGGCGCTGTGCAAAGAGCGTTGGCGATGAGGCTAAGCGGGATTGTGCAAAGAGTGTTGGCGATGAGGGAGCTACGGTCTACTCAAGCATGCGACGTAAAAGGTGTAGGCCACATGAGATACCTCTGCAATATTTCATGCCTCCCACCACACAATATTCATCACTCTTTCTGCACCACCCCCTTTGAAGTATTGGAACACCGCAGAAGAAGAAGGAGCGAGGAAGCACAATATATTGTCGCTTTTGCCGGGATTCAAAGTCATTGCATGGGATTATGGTCACTTCCTCTGTTCTGCACCCATCTCAGATGAAGACCAGTACCCCAGTTTAAACAAAGCAACCAATATAATTGTCGTTCTCTGCCACAAAGCCGCCAGATATGCGAAACCTTGAAATTTTGTTCCTCTGCAGAGATCAGCAAATGCAGTACCCAAAAAGGAGGGATTTTTAAGGAAGTTGTTTCCGCTGAATAAGAAATCCCCCTCTACATTATAACTTAGATATAGGCTAATGCAAGGGGAATAAAAACGTATGTCAATCAAATATCCATGATGCTTTTGTATATCAATCAACAACCCAAAGGGATCCAGGACAATGGTTATGGTTGTGCCTTACGAAAACGTTTATCATAGAAGGTCTTGTTGGTTGGAAGAATCATTTTGACTTCTCACATTTTCAAAATTTTGAAAAAAAAGAAGAGAGAAAAAAAAGAAAGAAAGAAAAAATCAAACCATTACATACAAAAATAATACTTGATAAATTTGGTAAACAAATTATAATTACCAAACATTTTTGGGGGGAGGTTATTGTACAACTAAAAAATTTTTTATAGGATTTGGAAATCTGTTGTTATGCAACAATTATGTTATTTTCCGTATTTCCTATGCGGTCAAAATCTTGTCAGTTTTTAATCAAATGGTTTTCACAGACTTGTGCAGCCAATCTTTATTTGTGAAAGGCGAGCCTTATTTCAGCTACTATCCGCCCATTAATGCTCTCACCGTACCAATGCCATGCCATCGCCATGCTCCATGGTCATGCGAGCCATCTACGACAAAGCGGATTGGAATTTAATAAGCGAACGAGTACAGTAAAGAAAGCGACGTGACATGTTTCCCGAAAAACCCTTTTTCCTTGTCTTTTCTCGAACGTATAAAGATAGCGTGGGTCCACGCTTAAATCAAACGCGTTTCGTGATAACTTTTAGTTAGAAATTTGATTTGAAATTGCAAGACAAGCCTGCTGAAGATTAATTGCATTAATCTGTGAATTTAATGCAAAATAACCCATATATTATTGAAAAATATTCAATACTTTTTTAATGAATAGACAAGGTTGTGAAGATTATATGGGTGAACGAAGTTATTTTATAGTATTAGGATAAAACAATGTAGTAGAATGTTTACTTAAAATATTAGTTTTGAATTTTTTTACATAATTTGTTTAAAGAAATATTAATGACATAAAATAATATTTAGTTTAATATTTAATAAATTAATATTAAAATATTTAACTTAATCAGAAATATTAATGACATAAAATAATATTTAGTTTAATATTTAATAAAATAATATTAAAATATTTAACTAATGTTTTTTGGATTAATCACATTGTTTTTTGTTGATGGATGTTTCAAATTATTTAATGTGGTTTCTGTTTATGACAAAGTTGAAAAAAATATATTTATTAATAAGAATATATAGCATAAATACATCATGTTTCAACAAATGAACATTAAAAAAAATAAAATATTTTAATTAAAAAATGAATATTAAAAAAATAAAATATTTTAATTAAAAAATGAAAATTACAAGAAGTGAGAATAAAAGATTAATATACTAAAAAATTTAAAAACTAAAGTTAACTAACCATTATAATAACAAAAAAACTAGAGAAATAAAAATAATATTCTATTATGTTATTAAAAATAAATAAATAATTTTAATTAATTATAATGGTAGGAAATATTAATAGTTACTAAACAATAATATAATATTAATGTAAAAATTAATGGATTATAAAGGATTGAAATTGATTAACGGATTAAATTTTATAATATATTATATTATTATATGAACCTATAATAGTCCTCACATATATTAAGATAGAAAAATAAGTTAACTTAAAGAATATATATATATATATATATATAAGAGGGGGTGAAGAATTAAAGTGACTGATAAAGAAAACCAAAAGAAAGAAAACAAAAATGACAATGTGATTAATTTGAAAGATATTAGCTAAATTTGTATGGATTATAAAAGTCTGAAATCAATAACATGAAAATATGTTAATAAAATATTATTAACAATTTTCTTTTTCAATTTAAAATTTACATTTATGTCAAAGTTTTACATTTTTATTTGCTACTTTCCAAAAATCTATTGCCAAAAGCTTATTGGCCTCATTCTTACCAAAAAGTATTACATACTATAGTAAAAACCTGGCTAACCATGAATAGAAAAGAACATATAACTAAAAGACTTGAAGAATCAAAATACATCCCAAGACCATATGAATCACTGGAATTTACCGGAGTAGGATTCTCTGGTCTAGAGTATGGTGATGTCAGAGGCCTAAAGTCACAATGCACATGTTTCTCCATGTGTGCCATTTTTCCTTCAAGCCAGTCCAATTTTTCTTGAATGCATCCATCATTCCATTGCAAGCTAGCTAATCTTATTTGACATTTGCCATTGATTGCTTTGAAGGTCATTCATGAAATAAATTAAATCATTCCTATCATTATGAAAATCATATGCTCAACTAATCCACAAGCCTAATGATATGAGCAAGCTTCCTAACTAGATTGTCCTGGTTGTTGTTTATCCCATGAATGCTTGTAGGATTGGCCGGATTGGGGTCGACACTCTCTCCCTAGCCAGGATCCTCCAGGTTGTGCTTGCCAAATTGTCATGTTTCTCCAATCCCTCACCTGACTCTTCCACATTGACGTCGCATAATGGGTAGCTCTAAGGGTGATATCATGGAGCTAGGTTACACTTTTGGGTGAAGTGAGGGCACATTTTGGTGAAAAAATGGTGCTCAAGCTAGAAATTTTAAGCCCTCGATCGAGTTGTTTAGGCACTTAAAAATAACTCAATCGAACATTTAAACAAACCCTCAATCGATCCCTTTTCTAACCTAAGTTAAAGGCTCGATCGAGCTATATGTTTCAATCGAGTTGGTAGGCGATTGGCAGTGGTTATCCTTTTAATGGCTTGATCGAGTTGTTGGTTAACCACTTATACGGCTCGATCGTGGGTTTCTTTAACACTCGATCAAGAAATTTGAATTTTGAATTTAAGCGCTTAATCGAGCATTTAAAGCACTCAATCGAGCTCTTGAGGTCTAGTTTCAACAGCCCTTCTGTAAATTTCTCTGCAACCCCATTTTGTACCCTAGCGGATTTAGGGCAGAATTTGTCCTTAAGTGGTGGAGTTGATCATGTTGGATTCATGAAATAATCCTCTATCCAATGGCATATGAATTTGACACTTTCAAATTCATATGATTTTTTTCATCTAATTTCTTATCAACATAATGCTTGAAATTTTTTTGGACAATTTCAAAGCAACTAAATAAAAAATCAATAACATAAAATATACACAATGAAATTTAAAAAAATACCACTATCTTCATTTATGAGTCTTGTTCAAAAGGGTACCCTTGGATTTTCAATTTATTTAAAGAGTTGAAAAAACTATTACATGAACACATGTGTCTCCAAAATGCAATTGAAATATTACTTCGCCAACTTCAAAAAATAATAAATATTATAATTTTGCATAAAAAATTACAATTTTCATATTAAAAACTTAGTTCTCTCCGTGTAGATTATGTTTATATATATATATATATATATATATATTAAAAATAACACATTGTAGACTAAGTTATGCTATGTGAACACACACATACCTCTTAAGTTTTGAGAAAATTTGTAAGGACAAGTATTGCATTTAATGGAAAATTGAGAGATTATACAACCATATGTTTTTTTTGAAAAAAATATCATTAGGAAAACAACATAATTCTCTGAGTGTTGTCTTTTTACTTTGAATCAAAATTCACAATGCTTATATGAATTTTGAGGGTTGCAATTCGACAAAAGAGGAAAGAATTGAAATTTTATTGCCACATTTGGCCCAAAAGTGTAACCCATATCCATGCATTCACCTACAAGGAAATCAGACCCAGGGATCAACTTCTTGACATTGAACTTGCCTATTTAAGTAGTGCATAGGGCCCCACCTATAGTGTAATGAGCTTCCACCAGTCATGTCCTAGTAATGACTTAGAGAAGGGTTACACTCGAACCACCAAAGCTACACTATGTAATCCCCCTGATGATGAACTCGATGTTGAAGAAAACCCAACGTCTAACTAGCTAGCTACCTCGCGCACAAAAAACTAATCCAAGACCATGAATGCACTGCACAATAGCCTCAAACACCCTAAAACCAACAACAAAAAGTCCCCAAAGACACCAACAAAGGGGCTTACTTTTTAATTGAGTTGAATTTGGTCGATTTCACCTTAATTTGGATAGTTAACATCAATACGATAAACCTTGGATTTACAAGTGAATATTTGAGAGCGAGATGGCTAGCTCTGCTCTCATAACCTAAACTTTGAATACTATAACAGATAAACCTTGAATTCCCATTCAGGACTCAAGAATACCATACATATATATTTTATAAGTGTAGTCCAAAAATCCCCAATAAAAAACGTAACAAAGATAACACCAACTGAGTAAATTTGAATGAAAGGTGGGTTTAACAATACCTTGTTTACAAATTTGAAGACCAAAGAGGAATTAAGATGGTCGAGGTTAAGTTATGGATGTGCCATGAACTTAGGACCACCTTATCCAATGTGTAAATGCGAGCTTGGGAGGCCCTAATACCAAGATCCCATCTGAAAGAATCCAAGCAAGGACTAATCTTTCCTTACTCGCCCCAATAAGATGAAGCTTTCTCCCAAGAAACTACCACCCAATTGAACCAATTACCCTTATCTCCCAACACTACCCTCCAATCTTTTGAAACCAACTAGGAACAAGAAGGCCTCCAAACTATCACAATTGCAAGTGTGCAAAGTCAAGGACCCTGCCTCCATGCAATGCTCAAACCCTTACACCCCACCAGAACCTCCATCAACTTGTCATTCATTTTCACCGTCAACCAAAGGTTAAATATAAATGTCGTTGATCTGGATTTATGTAGGAACACAACAGAATACACATATAACCATAAATACAAATATGCAGTGGAAATAACACTTCATTTCATTAATATCAAAGAACTAGAATTTGCTTATAGACAGAATGGAAATAAACTAGCAAGGGCGCTGGTAGCTTATCTCTAAGAAGAGATGTGGCGGCTACAGGCCTCTGAATTGTGTTACAATGAAGCTCGAGGGCCTATTTATTATAGAGAAACAATGGAAAACCATAAACATCCAAAAACCTAACCCTAGGAGATGAAGCACCAAAACTATGGGGCTCGTTTGGGTAAATTGGTGTTTCAACTTCCCAGGGTCATAACTTTGGCATACTATCTCCAATTGACGCACATGTTACATCGTTAGAAATATATATCTGAGGACTACAACTGCTGACTGCGAATATCAATTCAAAAATGAAATCAAATTTTCCGGAGGCGCGATGCCCAAAAAACGTCGTTTAGGGCCTCAAAACAGCTCCGAAATTTCAGGACCCAAAAAACTGCTAAAATAGTAATTTATGCCGAAACTGAAACATTGAAAGAGACAATGGTGGGGCCCCAAGTGGAATAGGCGGGTGGCCACCAATATCCACCTATATTAGTAGCACATTTGATTGCATCGCGAAGGTGTGCTGCGCCACCCCACTTTAAAGATCTAGGGCATTATTGAGGTGAACGAAACCCTCCCCTAAGCCCTTTTCACGTCGTTCGTTCACCCCATAGAGGTAAAATAATAGTTAACATTAAAATAATAATATAATTAACGTAAAAAAAATTATATAATTTATTTAAAATATATTAATAACATAAAATAATCAAAATTTCAATTAAGTTCACAAAACGGTGTCATTATAAAAATAATTTATATCCTAAAAATTACTATGAAACGCTTCTCAATTTTCTCAATATTTCACCAAGATTCTCTAGAGATGCTGCAACCCCAAATCTCACATCTATACAAGATAACAGGAGTGACTAGATTTTCAAAGAAGAGCTTCTTTTTATCCCACATCATAAGATTTTCCACTTTACAATTATTTTCAAGACCAAAATAAGCTTTCCACCCTCCACTAATCATTTTCTCAATGCTATAGTTCCAGTTGAGCTTGTCATGAATATCAATTCCAAGGTACTTGTAAGAAGACACTTCGTCCAAGTTGCTATTGTCATACAAAAAATTAGTGTAAGTGCCCTTCTTGGATTTGATAATCATAACTTTTGTTTTGTCAATGTTAACAATCATACCCATCTTAGAGAAGAAATCCTTAAGAAGTCATAGTTGCTTATCAAGATCAGATGGGTACCTTGCCAAAAGAACAATATCGTCAGCATAGAGAAAAAGGATGATGACTATTCTAGCTAAGATCGTGCCAGCACAACCTGCTTCCTCTAAACAACCTTCTAGCTTGTCGATATAAATGCTAAATAGGGTAGGGAAGAGGGGGAAAACTTGTTTAACTCCGATATTACACTTAATATATTTCGACCACCCCTCATTGCTCTTAAACTTGACAATCACATTCCCGTATAACCTTATAGTGGTAACTCTCAACTCGAAAGGAACCTTGAGCTTTTCTAATCTATTCCATAGGTTATTTCTAGGCATTGTATCAAAAGCCCTTCTAAAGTCCATAAAACAACAAAAGATATTGGATTTGTCATTACAACGTTCCTCCACAATGATCCTAAGTGTAACAAGGTGGTCCGTTGTTGAGTGGTGCCTTCTAAAACCCTCTTGGCCTTTAGCCCGCTTGCCTTCAATTTCAAGCCATATGCTCATCTTCTTTTCCAAAATAATACCATATAACTTGGCTAAGAGAGGGCTAATCATAATTTTCCAATAATTATAGGGGTTATTTGTATCCCCACTTTTAAAAATAAGAATAATGAGTCTTTGATTCCATGGTTTAGGGAACCCTTGCTTGACTGCTCGATTGAAAAGCTTGTGGATGTGAGGGATGAGGACAAGATCTCCAATTTTTAGGATTTCTGCCTGGTAACCTTCAATGTCCAAGCAGCTTTTCCATTTTCTAGGTGCTTAACCACAAAATCTATGTCTTCTAATGAGAAAACTTCTTCTGTTGTGAGCAGGGTTTCAAATTTATCTATAACATTTGGAGAATCATAAAGCTTTTTAAGATAGGAATTCCAGTCATGTAAAGCAATTCTATTATTATCTTTAGTTTTTCTAGTTAGAATCTGCCTCTAGAATTTCTTAGGAGCTACCTTAGAGAGGCGTAAGATATTTTCTTGTCTTTTATGAATATACTGCATTTTTTTCCTTTTAGCTAGGGCTTTGTATATTTTTACCTTGCCAATTTTAAGGGACTCATCAACATCTTCCTTAATTTCTCTCCTCGCACTTTTACAATCTTTATCATACCAAGGGTTGGTTGTGTTATTTATTTTATTACTTGAAACTTCAATTGAGAACTTGTTAATAGAAAATGAGAGGGTTGCAGTAAAATTATGATAGAGGTATTTTATGTTGTCTATACTAGATAAAGGAAGCAAATTAATTTTAATTCATTTAGAAAAATATCATTTTTATTTCTATCAAAGATTAAGTTCTTTGGGCTATAAGGATGATCTTCTATGGGATCTCTATGCATGATAAAATTGAGAGATATAATTAAAGGTCTATTATCTGAGTCAGGCTCGTGGTCATTTAAGATGCCAAAATTTATTATTTAGTTGTATAATGGGATATCGGAAATAACGTAGTCTACCACGTTGCTACCAAACCCATGGATACATGTCATATGGCTAGAATTGGGCCACTTCTTTAAACCGTTGCAAATTATGAGATCTTGAGCACTACAGAGTTTGACTACCTCGGACCCAAACAAATTTTCCCCTAGATCTTCAGAGCTTCTTTTATGGGGCGAGGGATTGTAGGGATGGTGATAAAATGTTGTGTAACACTTTCCAAGATCGCGCATTAGATTGGTATATCAGATATGTTCAATCAAAACCTAATGCCAGTCTGGATCAAATAAAGGATGCCCTAAAAGAACAATTCAAGAAGCCTAAATCATATGCGCGGTTGGTTAGTGAAATGAAGGAGGTTCATCAGGAGGTAAATGAATATGTGTTGGAAGCAGATCAAAGGCTGAAGTGCACTATCAGATATGGTATATTTATCATCGATGATACCCAACACAAGGAGTGATTTATTGCTATGTTGCTCCCACATCTGCGCCAACCCTTGGGTCAACAAAAGCTTTCCACATAGGTTGAGGCTGTGGAGGTTGCACTTGGAACTCAACAAATTCAGAATCAGTTGGAAGCCATGCATTTGGAGATTCAGAGTTTGCGCAAAGACAAGGGCAAGGAGGTATGCGCAGAGGTTTGGTGCATAAAATGTAAGGTTGCTCGGCACCATAAGGATCAATGTGTTGTCTTCAATAATTATCTAAACGCTGGAGGACCTAGTGCAATGAAGAGTACAATATGGTGCACAATCTGTCAAGTTGCGGGATTGCATGAAATAGAGTTCTTTCCAAGAGTTGGAAAGTATCAACTAGAGCTGAAGCAGTTGTTTTGTAGATTTTGTTTGTCGTTAGGACATGATGAGAAACATTGTCACACTTATGATATGATGTTGGATAAAACTAAAATATATAGAATGCGGGTCAAACCTACCTCACCAGTATCTCCCTCAGGGCGTGGTGGATTTCATGGTAGAGGAAGAGGAAGAGGAGGAAGATCAGCTAGTCGAGGAAGGGAGTAAGTTATTTGCTACAATTGCGGAGATGTTGGTCACTATGCACACCGCTGTCCAAATCCAGCATGACAATCATGCAAGTATTGTAGACAATTTGACCATGTGATAGAAGATTTCCTTGTTTTTATTGCTAAAATGCAGGAGAAAAAGATGCAGACTCCAACGTAGAATCTTCAGATGGTTAGAGCAGAAACCTGTGAAGAAGATCCTAGCATAAATGTGGTCACTAGGAGCGATGCAGCCACTAATGAAGATAATGGGAAGCAACCGGCTACTAACTTATGGATTCATAAGGCCCATGAGAATCAATATGGAATTGATTTTCAGCGCATAAAAGAAACTTTTGTTGAAGCATGGAAACAATTTGCAGAGGGAAATGCATCAACATCAGGTAGATCACTGAAGGAGACTAGAGTAGATGCAAAAATAAAGCAATTTCTACAAGATTTCATTAAGCTATTGCGCAACAAAAATATGCTTGAGAACCTTCAAGCTCTGATCGATAATTGCACAAAGAAGGAACAACCATTGGTAGAACAAAAATTTGTCAACAAAATCTATAAGAATAAGAAGAGGACAGGTTGAGAGATGCATATGAGCGAGCAGATTAGTGCTTACGAAATGGATCAAGTTATTTTTGATCTTGGGTCTGATGCAAGTGTCCTACTTAAGAAAACATGGCAATGCATGGGAGAGCCAAAGCTCGAATGGTCTACCATTAAATTTCACATGGAAAATCAAAATAAAATCATTCCATTAGGAAGGTTTTCGTAGGTCGTAGTCAGTACTAAGGATGTTAAGGTGATGAAAAAATTTGAAGTTATTCAAATTGTAGATGATACCAATCCTTATCCTGCGCTGTTGGGATTGGACTGGGCTATTGATATGGAGGGTGTCATAAAACTGAAGAAGCGAAGATTGGAGTTTGAAAATAATGGAACCAGAATCATCATTCCCCTTGACCCTGCTGAAGGAAAGAGATACACCGAGATCGTGCGTGTTGATGATGATGTTGATAATATTTGTAAGATGACTCTATGAGAAGAAGATTGGATAAACCCCATTGTAGATGGAAATCTTAATTGGGAGAAGGACAACTCTCGTTTCTCATATTCTGATGAAGAATTAGAAAATTGGTAGAACTGGTTGCATGAAGTATTTGTGATGTGATGCAATCGTGTGACCAGATCTCTTTGATGCATAACATCTGAGGTATGTGAATTATTGCATTATGATGGTTTAACTGATGTAAACATATTTTTAGGAAAGCTTGAAAGAACTTTACCAGAAGGACAAAGATTCCATGCTTTGGATCTCGGACTGCGTGCTACTCCAATAAGATGGTGGGAGACTCATAAAGAAAACATGGGCCACTGGGATGAATGTGCACACATGATGATTTTATGCTTTGAATGTCCAACCATCACAATGGAAGAAGTCTACTCTGGAAAGGATGATCTGCACAGATATTTGGTTAAATGGAATTAGGTATGGGGCGTAGAACCAAGACCTAAATGGGTCCACATGTTCATTCATAAAATGGGGAAGGTGCCTACTAATTGGTATTTGGAGACAGAGTTGCACCAAGGTATTATTGAATGGTCTGCCCTGACAGAGAATTTCATTCTGACATTCAGCTTTGAGAGTGGGTTTGATAAGATTGGCAAAGCATTGCATAATATTCAAGAAGTGATCTTTGATGCAACAAAGCCTGCAATCAAGTGCGCTCCACCAGGCTAGGATGCGTAGATGAAGGATATTGTGAATTGTAGAAATTTAACGGTTGAAGATAGTGAAGAGAGTCCAAGGAATCTCATGATTATGGAATCAGAGGGACAACGCATAGTTTTTGATCCTTCAATCGCTTCACCTGAGAATGTTAAACAATTGTGCTCAATATTGGGGCATGTTGGCTACTATTGAAGGACCATTCAGGACTATGCACTAATAACTGCTCCCATAAAAAAGTTTCTCAGAAAGGATGCGAAGTTCTATTGGAATGAGGAATGTCAGATGAATCTTGAATTACTGAAGGAAGAGTTGGTCACCAACCACTCTGCTTTGAAATACATGGTCAATAAGCCTGTGTTGGGGGGGGAGGGGGGGGCGATCTGTAGGTGGTTGGTGTTGTTCCAAGAGTATGCATATATGATGCGCAAGAAGGTGTGACGCGTACATGGTGGTTACGCGAGGAGGTTGACTAGGTCGAAGAGGTGCCAAAAACTAGCCATTGGAACTGTAAATCTGCAAAAGACAACTTTATTACAATTTATGGGAGCATCTAGGTTGCAATTAATGAAGGATTTTGCTAGATTTGGGATCGTTTTGTCATTTATGAAGACACATTAATGCATAAGGTACCACTGAATATGCGCCAAAAGTATAAATATGATCTATGGGGTTGAAATAGTTCCCTTTGCTTTCTGAGTTAATTGTTTGCCCTAAAATCTTTGATTTCTACAACATACTCTTGTCTATGACTGGTTTGGATCCGGGATTCGAGGAGGAGTTGCGCCGAAGAGGTATGGGTTACGTAATTCTTCCCATCATGACCGCTACATGCCCCAGAGATGATACTACTATGCCAGAGGTTCCTGTTGCACCGATGGCTGAAACCCTTGTGCCCGAAAAAACTAAGAAGGTTAAAACCTCTGGAACAAGGAAATCCTCATGAGAAAAGACTCCAAAGCCGCGTTGTACTGCAGCTGAGCATTAGAAAAGACCAATGGCAGAGAACCCTGAGACAATTATGGAGGAAGAGGAAGATGTGGTCGAAGACGCCCCATTATTGCGGTTGTTGACACACGCAAAGTGAAAGTATGAGTTCCCAAAGATCTTTACAAGGTTTTCTCAAGTATTGATATGCCATTGATTATGGAAAACATCCCAGTGGAAGGCGAAATGTTTGAAAAAGTGCCGCAGTTGCGAATGGAGGATTGGGACATCACAGATACTGATAAGCTCCCTAAACTTGCACTAGAGATTTATTTAGACCATGTTCAGTATGAAGGAGGAATTGTGCGCTCAGAGCCAAAAATATGGGTGTTGGGTTTGCACAAGGTAGGCCTCCTAAACTCACTGTAGATCCCTCATTTCGGGCACAACCCGATAAACGACATATGTGTTCGTTAATTGCTCATGCTCGTGCATGATGATGCACTATGGTTGGGAGAGCTTATTCCCATTGATGTTGCACTGATCCATAAGATCATCGACCTACCTGATAAAGACGCGGATTTAATGGCCGATTTTGGAGGAAAAGCGCAAGAAAAAGTGGTCGCAAAATATCGAAGCTAATTAAGTACCAATTCTCGCACAAAAGCAGAGGATTTGTGGTGAGTGAAATTAATGACCCCGTTGTTTTGTTCAGAATGCTCATCTTGTCCTGCAAGATGATGCACAAGTGTAGGCCTAAGGAGATTCATGCGTAGGTAATTTCTCTTGCAGGACAGTGCAACAAAGGAATGATCTACAATTGGTCCTGTTACTTGTGAAAGGAATTTCTGGAGAATGTCCGCGAAACACAGGAAGAGGGCAAGCATTTTTATTATGCTTGGCTGTTATTTTTAATCACCTTAATTGGGTGGAAGACCAAAAAAAAAACATAATTTCTGGAGATAGAGCCACAAATGTGTGAGGCTGTGCGATACACTACCCTTTGGAATTCATGAGACCCCACGCCTGCCATGGAGAATAAAATTTTCTGGGTATTGTTCGATGTCTCACTTTATCAGGTCGTGTAGTCTAAACCAAGGTCGTCTCTGACATTGTATGAACAATACAAGATGATAACGGATTTCAAGGCCACTTTCAAAAATATGCACATCCACGCAAAAGGCGTAGTGGAGGGAGTTTGGTATGGCTTAGCATATCTCATCACGGAGGACGATCTTATACGCATTATTGCAAAGTGGCCGCCAACATGGTTGGAGCCTGGTGCATCATTTCTGAAAACACCTACCAAGCCGCGCACTAATACCTAGCCAGAGAAGCTAATTGAAAAGCCGACAGAGAAAGAAGCCACGCCAACCACCCTTGACGAAACTATTGACTTGGAGAAAGACACTGAACCTGAGAAAAACAACATTGTGCCAATATAAACAACAAAACAAGTGGAAGCACAGTCTTCCAAAAGCATGAAGCGTTGTTCTCAGGTCGTTGGAGGTTCGGAGAAGAAAAGGAAAGGATCTAAAGACACTGGAGGGGAGGTCCTTATGCTAACCGAGGATGACTTGAATGAAATCGCAAACACAGTCACATTTGCGACAGAGGGCATATGGTCAGATATGGAAGTGCAGTACAAGACTGCGTTGGAGGCAGTACAGGTATGCATCCATGAATTAAAAGTACAATTAAGCCTGATTCAGGTGAGTGTTACTCAAGCAAGCCAGACACAGACAAGCATGCATGTCACCAGTGCACAGCTGATAGACATAGATTTACCAACAACTATAGATGTTCGTCTCATTCAAATCCCTGCGCCGACCATCCATGTTGACCTTAGGCAGAGGTGCTGGTGATATTAATATTAACTTGTATGTTTTACCTGCAGGAAATTTGCACATGATGCACAGTATGATTGCCGATGAACTTTAGTTTCGTGAGGCCCATGCTCACACCTTTGCTATAGAATCAAAGCAGTAGCCCGCAGAAGAAAAATAGAAACAACAAGCAGCAGAAGAATCCTGCCGCAAAGCTGAAGCCTAGCGCACTGCGCTTGAAGTAAAGATCCACCAAATGTGCAGTGAAGTGCCTGCAATCCTTGCGACAACTGTCCCAGAAGAGAAATTGGACAGACTGGCTACCGCATTAAAAGCCTCACGCGTTGAATTTCAAATCGTTTGAGCTAAGTTTGAACATCAAATTGCTGATCTCCAAATGAAGTTGCAATCTGAAACGCCGCCTAAAGTCAAAGCCAAGTGGGTCACCGAAGTGAAGCAGGCCACCGTGTGTGTACACACAAATCACGCGATTAACGACAGTTTCCGCATAAAGGAGCAATAGTTTGCTAAAATTAGAACTTTGCCACCTACTCTTGTTCTTACACAGTGCCTCGCTCGCTTATCGAAGGGCCGGATAATCCAAACAATGATCGAGGACCTGCATCGCAAAGAGAAAGTACTAGAGGCATGAATGCAACCATGGGTCGAGGAGGCTCTCCATCTATCACAGATTTTGGACAACACATTAAAAGCCATTCAGCAGACGCAGAGGAGTATCGAGCTGGCCATTGAAGGGCCCACCACGAAGAAGTTAGTCATTGAAGTGCAGGGTGCTGCTCCACAGAGCCTGGAAATGGTGCTCCCTCTCAAATCTACTGTCACTACGCTCCAAGCTAAGATGAAGGAGCAGACACCACAATGACTTGAGACGAGTCACATGTTTGTGTTGGGGGCTTGTTGGAGCGGAGTCTCCTGAGGTACACTTTTTGATGTTTTTATTGGGGCCTGTTGGAATGGGGTCCCATGGAGTACACTTATAATTATATATATAACTGTAAAAAAAAAACACTATATCTAAAATTATTAGTTTAAGAAAAATGACAATCAAAATTATATAACTTTATAATAAATAATGATAAACAAATTAATAATATATTTGAAATTCAATAATTATAAAATAAATAAAATTTATTAAAAAAAATTAATAATAATAACAATTATATATCTCTGAATAATCCAATTAAAAAAATTATATGAAAATGATAACCAAACTTAAATATTCATATAAAATATATAAATTTAAAATATATATAGTCATATATATGAGAATTCAAAAAGTGAAAAAAATGAATTTTCAACATTATTAAAGGTAAAAATATTACTTTAATATTTTTACTTTAATAAATTTAAAAAAAAAAAAAGGCAAGTGAAAAATAAAAATATATAATTTCCTTTTTATTGCGATTTTCCTTCGGTTTAAAAAATTGTTTTAAAATAAAATATTTTTCAAATAATTTGAATTTATGTAAAGTCAATTATATAAAAGTTTAATTCTAAAGTTAATAATTAACTTCATTGAAGAGCTTGCGGATTATCCACAATAACCACAGGAACTTGAAAACCAAAAGTAACTTCATAATAATCTTTCAGACACTCAATTAAAAAAATTAAATACACTTAAAATAAAAACATAGTTACAAAATTAATGAATTAACGTTATAATTAAACTCTCCAATAGACTAGTAAAAGAATTTAAATATTATATGAAAAAATAATAAAAGCATCTCACAATTCCAAAATAACAACGATGCTCATTAAAAAATCAAGATCCAGAAAAAGCCTATTTGACTCTTTCATGAAGTTTTCCAGTCAAAAGCATTTCTGTTTTCTGATATGTCAATAAAACAGCTTCTCCATTTCGACTGAAATGGTACAGCTCAAAAACTAAGCAAAACTGAACGAAAAATCTAAAAAACTTAAAATTATGGAATGAAAGCAACCATATCAGCGTTCACAATGTCTAATTCATCTGATTTGGAATGCATTGATTTTGATGGTTCACCAGCACTTTTCACATTACAGATGTTCTCCTTTAACTTGAAGGGCCAAATGACATTCTTTCTCTGAAAGCTGAACGTTGTTGAAATGACCCTGTCGGCCTCACTAAGTTAGAGACTCCTCTTCCTCTTGCACAATGTAACCATGTAACCACAGATGTAGATGATTCTGAGCCAGAAGGCTCCTTTTTTCAGAAATTCAGAAAGAAAGAGCTTGTCCATAAACAACTGAAAATTCTTCCTCCTTAGCATGAAATCCACTGCTTCCAAGTGAAAATTTACAAAACATCATCTTTAATTATCTCACATAGTCCTGCCACTAGATCAGGGAATTTTACTAAAGTAGTGGCAAACAACATCATTTCTTTTTTATTGTGAGGATCAGGTGTTTGTATGAGTAATCGTTTGTTTTCCTTTTCCCATCGCACCATTCTCGTTGTTTTCACTTGAATATTCTCCGCTTCACCAGTTTCTCTTGCCAATAACAAATAATATTGCATCGAGGGGTTTATTCACTCCATAGACTGGACAATCCAGAAACCCTTTCACAATCTGATGTCTCTTATCAGCTCGAATTTTGAAGGAAGGCTTTTCCAGATATGCAATAAGTATTTCTTACAATCCCATCCCCAATATCCCCTCCCCTGGTGTCAGCTTTTCCAAAGGCACATTCTCTGGAGCAGAGATCTCTATTCTGCGCCCCGCTTGTCATAGATTTTTAACTCCAAGATTATTATAAATTTAAAGCAACATATCCAGAGGTATTTCAGGATTAGAGGGATTCGAGTGCCAAGTAAAATTTAATCTTGCTGAATCTTCTTTGAAGAATTCTTTCAACTGCAAGTAATCAGGGACAAATGCTTTGTCTCCCATAGAAACAAGAATATCTCCATCATCTGTGCATACTGGCACTTTACAGTGACCATCGGTTTTAAGATATTGCGATATACGAAAGGAAGAAGATGACCAGTTTTGTACAATATGCTTCCACACCAAACAACATTCTTATTTTAATATACGATGCCTGGAATTCCCTGCCCATTCCTACCACAGGGAGCAGTAGTCTTCCATTCGTGGATGGTTGGGTACACCCAAACATTTGGAGAGGAATTCAAGTAGCAATGGCACATCATACTAGCTTTCTAATACCTTTAGCCTTGATTTGAAAATACCATCCACATCATGGACGAAACATGAACTTGCGTCATGGCAACCATCATTCGGAATCCAAATTTTTAACATTGTGTTATCATGAGTCTTCCATTTTGAAGCCTATAGATACTTATACAGCCTTTTAATAGCTTTAAAATCTTGATGCATTCGATTATGATGATCAACAATTATGTCACATCCTTTTCCAAACTCAGTGACAACGCCCACCTTTTTAAAGAGTTTAGTAATCGTTCCTCTAAAGGCCACCATGATCTTGGCACACCCTGCGGGTGGAATTGGAAGCCCGCCATCTTCTTGCTCCTTTTGTACACTGCGTCGAAAATGCAGCCACCCTCAGCTAATTCTACGAGTGGTTGAAGAAGCTTGAAGTTGAAAAACCCCCACCAACATAGCTGCCGAACCTGCGGTCCTGCTCGCGTTCCAGATGTACACACGTTGTACCATACTGGTTGCAATGCATCATCTGAGATTTGAATCCGAACCGCATTTGAATAACATGAATGAATGAATCAGTGTGAATATCGTCGAATTTGCTATATTTGCAGTCAATGAATTTGGGATAAAAAATGCAGATACATTGCAATGGTTTGTGTGAATGCAGATAAATTCAAATTTCAAATTGACAGAATTTGTCGCGCTGTTGTTTCCTGTTCGTTGTCAGACGTCAGAATTGATTTTTTGCCGTGTCCTGTTCGTTTTCAGACCCTGTTCATTGTCAGACCTCGGAAAATATCCACTCTTGATGATCGATGCCATGTCCATGCCCATGGTATGTCCAGTAGTACTCTTAACAGCATTAATGGGCGAATATCAGCTGAAATATTGGTTGCCTTTGTGAAAGGTCACTAAAGAAGAATAGTTTTTTTTCCACAGAAAGTAAAGAAGAATAGTTACAGTGAATGACAAGGATAAAAGATGTGCACAACATGCCAACGAATTAGGGCTTACATAATTTAAATATGTAATTTTAATGTAGTAATAATTTTTGGGTATTTGTTAGATTTTGGGTATTAGTTATTAAAAATATATATAAATGAGGTTTTAGTGTGGATAATGGAGGTTAGTCATTAAATATGTATTTTTTTTAAAGATATATTAATTTTCAAATTGTAATTTGGATAGCATTAGTTAGTTATAATAATATACTATTAAGAATATAAATTAGTTATATAATTATGTATTATTACATAACAAAATATTAAAGTATGTGTGAAAATGTCATCTCATCATATATAAAATAGATTATATGGTATTTGTATTATATAAAATATATTATATGGTATTTGTATTATATATTACAAGTGCATAGTATTTGTGTTGTATACTATATTGTAAAATAGATTAGTAATATGATATAATGAAATTTTATGAATAATTTTATCGTTATGAATATTTTATTCATAAAAAAAAGGTGTATATATATATATATATGGTCATTAAATAAGTTAACAAAAATTTCCATATTTAGTGTTAAATTGTATTTGAAATATTTAATATTTAAATTATTAAACTTAATAAATGATTATATGATAGATGAGTTAATTGTAAGGGATGCTAAAAGGAAAAAAATATTCAAAGAATATTTGGTAGCTTATTATTTTTATGAGAAAGTGTCAATAAGCCAATGATAAATAATAATGAATGATCCACTTTGGCCCTCCTCAAGCTTAATGTGCCTATTTCCCCTCTTTTAGTGGGGAATTATGAGGGCTCCCCCAAAAAGAGCCATGTTTTGAGGCTTAAGCACAAACTATAAAGAAGTGCTGACTTCTTAGGGGGGCTTACCATTGGATCCAATTCTTCAAAATCTGGTTGGGTGGAATCTCAACTTTTGAAGGTCCAACATAAGGTAGTTATTGACATCAAAAAGGGGAAAAAAGCCACTATCGCCAAGGTCCTTAGTGGTGGGAGTGCCCATGTTAAGTCTCTGTTATGACAATCCTCTTTGTAAATGCTAGAAGGGTAGGGTTGTAATGTCCCCTTTCTATACAACTGGGTAACACTACTAAACTTGGTTAAAGGAAGTCTTGAGTGATATTATCTCATACGAACAATTTTTTTTCCTCCATGGTTGACAAATCCATGATGCAACCTCACTTGCTCACGAGGATATCCATTCCATGAATCAATATCCTATTCCTACAGTTTCCATTAAGTTAGATCTCTTTGAAGCCTATAATCTAGTAATCTGAATTTTCTAGAGTTGGTTCTCTTGAATTAGTCATGGGGCTTTAGTATGTCAACTAGATCATGTGATGTACAAAATCAATATCTTATGCAATCCTCATAAATGGAAACAATTCTTTTTTCAAGGCTTCTCAGGGCCTTAGACGAGGTTGTCCCATCTCTCCATTTATTTTTATGTTTTTGGCAAAGGCACTTAATACGTTGATCTATAGAACCATTCTACCCTGAAAAAGACAACTCTCGACCTACTTGTTAATGTAGTGCTCCACAACCCTTTCATTCAATGTGTCCTAAACACATCTACTGGGTCCTTCAACTCTGATCTACAACAACTCCAATATACCTCTATTGATGAACCAGATCTATTAGGTCACTGAACACAACTCCAACTTCTCTCTAGATGACTATTAGTCCTTGAACACATCAACACATCAAGACTCTTGTTGAGTTGTTCACAACTCTCAATTTCCCACTACTACTCCTTAGCTCCTCTGAGACTTCTTTCCCACTAGCTACTCCTTAGTCCTTTAAGGAAACAACTCTTAAGGGCTTCTTCCTATTAGTTCCTTCATGTGATGCTTAATGAAGACACACTTAGGGCAAGGAGGGCTACCACCTATCACTGTCAAAAGTCCTTCTCTAATCATGAACTTAGGCTGATGTAATTTGCTCCTTTGACTTCCTTCCTTCACCCTTCAAGGATTAGTTCTGAGCTTACAAGTCTTCACCATTATTGTAGCTACTAAATTCCTTCTTGTCAACTGACCTAGTGCTACTAAGACCATCCACTTAATTCCGTCCTTAAAACCTTAGGATGACCTCCCATCTTGTCCTCTTCTAGGACCCTACATTCTCTAATAACACATCAATACATACCTTGTTTATATCTTACTTTCATGTTTTAGGTTTGGGCCTAGTTAGGGTTGATGTCAGTCTACTTCAGCACCTTGATTCTCCTCCCAAAACCTCTTCCACAACTATGGTTTTCCTATTCTTGAGGACTGATCCCACTCGTTGCTTCTATAAGGTTGATCTGCCCATGTTTTATGCCTTTTCACTCTCTCAACTAGATGTTATAGACTTCACCCTAGATCTAAATGATATAAGGATATGCAACCTCCAATATCACAGAGAAAACCACTTCAAACGTCACTTGAAATTCTTGTTCTAGCTACTCTATAACAACCCTCCAACCTAGCAAACATTCTCCACAAACCATGCACCCTTGAAATCCTATTTTCTCCCTTTGATCTAAGAAACAACAACAGGGCATTTTCTGTTTGGTTAAGGCTCCAGAATTTCCCAAATTGGACTGATATGTCCTCAAAACATGGCTAAATCCTCTCTAAGGATCTATGCTTCTCCTTCATCATATGCGGCCTTCCCTGAGCTACTAGTATGCGCAAAAGGACCTCCAAAATAGGGATCTCAGGCCCTCTTGAGGTCACTACCACAGATTTCGGCTCCCTTCACAAGAACAAACTTTTGCAGTCTCTAAATTCCAAGAGATATCTTCCTAAAACACGACCGAATTTATCCTTCAAAACTCAACTCCTACTCCAACTAATAAGATTCTCAAGGACTCAATTTATCTCCTCTTTACATGTTCCAAACCAATCGAAGATAAAGACAAACAAACAATTTTTTCATGTACTTATGTTCAGCTCGGCTCATCACAGGTATGCTAGGTTAAAGTTGAATAATTATTTTACTTGTTTGATGATAAAATGATCCTATAACTCCCTCTATTTATACATTTTCTCCATGTGCCAACATTTTCCCTTAAGGGCTTATCTTAGGCTAAGTCGAATTCACTTTAGTGCCACAGGCCCACACATAATATTCAAAAGTTATTTCCTTGATTTCTACAAGGCATCTCATGGTGCTTGAAATGGATCCTTTCTCCTTTAAGGATGCCCTACGTCCTCCATGTTCCAAGTGCCCAAATATCCTCATGGTTTTGGCCCCACACTTTTGGGTGCAAAACCCCAACTTTGGGTTCTAATCCCACAAATCACATTTCTGAAGATAATTCCTCGAAAACCCTCTAGCCTAGGGTTCAAAGTACTTCTCAAGCTACAAATATCAACAGTTGATAATTTCTTTCTCATTTCTTATTTGTGGATGACATTCTTTGTTTCTCTTCTAGATCATCCCAATATTTTTCTGTTCTTAAAGCTACCCTATACCTCTTCTCCAAATCTTTAGTAGGTATTTTCATTTGCAAAGCGAAGTAGAAAATATATATTCTTCATGTTGACCAAGTTAGCCTCACTTGGTCAAGTCAAACTCACTCATTGAAAGGGTTTGACCCTCTGGTAAAAACCCTCCTCAATGAACACATATAAATAGAAGTTCGGTGACCTCATTTGGCATCTCATCACACACATCAATTTGATCTAAAACAAGTTGATTCGTACACACATGCCAAGGAGAAAAGAGGAATAATAGTTTTGTGTCGATAAGCCTTCTTATCTTCTGTTTGACTAGCATTGACTTAAGATCATTTTCTACTATTTGATCGATTCTTTGACTATTTGTAGAGACTGAAAGTTACAGTGGTTTATTGACCTTGTTTAACTAAAATGTCGTTCCTATTTCTAGCTTGTTGATCACAGGACGACTTTAATATCTAATTGAGATTTTTACTGGGCTCATTGACTATGATTTGACCGAATTTCAACCTGCTCTGTTTAGCTACCTTATTATAAAATTTAGCCCTTCTATTGTAGACTTGACTTTGACCAAAATTGTGTATTCTTTCTCCTTTGACTGATTTGACTTGGAATCTTGTTTGGAATATTTTGCTGCACATTTGATGAACTAAATTCTCTCATAAGGAAATATTGTTGGATTTTCCCCTTGTGGGTTTTGTCATAGTTATCCCCTTTGTTTCCCTATTTCCATAGAGCATTGAAAGTAAGCTATAAGTACTTGGGATTTTGTCTCAATCAAGCAACTATAGATTCACGAACTAGTTATGGTTGTATAACAATATTGAAGCACACTCTTCATTATGGCCTAACAAAATTTTGTCTAGAGGTTGTAGGTTAAGATTACTAAAAGATATCATTAAGGGTAGTCCTATTTATTGATTGTCTATTGGCTATGTTCCCATAGAGAGCACATCTTCCTTTTTACTTGCATATTTTTTTGGAAATATTTTCATTGATGGCAAAGGAGCACAAAGGAGTATCACCAAAACTATCATCAATGCAAAGGAGTAGAGAAGCAGCAGTAATAAGGCAAAGAAACAGATCAGGGAATAATCCAGTAAGAAAGCATAAAAGAGAGGAAGAGGAGAAGCATTAGAACATCAGCAAAGGCAAAGGAGTAGAGCGGAGCAACTTTAGAATCAAAGGAGCAAGGGCAACAAAGGAAGTTAAGGCAGAAAAGGAACAGAGGCAACAAAGGCAGCAAAACAGCAAAGGCAGAGTCATGAACGTGTTGGTCAAGCTGTGAACAGTAAGCGGGGAAAATCGTGAACGTGGGAAAAGTCATGAACGAGTCAAGTGTTCTACTAACAACAAGAAAGAAACGAACTGGCACAACCAAAGAAACAAAGTCGACAAACTGGAGTAAAGATACAACGAGGACCATTGGATTTTGGCATAGATCAACGAAAAAAATTAAATCACAAACCTAATGGTATTTCGCACTTCAACAATTTTATTGTTTATGTTTAAAGACACCACATGGTAGGCTATTCTATTTGTGATGTGAAGCAGATAAACAAAAGAGCAATGATGATTGTTAGATCTAGGTGAGATCAACGGTAGAACTTAAATCGCACCGAGCGGTATATTGCACATCGACGAATTTTGTGTTTAGTGCTGAGACTTCGCAAAATAAGTTATTTAAGTTGTGACGCGAAGTGCGGGCGATGACAAGATGACGTGTCAGTGACATGGATATGATGTGGCAGTGACGTGGCAAGTTGACATGGTAGATGACGTGGCCCCAACCCCATAGATCGTAGGTAATTTATGATGATGTGGCAAGGTCACGTGGTGGTGACATGGCAGGGTGACGTGGCATGATTGCGTGGAGATAATGTGGATCTAGCCCGCATGTCGCACATCACATATCCCACATGATAATAGATACTTATTCTTTCTATAAGATAAAACTTGCAAAGTGCGATAAAGAGGAGTGGACAAGAATGAGCTTCAAAGCTAAAGTCTAGAGAATTTAAAGTCCGACATGGGACCCATCCGCATATCGCACATCGCAATCAACGATTCTTACATTTACATGTTAAGACATCACAAGTTATTTGTTTTGCGATGTGATAAGAATTTTGGTTTGTGATGCAATGTAATCACATATCGCATATGTTAAGAGGAAACTTGTTAGCACTATGAACTAAATCTTGCGGCATGTGGCAAGAGCCTAGATGCGATGTAGCGTCAGAGTCAAATTGCAAAGGATTTCAAATATGAATGTAAAGCCTTTCCAGTTTTAAATAGCATCCAAGGTGGAGAAGGGGATTATAACGTAAAACCTTTGATACGCCGAAATGCGATATGAGACCGGACACGATAGAGTTCGAAGTTAAAATCTGATGTATTTCAAGTCTGGGGCTATGTTTTTTTATGAAGAAAATGGTGGAAGAAGAGGTCGACTTGGTTTACGAAGAAACGACTGAACACAGGTAAAAGACTCGAGTGTATAAAGAAAATTCTAAACAGGAGTAGACTCAGGTAAGACCCAACTCTAAGTGCAGAACATTGTTATGTCGTTGCAATAGTTTGATAACAAAGTATGAACGTCGGCAGAAGCAGTCTTGGGTAAGTAACCCGACACAGAGCAAAGGAGCAGAGAAGAGCATAGAACACTGCAGGTAAGATATGCAATAGGAAGAGGATTTTTAAAACATAAAGGCATGGGTCAAGCTGGGCTAAGAAAACAATGCTACAGCATATTTGGAAATATAATAGCAGGCAGAGAAGACAAAATGAACAGAAAAGTGATAAGCTAAAAGGACTGAATTGAAATATTGTTGTAACTATAAACATAAATTCATTAATTATTTTATATTGTTTGTGATGCAAAGGCAAGTCTCCAAGGCAAATAAAAACTCCAATTTAATACTAAAACGAGTGTATATATCGTTGTAACATCCTGAATATGCTGAGTGAGGAAATGAGTTGGTGGAAGGCAAAGAATCATGCATGTTCACTTCATATTCCCATATAGAATGCAAATAGCCATGAAGTGATCTCTATAAATGATGTTATTGTAATGTGCATAGGGGGAGAGAGTGTGGAAGAATGAGAGAGAGCAGATAGAGATGTTGTGCACATCCAAAGCTGATATGAAGCAGATTTGAAGGCTGGAAGGGCAGAAGTGAAGGAGTAAAAGAAAGCTGACATCCAGGTAAATCAGCATATGATTTTATTGTAGTGTGAGGAAGCTAGTGCTTCCATATCAAGTTGTAGCTTGATAGATGTCTAGTTGTAGCTGCTCGAGAAAGGAGCCTCCTGTGGGTTGTAGTCTGCAGAAAATAGATGGGAGTTGGAGCTTCCTTGCAAGTTGTAGCTTGCATAATTTGAGGTAGTAGCCTCTTGTAGGTTGGAGCTTATAGAAAATCAGTGGTGAGAGGGAGTTGGAGCTTGCCTTTGCATCACAACAATAATAAGATGTGGTTTTATACCTTATGTTTTTCAACTTATATCTATTATCTATGTTCTTGATGATTATGTGTTGATGTGATGTTTTAATATACTTAATTACTTGTTGTCCACAAATTATGTTTGTTGATTCATTATGTATTAAGCTGCTTATGAAATGAAAGTGTAAATGAATTGAATGAAAAAGTTTAAATGTCCATGAATGTATTAAATTGATTCAACTCCCCTCTCAGTGTAACTAAGGGTTCATCAATTTCCACACTATAGAAAAGAGAGGAGGCAACCTCATTTCCCAAACAGGTTTTCTATCATAAGGATTTCCCAGGGTAAACTTGTGCCTTTTTTTGTTTTTCCATTTTCCTGTGTGGTCCATGATCCCCAGAGATTGGTGATCACTGTGTCCATAGAATAATTGTACCATAGTTTCCGGAATGAGGATTATTTCTGAATTATGAGATTTGAACAATTTTTTGAGGGCTAACTACTTTGAGACACCCCTTGTAATACCCATGTTTGTATGTTCTGTAAATATGAGGTAACTATGCATATTTTGATATTTGGAATAATTTTACAACCTTGCATGCCTATATACGTGTGTATATGTATATTTAGATTTTGATGTTAAATGGGCCAAGGACTTGGTTATTTGCGTAGAGCGGTCAAAAGGCGAAGGTTGTAATTATGTATTTTGTACATGTATATATAATAAAATTAAAGTAATAGTTGGTTACAAGGTTGACTCCACGAAAGAGTTCGGGGGTTGGCTCAACTCCGTGGCAATGGGAACGAGTGTTATGTTTAATGTTTTGGTAGACAATACATAGGGAACCACGTGGCTCCCATTCATGCCACATGGTAGTAGATAGCCATACCAAGGAAAAATCATATATATATGTGTGTGTGTGTGTGTGTGTGAGCCTAGTGAAGGGTGCATGGTATGTGATAGAATATTGTGATTATACATCACATTTTTTTCCCTTTGTTCCATGATGGGTAGAGAGCTTCCTCGTTGGTTGTATGACACCATGAGTAGTGGGTCTAAGTACATTATTAGTTGGCCGTAAGGTGTCTTGGTTGATGGGCACATGTACGAGGGAAGCAGAGTGGAAAGGTTGATGATGAGATGGTTGGTTTCATGGCTAACCATAATGCACCATGAATGATGGTGCAGGTACAAGGAAGGAAAATGTACAAAGGATTATTATTGATTTTACCATCATCCATGGAGTTGGCACTATACCTTGGGGATGACCCATGGTTGAGCGTGATGAACCACGAGATATATGGTTGGGTGGAGCGTGGAAAGCTTGCAGCCAATTTCCCTTCTCTTATAGATAAGTGTTCTTGTTTCAGTGTTGTGATGACTATTAAAATTATGTTAAAACCCTAGTTTCAAGGTGTCATGTTAAATGCTTTTAATTATATGGTATTATCTTGTATTTTGTTGTAAACCCTAGGTAGGGTTTGGTACTGGTGTGTATACTTTATTGTCGTTTTGCGTGTTCATCTGGTACATGAGTAATTTTTCAGAATAATTGGCTTTTTGTGTTATTTTATTTTACTTATGTGCATTTCTCTCATATCCCCTTTTCTAGGTTTGGTATGAAAAATATATTAGGTGCATATGCCTCTGAATTATGGTGTGTAACCCTAATTTATTAAGCTACACATTTTTAATGGGAATTAGAGTTAGGGTTTTTATCGAGGTTATAATTCATAAAAGGTTTTTCCTGCATTTCAGCAGTACTCACAGAGAAAGCTAGGGTATCATAATTGTAAGTGGAGACTATGTTCTCCCCCGAGTATTTTGAGTGAATGTGGAGATTGTGGTTAGTAGTGTTACCCAGTTGTATAGAAAGAGGACATTACAACCCTACCCTTCTATCATTTACAAAGAGGATTTTCATAACAGAGACTTAACATGGGCACTCCCACCACTAAGGACCTTGGCGATAGTGGCTTTTTTCCCCTTTTTGATGTCAATAACTACCTTATGTTGGACCTTCAAAAGTTGAGATTCCACCCAACCAGATTTTGAAGAATTGGATCCAATGGTAAGCCCCCCTAAGAAGTCAACACTTCTTTCTAGTTTGTGCTTAAGCCTCAAAACATGGCTCTTTTTGGGGGAGCCCTCATAAGTCCCCACTAAAAGAGGGGAAATAGGCACATTAAGCTTGAGGAGGGCCAAAGTGGATCATTCATTATTATTTATCATTGGCTTATTGACATTTTCTCATAAAAATAATAAACTACCAAATATTCTTTGAATATTTTTTTCCTTTTAACATCCCTTACAATTAACTCATCTATCATATAATAATTTATTAAGTTTAATAATTTAAATATTAAATATTTCAAATACAATTTAACACTAAATATGGAAAATTTTGTCAACTTATTTAATGACCAAATATTATATATATATATACCTTTTTTATATGAATAAAATATTCATAACGATAAAATTATTCATAAAATTTCATTATATCATATTACTAATCTATTTTACAATATAGTATACAATACAAATACTATGCACTTGTAATATATAATACAAATACCATATAATATATTTTATATAATACAAATACCATATAATCTATTTTATATATGATGAGATGACATTTTCACACATACTTTAATATTTTGTTATGTAATAATACATAATTATATAACTAATTTATACTCTTAATAGTATATAATTATAACTAACTAATGCTATCCAAATTACAATTTGAAAATTAATATATCTTTTAAATAAATACATATTTAATGACTAACCTCCGTTATCCACACTAAAACCTCATTTATATATATTTTTAATAACTAATACCCAAAATCTAACAAATGCCCAAAAATTATTACTACATTAAAATTACATATTTAAATTATGTAAGCCCTAATTCGTTGGCATGTTATGCACATCTTTTATCGTTGTCATTCACTGTAACTATTCTTTTTTACTTTCTGTGGAAAAAAAACTATTCTCCTTTAGTGACCTTTCACAAATAAAGATTGGCTGCACAAGCCTGTCAAAACCATTTGATTAAAAACTGACAAGATTTTGACCACATAGGAAATACGGAAAATAACATAATTGTTGCAGAACAACAGATTTCCAAATCCTGTAATTTTTTTTGGTTGTACAATAACCTCCGCCCAAAAATGTTTGGTAATTATAATTTGTTTACCAAATTTATCAAGTATTATTTTTGTATGTAATGGTTTGATTTTTTCTTTTTTTCTTTTTTTCTCTTTTTCTCTCTTCTTTGTTTTTCAAAATTTCTTTTCTCTAAAATTTACAGAATTGCCAATGTTTTAATTTTTCTCCCTAAATTTGAATACAAATTTAGCAAAATGAAAGTGTGAGAAGTCAAAATGGTTCTTCCAACCAACAAGACCTTCTATGATAAACGTTTTCTTAAGGCACAACCATAACCATTGTCCTGGATCCCTTTGGGTTGTTGGTTGATATACAAAAGCAGCATGGATATTTGATTGGCATACGTTTTTATTCCCCCTGCATTAGCCTATATCTAAGTTATAATGTAGAGGGGGATTTCTTATTCAGCGGAAACAACTTCCTTAAAATCCCTCCTTTTTGGGTACTGCATTTGCTGATCTCTGCAGAGGAACAAAATTTCAGGTTTCGCATATCTGGTGGCTTTGTGGCAGAGAACGACAATTATATTGGTGGCTTTGTTTAAACTGGGGTACTGGTCTTCATCTGAGATGGGTGCAGAACAGAGGAAGTGACCATAATACCATTCAATGACTTTGAATCCCGGCAAAAGCGACAATATATTGTGCTTCCTCGCTCCTTCTTCTTCTGCGGTGTTCCAATACTTCAAAGGCGGTGGTGCAGAAAGAGTGATGAATATTGTGGGGTGGGAGGCATGAGATATTGCAGAGGTATCTCATGTGGCCTACACCTTTTACGTCGCATGCCTGAGTAGACCGTAGCTCCCTCATCGCCAACACTCTTTGCACAATCCCGCTTAGCCTCATCGCCAACACTCTTTGCACAGCGCCGCGTAGCCTCCCGCTGCCGCCTCCCACATGGCGGTACTTCACCTCCTCCGCACCAGTTTTCAGTTTCCCCACCTGCAGGACCACATGATGCTCTCTTTCTCAATCCTTCTAGATGCTTCTTCTTCTGATGGCTTCTTCTCCACATGATGGGCGTGCACGTTGTTGTCCTAGAGGCGCGCATATCTTCTCACTGAACACAGCAGCTGCGATGGCTGTATGAACGATGGAGACGGTTAGTACAACAAAATGCATATTGCACAGTAATTAATCTCCCATTTCGACATGATTCTTGCCGGACTGTTGTCGACTCTGGTCACGACATTACCATCGCTGCATCTTTCTGGTTCATTTATATTTTGGCCACAAACAGAACAGAGATTCAAAATAAAATGAGCGGTAATGAAGCTTTTGAATAATTTAAAATGGGCGCGGAGGTAATGAAATTTGAAGCTCCACCTAAACGGCAGACGGGGCACTAACGGCAGAGTGGAAACGGTGAAATAACGTCGTCGGCGGGCGAACATCGAAACTGCAAGTGTTGATCGGCGGGGTAGTATCCCGTGGAAATCGTTTGGGTTTCTCCGTCATCGGAAATTGGGGTGATAGGGCTGTCGTGCAACCTCCGGAAATTGGAGTGATAGAGTTGCCGGAAAACATATGTATATGTGGTGTATGTATGTTTAGAGCCTGCTGTGGGGTTGTATTAAATGCCCTATAGCTGGCTGGATATTGCTTGCCTAAAAAAATTGTCTTATTTCTAAAAACAAAATGTTGTCGGTGCCAATTTCAACCAATACATTTTACAAATTACATGAGACTGCTGTCAAAAAATAATATTTAAGTAACAATATTTTTATAAAAGCAAAATAATATAATTCCTTAATCTGACGCACTGAAAATAATTTAATATTCGAGCTACAAATTACATGAGAGTGCTTTCAATTTATTCTTTTTAATTGATAAAAATACTGAAAATAAATTTTGTATTTAAAAATAATATTTAAGTAACCATATTTTATTAAAAGCAAAATTATCTAATTCCTTAATCTGACGCACAAAATTCATTTATATATTAAAAAAATCAATTATATATATATAAAAAAAAAATTGTCTTATTTCTAAAAACAAAATGTTGTCGATACCAATTCCAACCAATAAATTTTACAAATTACATGAGACTGCTGTCAATTTATTTTTTTAATTGATAAAAATACTGAAAATAATTTTTGTATTTAAAAATAATATATAAGCAACAATATTTTTATAAAAGCAAAATAATCTAATTCCTTAATCTGACGCACAAAAAAATCAATTAAAAAAAAAAAAAATTATTGTCTTATTTCTAAAAACAAAATGTGGTCGATACCAATTCCAACCAGTAAATTTTACAAATTACATGAGACTGCTGTCAAGTTATTTTTTTAACTGATAAAAATACTGAAAATGATTTATGTTACAAATTACATGAGACTGCTGTCAATTTATTTTTTTAATTGATAAAAATACTGAAAATAATTTATGTATTTAAAAATAATATTTAATTAACAATATTTTTATAAAAGCAAAATAATCTAATTCCTTAATCTGGCGCGCAAAATTCAATTATATATATAAAAAATTGGTCTTATTTTAGAAGATGGAATGATGTCGATAGCAATTCCAACCAGTAAATTTTTACAAACGAGATTTTCTCGTTACAATTCTGGCCAAGGGGTTTAATTTAAGATTCAGGTGTTGCACGCCTGGTGGGACTTGAACACACAATCGCCTGATTAGAAGTCAGACCCCTTATCCATTAGACCACGTAGCTTGTTTGGATCATCCCTATAATTTGAAACTGTTCCACGTATGCATTCCGACACACCGACATTGTCTGGGATTATTGTAAAAATTTACATTAAGTTAAATAGAATTAACTATCAATTAAGATAACTGTTTTGATGAGATTTGACTGTTTTGATGAGGTTTGAATCACATAACGTATAACTATTAAAAATAAAATAAATATATAAAATTCAAAATATATATATATATATATATATATATTTAAATTTAATTTATTCAATAAAAATAAAAATAAATAAAATAATTATTATTCTAAAAATAAATATAGATAAATAGTAAACATTTAATTTATTCTTCAAAAATATGTTCATTAATAATTAATATTTTTATTAAAAATAAATATAAATTTATAAAATTCAAATTGTAAATATTAAACATTTGATTTATTCTTAAAAAAATAAATAAACTATTATTATTTTGATTTTATTTCTTATTTGAGTCAAACTAGCTGTTATTTTACAAACGGTTTGTTGGAGCTTTACTATCTCTTTAAATAGGTTACTTGATCAGATTTTCCATCTTGTTTTGATGATGAATCACACTAGCTTGTTCGAAACACCAAATCTGCTTTGATGTGATTTTCACCAAAATATTTATAAATCACAAAAGCAAAATTCCTAATATAAAATTATTATGTTATAAACCATGACAAGGCTCTAAATTTCGGGAAGAGTAAAAGTAGTTAAAAATAACTACCATCATATTAGAGAGCAGGTTATCAATGAGATATAAACCCTTTTGTGAACATATAGATCGCAAGTTGCTAAAATGATAAAAGTCCAAAAGCCTATGTGCATGGAACCACAGATTACTCTAAATAGAATGAAATGCAACATTTATATAGCTTTATTTCTAGCTATTTTCTAGCTATCAACTCACTAATAACCATGCTTCGCATGTCAAACCTTTACACGCAACACTAAAATCATTGAAAGGAAAAAAGCCTTGTTGGGAAATCAAGCATTGAATGCCTAGCATAAGGCATAATTTTGACACTATACACTCTTTCAATTCGCATAAATTAGTGTTGAAAGACAAAGGATAATGTACTTGATATAAAATTAATCTATATAAGAAATGTGTGAATTTATTGATGCTTCATTGGGGAAGATAAAGATCCATGGCATCTATCATTTTCTTGAATGAATGCACTTGAAAATTTAGATTTTAGCATTTAATTTAGATTTTAGCATTTAATTGATGTGGTTAGTATTGAGATCAAGATCCATGATATTTGTCATTTTCTTTTCTTGAATAAATGTACTTGAAAATTAATATTTTAATATTTAATTGATGTGTTTAGTGTTTATGATAAAAAACTGTTGCTTTGTATATTGAGTTGTGTAAAATAATTATAGACATACATTTAGAATAACATATATTTACTAGTTGTGTTTTTTCTATGTTGAGTTATACACACTTTAAGAGACGGCTATATAGAGACATGTAAAGTGTTGAGATTGGACATTGGTGATTACACAAAGACTTTGAGCTTATAGATTTGATATAATCGTTTTCCTTGGAGGATTTTGTCTAAAGACTATGTAGCAATATATTCATATTTCTTACTACCCATCAACATTTTGACTAGTGTTGATGACAATGGGGATTGGTGGATTGACAAGGTAAGATAATGTTGTTCTTATTCTTGACCCTTTAACATGTAATCATTTTTCTTACATAGAGGTTGGATATAGTCATTTAATGCATAGAGAGCTGCTGTTTTTTGGTTCAATTTTTCACTGAGAACATAAACCTTAAGAGTCATTTTGAAGATAGAGATCATAGAGACAACTAATATGGAAACAACTTAAAAGTCCTATATGATTATTAACAATGTTAGCTAGTTGTTTGTAGGTTACACTAAGAAATTAGATCTTTGTACAAGATATAGAACAAAGGTTAAAAGTTAATTTCTGCAAAGGATCCATTTTGGTGAAGTGAGTGGATTTTAATTCCCTTGTTTATGGATCAACAAGTTGGTTGAATCTCTATCTAGATCATCGAAACAAAGGAATCACATCTCTAGGAGCCATTGTGCACATGGTGTCATTCAATAGTGAAGCATATAGAGAGGAGTAATATGCAAAAGATGAGGACTTCAAATCGATGTATCAATAGTTCCATGGACAACAAGAAAAATTAGATGTTGATTACCATATCCAAGATGAATTGCTCTTTAAGATGGCAATGCTTTGTGTATCAAAGGAAGAAAAAACACCATTAATAAGGGACACTTGGACCTCCAAGATGATTTATCATTTTGGTGTTAGGAACATTGCAAATGACTTGTAGAGGTAGATTTATTAGTCTAAGATGAAAGAATAATAGTTAGATTTATCAAAGGATGTGTTTTATGTTGTTCCAATAAACCTTGTCATAAGAAGCAATGATTATATAACACACTTCTAAGGCCATGGTAAAGCATATCTATGGAATGTAATATGGGTTTCCAAGGACAAAAATAGGGCATGGTATGTGATGGTAGACATGCTCAACAAGATGTGTGTTTCGATGGATTGTCATAATACCATCAAAGGACAAGAAGCCATAAGTTTGTTCCTTAAAAGGAGGCTGGGTAAACATTGGGATTGTAAGGAGCATCATTTATAATGGAGTTACTATTCTCCTTAGTGTAATTTGGATTTTGTTATGGGATAAATTGAATATTAAATTGAAGAGATCAACTGCCTTTCTCATTGACTGAAGGAGAAATAATGGTTACTAATAAATAGGACTTTGGTTAATATTTTGAGAGGTTATCATTAGAATCATCTAGGGATTTGAGATGAAAATTTCGTTTATAAACAACATTCTTATAATAGGGTCATCCACATGTTTGCCATCATCCCCATTGGATATTGTATATGGATGAACTAAGGAAAGTGAAACAACTTAAACAAATGAGTTGAAAAAATAAAATTTTATAGATGGGATAAGGAAAATATATTCATATGTTCAAGGGAAACTAAAGAAGTCTCAATAGAAGAACAAGGCTAGACATTATCAACATATTACTAAGAATACTTTACTAGTAAGAGATAGAGTCGTTTACACTTTAATAATGAATGATTTTAGGGACTACAAAAGAAAACCAAACCTCTAATATATGGACCTTTCAAAATATCAGAGAAGGTAGGAAATGATGCTTACATACTTAGCCATACATGCTCAACGATGGTGAAGAGGGACAAGTGTTACCTTTCATTGAATATTTGATACCATATGGATAGGAAAAAATAACAAAGAATACAATTCCACAAAATAATATTCGAATGATGAGAAAGAGGAGCACAATGATTTTGACTAGTGGGATTAAGTGGGAAATTGCTAGCTAAGGCTAAATGTAACTCTGAGGAGAAAGTTAGGTATTGTTTTGTCATTTCCTTCTAAACTAAATATTTTGGAGAGAAAAAGACTCTAAAACTAGGAAATATAATCCAAAATGGATCTACATAAGTACCATATAAATTTATTGATACTTTGTATTGGGGAGATTTTTAAGTTTAACATCCTAACTATGGTTTTGAGTTTGTTAGAAGAATGAGATTATCTTTCAATGCATTTTTGTCATGCTAAACATAGATTTTTGGGCCTTGTGATGGTTAGAGGTTTCCATGGCTTTCCTTAGTCAATCAAAACATTTTTCTTCTCATTGAGATCTTTAATCCAATTATTTATCATGGCCTAAAATGGAATTTCTATGTGAAATTTATGGCTTGAAAAGGTAATGGTTCAATATTCCCCACATGTTGAAGTGGTGAAAATGTTAGATCACCATAATTCAAATAAATAAGTTCATAATGTGGGAAAATCAATTAAATACTTATAGCATATACTAGAGGTTCCAGTTTTGAAACCATAAACCCAATCCTAAACCTAGCTATAAAAAACCAAGTAAGAGAGAAAAATAGTTCACTATTTCACTAGTTGTGTTTGTTCCATAGTTTGAGAAAGAGTGTGGAGGCGACGCTAAGAGTTTAAAGAGATACAATTATGTTGTACTAGAGGATTGTAGAAAGACATAGTGTCTCATAGATTCACAACAAGTTTGGAAATCTTTCAAATCTTTATTGTATTCTCCATACTATTAGAAGATGAAAGGCACTATATTTCATTTGGATGTTGGTTTTTTGTATGGTTCCAAGGTAAATTTTTGTGTTTCATTATGTGTTTTCTATTGTATTTCATCTCATACATCTCCGTAGTTAAAGAATTGGACAATGTGTTTTTATTTATGTTAAAATGTTAAAGATACAAAAATATAGTTTTATAGTCAAACATTGACTCTTTATGAGAAATTTTAGTGAATAGACTTATGAAATATCTAAGATAATTTATAGATTAGTAATAGTTTGATGTAACTTAATGGATAAATAATTCAACAAGTAAACTACATGAGAGAAAGTACTAGTTTCATGTGACTATTGCAAGGGAGAAATACTATGGAAAACAAAGAAAAAGGAAGACAATGAGTGTGGTAGGGATTAATATTGAAATAACCCAACATAAAGCAATAATCTTGGAGAAAGAATGAGAGGTTAGGGATTTTATGCCCATGGAGGCAAGCAAAGAATAGTTGAGACGAGAAATCATTGTTCATGGCTACATGTAATAATTGATGAATATTTTTTTGTTGACATGAGAACATGTACTCTAAAGTTATTTTAAAGATTGGAAAATTTTTTAGTGCTAATAAAGTTAGATAAATAATCTATGATTCCAATTGTTAGGTATATGTGACTCTACAATTCACAATTTTTATATATACATATTTATAAATAAAAAGAGTGAAAATGTATGGATAAAAGGGTGTTCATGATTCCTTTGCATGCAATAATAATTTGACAATGTAATGCATCAATAAAATATGAAGAAATTAATAGTTCATAGTTTTTTGGGTGAACAATGCTTATAAAAACTTATAGATTACTTTGGCTAAACTGTCATGCTATTAGGAGTGTATCTATGCCATCAAAACCACCTGGCATATTTTCCTGGTCTCATCTACAACCACTAAATTTTTTTTGGGTGCATGCTCCATATTAATATATTAATCTTGATCACACCATTACTTATCCCCACACTCTTATGAAGTAAAGATATGAATAATTCACATAATTGGTTAAAGTAGGGTAGAGTAATTAGTAAGATGTAACAAGAATTCACATTATTTAGACCTTCGTAGTACTGGTTTGTAAGTTTGTAATAAAATACATTACCACATAGTATAAAATGTTTACCGACATACATGGAATCAATAATGTTAAGAATAGAACCCCTAATATTTCAAATAAATGTTATTATAATATGTTCGATGTTACTAGGTGGTTTTTGAATTAAAAGCATACAAGGAAATTGATTTTACTTAATTACATGGTATATAATGAGAGATAACTCCACTCTTAGAATGGAACCATAGGCTTTGTATAGTCGACAAAGGTGGTGTTAGTTGAAATGTTTATCAATGGAACATTGTAAAGTTGAGCCACTTATATGAAAGTTGTAATTATGCATAAAGTACATTCAATAACAAAAATGTCAAAGATTATAGTGTGGTTGAATTGAATGTATACTCATAATAAACATATGCCATTTTTTTACATTACTAAAATTTATTGTTTGTCTTAGTTTAATTTTTAGTAAATGAAAATTAGATTTTCTTTTTCTTTCTTTTCTTCTCTTCTCTTCTTCTTCTTTTTTTTTTAATTAGAAGAAAAAAACCACTGTATATTTATGAAAATAAGCAGTACATAATCAAAACATTGAGATTTGTATGTATGATGAGAAGTCATAAGGAAGCTTCATACACATACAAGTCGAACATATGGCTTCATAGAACAGAAAATTACATGTGAGATGAGTCCACATCATCATAAAATATTATATCTCATAGTATCCCATATATAGCATCCAGGACAACTAATAAACAAATGTGCATGTAAGCAAACATCTGTCAAATTCCCATTGATAAAAGCACATGATTATGAGATATCATATCTCCATAAGCCTGACAGTGTCTATAATCAGATAAAATGAAACCTGTAATTAAGCCTCCAGACCCCCCAGGGGAGAGCTAATAAACATATGTTAGGCAGAAATTCCACTGTGCAGATATTTAGAGGAGTCCACATCCGACATAATAGGAGATAAAATAACTTTATCATAACTCGCTCACTTGCCGACGTCCAGATAACTGGTCACACTCGCTTGCAGAAAAAGATGTTAGCTAATGATAATAGTAACAAACCATACCCAAAAAGAGACTCATGTTCCTGTTGCTCAACTCATGCTGCTATCTGATGACTAATAAGTGAGATCCATGTAATCAGAGAGAATGAAAATTGCAATTGGAACTATAGTCCCTTCGAAAGAGGCATAGCAGGTATATGTAAGGTAGAAAATCAGCTGAGCAGACAGTCTAGGGTCCGCATCCGGCATCAGAGGAGGATAACTTTGCCATGGTATTAGACATATGTATTGAGATAAATTTCTATCATGCATAAATAAGTAAAACATGTAATTCACTTCCATAAATACTTTTTAAATATAATGAATGTCAAATGTAATGTAAAAGAGATGTTATTTATGAATTTGAAAACACACATACACAAATATGGAACTATTAAAAAATAGAAATTATAAAAAATACATATGGAGAGACGCTTAACATGGTTAAACCCTTTTCTTGCTTCATAATTTTACATGGGATTTTTCTTCATTCTTGCCTATCCTTTAAAGTTAAATGTTCGGGAGATGTTAATGTCCTTCAAGCATTAAAATTTTGATATTGTTGGACGGCTAAACTTTCTTGTTAAACATCAATAATGTTTACATTAATTTTGGTGATGACATTTCTTGAATTCATGTATGGTTAGTTCCCATCCCCTTTTTTTTTAGTGAAACTTATGTATGCCCCCTTTTTAAAGATGAAATTGACATACAAGTTAGATACTTTAGATCTCATGGAGGACCATTGTACTTTCCGAAGTGGACAACCAAAAAATTTAACATGCTTGAGGTCTTGGAGTCTTTATTGTAGAATATGGTAATAATATATCCAATGGTTTTACTATGACCCATAAGTTTGATGTTAATATCATTTGTTTCCCAACACATAGTCTTGGACATTAGAAGGTCCTAGCCCTTCAATTTACGCTTTTTATCTTTAATAATTCATAGAAGGATCCATAACTTTACTTAAACATGGGGTGTTTTCCTATTGATGAAAGATAGTTTCTAATGTGAGAACTATGTCAAAGATTTTCCATATTGTTCTATATGTGATAATCCTACATACATTGGGTGTCTTTAATATGTAGTAACTATCTTGGGTACTTAATGAGTATATTTAAATATCCTCCAAATTATATGTCTCTACATTATGGGAATGATGCATGTAGGAACTCATTGATGTGTCTAAATAATTTTGGCTTGATGAAGCTCATATTGTCAATGTGAATCTTGTGAATATGCTTCATTTCATATTGGAGAATCATAATTGATTGTCCTCTTAAAGTTTTGAGTTCCTTTATGGGATTCCAACGTGTTACATGTTAGATTAAAGAATTCAATTGAATTTTGGGAAGCTGGATGGAGAAATAAATAGTAGGGGAGGGCTCATGGTGTGTGTAGTTGCTTGGAATCAATGTTTATTGCATTTAATTAAGTATGCATTTTCACCTAAATGAGGGTGGATGATCGTGGTGATGGGGAGGTCAAGGGGCACCCACCAACCCATCGAATCCAAAGAATAATAAGAAGTGGGGAAGCATGGCATGACCTCCCCCCCCCCCCCCCCACCCCACCATGCAACATACATGTGACATTAATGTTAAATTCCATGGCTTGTCCCACTCTAGGTCCCTTGATTCTTCTTCCCGATTGTTTGTTGATGAGCATTGCATGGATTCTCTAAGGGTTGAAGGGAAATTTTACAGTTGTCCCTACAAGCCTGGTTATCAGCTCCAATGGTGGAAACTATCGCTTTGAGTGGTCGTCTCCTATGGGTATCTCTGGTTAGAAAAAGCAGGTCCAAAAATCCAAGACCTCTAGCATAGGGAAGGTGTTAATATTTCATGCCTAGTCTAGTGTGGGTTGGGAGCAGCTAAAGGCTCACCTCTATGGTGTTGGTTAGTAGTTGGGCACCTCCAATTTTTCAGGAAGAATTTTGAGGTAATTATGGGCTTCTAACATGTTTGGTTCTTATTTTTCATCTTGCTTGGTTGTTAGTTAATTACTAGGTTTTGGTTCCTCTCTTGGATTAATTTTTTTGTTGGCTTGTTTGGCTTACTCCATACAACAATGTGTACTCTCAATTGGTTTGTGACTAGGGGTTTTACTTCAATGGTTAGGTTGTAGGCTTTTGGTCTCCCCCTCGTGCTTTCAGTTTTCTGGTAGTATTGCAATAGGTTGGTTGATAATGTTTTGTGTTCATTGGGTCAACCTTAGGAATTCTGATACATCTATTGGCCCTCTAGTTTTGTGGAGAGGGGGGACTTGCAATCACTGTTGGTTTTCGGTATATTCAAAGTATCCCTGCTCAATTGGTTTGGTTAGGCCCTCTTCCGAGTCCTACACATGGATTAATTAAGGTATGTTCTATTTGGTATTTTGATTAGATCACCATGTCAATAGAACATGGTCATTATTTTTGAGGTGTAGGGGAGAGAGGCCAAACCAACGAGCCTTGTTTTAAGGTTTTGGCACAAGAAGTGACAACGACCTTTCATGGTGAAACTCCTCCCATCACCTCGGTGGGAATTATTTACCTTGAAAGGTCTATTAGAAGAGAAAGGAAATCGTTTTTTGACTCTAATATTGTCAGTGAAGTCTTTCATTGTCTCTTGGACCCTGCACACCGAGGGAAGGAGAAATCAATACATTCATTCAGTCATCCTTCATTGGCAGTTGAAGAAGTTATTGGGGAATGTTATCAAGGAAAAACATGATGATTTAAATGAGATTATCTCATTCCTCAATGATCTTCAAAGGAACCAATGGAAAATGCAAGAAAGACTCAACCACATGGATGCACGGTTGGCTCACGTGGAAAAGCATATACAATGTGAATTTTGGCTTCCCCCTCCCCTTGGTTCTAGATCAAAGAAACCCTTCTCCAATAAATTCATCTAACTCTTATATGGATATATGTTGTGTTTTGATCTTGCCAGCATTTTGGTCTTGTGCACCTCTTTGGTTTTGGATAGTTAAGACTTTTTGGTTTGTTGTAATAAATTTTGGAAATTACTTACTAGTTAACAAATTTGGTAAGAGGGAGGCCAATTTTTTTTTGGAAAGTTGTAGGCAACAATGCAATATTCTTCTATAAACGAAAAATTCTGAATTACAAAATTCATAGTGTATTTTTATGTTTTCTATTGGTGGAGTAATGCAAAATAATTTTTAGATATTTGTATTAGGCGTGGGACAAGGTATTTAGGGAGAAGGGAGTGGAATAACATGTTTGTGGAATTTGGTAGTATAAGTGGTTGTACATTATGACATGTGTGACCTTATATTACAAGTGGAAAGAGATAGATGTATCATTCCAATAATGGATCTTTGGAAATTAATGTATACCAAGCCTATGAATTAGTTGGATGTTGTTGGAGATATGATTTCACTTTTATCCAATTCCATGGTTGTTGATATGCATTTAATCTACATGTATATATTCATCATCAAGGATTGGAGTGTCCTCATATTTGCAATAAATAATCCAATCTTGGTACAAGCTTTTGATTTGTCCCTAGTTTGCAACTATTTCTTCATTAGAGGTTCCAAAGTCATTTCAAATATTGCAAAAATGCTTCTACAACATTAGTGACCCCTATAATAATTGACATAGACATCTGAATATATGGAAGGGTATGGGGAGTAGCATGTTAAAATACAAACGATGGTTTTTGTTTTCCTTGATTTCCACTTTTCTTTCTTTTGGTGGGCGTCATAGGACAAAGATATTACAACATTAGTTAGAGAAATGGATTTTAGTTTGGGGTAGATTCTCAATGTATGCATCACCTAAAAATTGTTGGTCAACATTTAGGGAAAGAACTAACTAGATGCATATGGTTAAGTGAGAAATTAGCAACAAATGACATATTTCTTGTGGTTCCCTATCACAATTAACTAAAGTATCTATAAGGCATTTTTTTTATTGTTACTGTGGGAATAAGGTCCTATATTGGTGTATTTTGCAAAACTTTACATAGAATTTGATGATATTTTTTTCAAAATGTTCCTATACTTTGTATGCATGTTTTTCAATGTATAATTGGACAACATGGGGTGAGAGAGTTGGTTCAAAGTGATCATTTCTATGCTTAATATTGAAAATATCACACAATTGTGGGTGTTTAGTCTATAATTAATTTGAGATAACCTCATGTTATGTGGCATGGTTGTCTTTGAATATTGTACAAGAACATTCTAATTTTCTAGGCATTTTATAATGGAATTTAAATGTGAACCTTTTATTTCAAAAGCATGGTGTTTTTGTGTATGTTTGAATGCACTGGTCTACAAGCATGAAACCATGTGAGGCCTAGATCTTATAAATTTTTAATTACTAGGAACATCAACTTCATAACCTAATCTAAGTGACTAGGGTTGATGGTGAAAATTATAGGGTTGTAATCCAAATTCTAAGTAGAGCTTGCAAAGGGCATATTAATAGTTGTTATTATGAGATACCACAAGTAACAACAACATAATTTACATGGATGAGTGGTGCAAAAGAAGTGATCAATTCCAAAGGATATACGACATGTTTAATCCCAAATCTATAAATACGAAGGAAGATGCTTAATATAGCACTAAAATTTTTCACTCCAAGAATATATATGAGATTATCATATGTAAAAGCTAGTGTAGGTGATACACTCATGTGACATTATCTTCAAATAGTTGTTGTAGAGATAATGTGAAAATTACATCAATCAAACCTATCATAAAGGAAAATTGGAAATATTTTCCAAGTGTGGTATGGATGTTGGTACCAATGGTTTTTATCATGCATGATCTAACTTGCTTTTATGAGTTTGGAGGCCTATGAGGGCATGTGAATATAATATTTTATGCTTGTATTATTTATATATCATGTTACTATGAAATTGTTCCGTTAGTGAGCTTTTTCTAATTGGTTTGCAACTTGGAATCAATGTTTAGAACACAAATACTTGTATCATGTAAACCTAAGATTTTTAAATTAGATCAATGTGTGTCAACTCATATACTTATGTGTTGAAATTTGAACATAAATATTGAAAACCATTTCTATTAGATCATGATAAGCCATGAATATCTCATGAGAGGGGCATAGGTGGTTTATATTAATATTAAAGCAAGAGAAGAAAATTTTTCTAAAGTAATAAGACGATGTATTCTTATTATTATTGAGAATGTCATCGTTGGAGAATATTTTCACGATAATCTCATTTTTCTCCATTTATTAGGAGATTGAGAGTTATTATTTCTCATAAGAAGCATAGTTGCTATCTCAAGTGTAGATTACAATATTTGTTAGATATGTTACTTGAAGTTGCAGATACATTTCTTGGGCTTCATGGAGGTTGATTGGTCGTTTTCCTTGTTTCTATGTGACTGGATACAATGGGTTGCATCCTAAGGTATTTTCCTAGAACATAATAATAGGGAATTAAAAAGGAAATGTTAAGTAGGTTGCTCGAATATGAGTGAGAGATGATATATATGGTGTTTCAAGAGCATACAACATTGATTATAATTGGTAATTTTATTGATTTTTAAAGCACAAAGGTGGTAGAACTATGCGATCATTCCCATTATATATTTTGATCGTAGTGGAATTTTCCATCTTGATCACATTTATTTGATATAGTTGTTGAACTCAAGTTAGGATGGAACTAGGCACAAAAAAAGTGTGAATTGATTTAATTGGAGTAGGAATCTTTCACACAATAAACCTAGGGAATGGTTGAGAAATATAAGGTGGGAGAGAAAGGTAATTACAAACATGAGTCTTGGGGAACTATTTTTCTTCACTACATTGGTTATTTCTTATGCTAATGGACATATTTGCTCAACAAATCCCATATCAAATAGCGTCAGAACCAAACTAGGATTCAATTAAAACTGAAATCATTAAACTCCTAGTTGTTGAATTTTGGAAATATTGAATGTTAATCATCGAGTTTATTACTATGGATAAGGAGGTTAAACTTCCATGTATTAGAGGAGTTCATTTTAGAGGATTGAAGTCTTTAAAAATTTCTTATTTAAAGCTAAAAACTAAGATTTACTAGTCAAATGATGATTCTGATTGGATCATCATATAATTTGTCATCTATCTTGATATTTTCTAGGTGGACAAATGACAAGAATTAGCTTGTAGGGAAATTTTAGCATTAGGTCCCAATTTGGAAAATTAAGGTTGGATAATATCTAAAATGTTTTGGGGCCATTTTGATTCATTAAAGAACATGTTTTTTGGTACAATTCATTTACCAGACTAGGATATCATATTCTACACATAAAGACCCTTCCGAGTGCAAAAATAGGCTCAAAAGGATTGTATACAAAAGTTATGCCTCTCACAAGTTGACTTATCTAATTAACCACCATGGTATGAGTGGATGCCATATTAGCTCCCCACTACTCATACATGTGGGTCTATCCACATGAAGAATTTCAAGAATATTCTAGAATGTCCAAAATCTTATCACATTGAGAGTTGAGGAAGTTAAGCCCCTAAACCTAGATGGTTATTGAGTTATGTCAAATAATGAGTTGTTAGGAGGAAAATGGGTTCCATTATTTTTTATTATACTTGTTCCATAATTGAGAAAAACATACAAGAGTGGTATTTTTAGAGAAAAATAGAGGAGGAGGATTCTATAGTATCCATTCAAGCCATGATGTCAGTGTAGCTCCATGGGATTTCCATTCCTTGTATGTGCATTTTTATCACTGAAACAAAGAGAGAAGAGGACAAGTCTCAACTTCTATTTGATTTTTCTCCCATATTGTTTTTTCTAGGATTAATCTTGTGTTCATTTGTGTGGATGATGTTTTTATATGCCTTTTTTTCCATTTCTTATTCAAATTATTTCATAAATTTGAGCAAAACTAGTAATTAATTAATCTGGAATTTGACAAAATAAATTTGCATGATCTAAGATTTCAAAATATTATAAGATCTATTGTGACAAATTATTCTAGTGGAATATCCATGATAGCCTACAAATCAAATGCACATATTTATGAGATTAAAATCAATGATAAAACTAAGGTAGTGAAAGTTTTATGAAGTTAATCATGTAAGGAAAAACAATGCTTGGAGGGATGTTGTAAAGTCATGTTGAGATGACTAAATTGTTCATGTCTTTATTCTAATTAATTGGTTTCATTGCAATGTTGTTGGCCTTGTGATGTGTTATATGTATATTATAGAGAAATTTCCTAATAATGTATTAAACATTACAAGACCTATATTTACACTATGCTCAATAAGTTGAAATGTACGCTAACCACAATGATATATACATATTAAATAATAATAATAATAATAATAATTGCATTTTCAAATGTGTTAATAAATTTAGTACACTCAAAAATTATAATCATTATATATTTAATTACTTTTGAAATTATCAAAAATTAATTTTTGAGGATAAGATAATCTCCTCCTTAAATTGCTATACATTAGAGAAATTCGTTTGAAAGCTTAAATAATTTGATATTTGAAGCTAACAACTTAAGTGTACATTGCCATGAGTTTGAAATCAACATTAAGGTAGTGGATGTTCAATAAAGGTAACATGTAAGGAAAAGCATAGCTTGGAATTGTTGTTGTAAAGACAATGGAATCATTGAGTTGCTCATGTAAATTCTCATTGATGTGTTTCATGGTAATGTTGCTAACCTTGTGATGAGTTATATGTGTACATTGCAAAGAACTTTGCTACTAATGTGTTGAACATCACAACACCTATGTTTGTTGGGCATAAGTGGATATCGGATGTAGTGTTTGTCCTTTTATTGGTCACCGAAGGTTGCATATCATTGATGGAAATAAATGGAAGTTTATATAATAATAGTAAAATGCATGGGATTTCATTATATGGAACTTGATTTAGTTATCCTTCAAGTTAGATTGGAACTAGAGCTTAAGTTAACTGAATTAAGGGATATTGTAATAATCCCAGGATTTCATTATATCAAACTTTGATTTAGTTATCCATTTAGATAGAAATACGAGTTTAAGTGATAGAATTAAGGGGTATATGTAATAGTCCTCGATCCCTGAATAGAAACTTTTATGAGATATGTAGTTTGTCTAAAGTCAAAATCTAAACGGTTATTATAACGTAAGTCTGGTAGGAACGATTTCGATAAAATAAATCACATGTGGCTGTAGTTTAGTGGTGAGAATTCCACGTTGTGGCCGTGGAGACCTGGGCTCGAATCCCAGCAGCCACAATTTGTTAAATATTTTATTTTATAGGGATACAAAACTGGAAATTCGACCTAGTTGCGGATGAAGCTGAGCAAAAGAATTGGATCTAAAGTAGAACAAATTGGCGTAACCATTTTCCGTTCGCCGTTTTCCGATATCCTCGTCCGATTCCGGTTATCGACAGTACCGTAACTCCATGAAGACTAGTTCCCTCAGCTCTACCATGGAGTATCAATCAGAGACGTTTGAAATACAGAAACTAGTTTTTCAAAGGTCTTTTTGTCACGATGATATATTTTTCAATCACGATGATAATAATCATTCATTTCCATTATTTAAAATAAATTGAAGTAATAATTAAATATTTTAAATATACTTTATATAAATCAATTATATATTATTTTTATCAAATATTATATAATTGAAATATGCACGTTATTTTGCTTTTAGTTTGAACAAATTTATGTAAACTTATAATATATTATTTTTATCAAATATTATATAATTGAAATATAAACGTTATTTTGCTTTTACTTCAAACAAATTTATGTAAGCTTTTTATTTTAGATGTGTAATTTTATATATTTTACTTATATATAAAAATAACTTAAAAAACATAAAATTATATTAATTAACTAAAAAAACATAAAATTGAGGTTTATTCTACCAATTCTATTTTTTATTTATGTAAACCAAACAAAAAAATATAAAAATATATATTTTTCCGTGCTTTAAATGGATCTACACGGATGATAATATATTTGATCATGCATTAAATAATAATATAATTACATAACATAATAACATAATTATACCTTTTATTATTACACCAGAGTGTTCTCCCTACCCGGGTTGGGCAAAACTGTAGAGGGTGTTCTCTCTACCAAGCTAGGCTGGGTAAAAATGGTTGGTTTTGGCTCAATTCCAAAGTTTTTATCTAACCATTTTATTTTTTATTTTAACTGAAACGGGTATGGATTTTATTAGTAGGGAACTCTGAATGGCCTTAGCCTTACATCTTTCAGTGCAATTCTTTTACATTTTCTGTTTCCAGCAATTTTCGAATTTCATGGTATACAGATTGTTTCTGGATCACCGCCATTTGTGCTTAGTTCTCCTTGGGCCAAGAGGCAGCCTTTGTTGGCATAGAAGTCTGCCTCTTTGTTTGATTCTCTGAGAATGTGGTAGCATTTGAAGGAAGTGAAGTCTTGGAGGAGGTATCTCAGCCTTTGCAGATTCTTGTTTAAACCAGCTTCATTGAATTGGCCTTGCGTATGTATTATTTTGATCAGGATTTCTGAGTCTCCAAATGCTTGCAGCTTCCGATGTCCTCTTTCTTTGGCTATTTGGCAAACTTTTAACAAGCTAAGAATTTTTGCTTGATTTTTAGTTCGTTGTCCTAGACCCCAACTGAAGGTTTCTATGATGCCTCCATCAGGAGAGTATACGAGTCCTCCAGCTCCTACTGTCCCAGGGTTGCCTTTAGAGGCACCATCAAAAAAATCTATTGTTATTCCTTGCTTCCTCCACCAATTCTGAAAAGCTTCATCCTTTTCTCTTAGCCTCCACTCAGGATTTCTGAGGGGTTTTTTTGTGCTGTGTATCCGTTGGATGAAAGCTTGATTGCCAAGCCAATTCTTTTCCTCTTGCTGCATCGAATTGTCCTCTTTAATTTTCTGAGAATTCAAAATTTCTAGAAGGAGTCCTTTTGCTTTTGCTGCTACCATGTTGGGGGTCCAAGTTACATTGTTAAATATCTGCTCATTTCTAGCTAGGCAAAGCTTCCAACACACTAGCTTTGGGAGAGTGATCCAAATTCTGGCCCATTATGAGTTTAGGAAGAGCGACGTGTATCTCTCTTTCCATGAGAGGAATAAGTCCACAACTGAAGTTTTAGTGGGGATTACAGCCTTTAATCCTTGAATAGTATGGGTCCAAACTTTGTTTGCATATGGACATTCAACAAATAAATGATCCATGGTTTCCATGGCTTCTTTGCAAAGTGTGCACCTATGTGGACTTGCAATGTTTCTTTTCATAAGGTTTTCACCGATCAGGATATTTCTATGCATTAGAGTCCAGAAGAAGAAGTTTACCTTGGGCAACGCCATTGGATCCCATACCTCTTTCCAAAATTTTTCTGGTTGAATTCGGTCTCTGTGTGTTTGCATCAATTCATATCCTTTGGCTGAGGTGTATGCTTCTGTAGGTCCCCATCCCCATTTATCCTTTTCTGATTTATGCACCGGGGCAGTCTCGCGAAGTTCCTGTTTGAGCATTTCTAATTGCTGCAATAGGTGAGATGGGATATCTCTGAATTCCCAATCAATCTAGAGCCCAGACTCGTTCCACTTTGAGATATCGTAGAGCATCTTGTCCCCTCTGTTTTCTAAATACTCACATATCTCATGCAGTCTGTCTTGTGTGGCTAATGGCGAATGTCCCATTATACTATCAGTCAGCAGCTTGACGCGTTTCCCATTCCCTGGGATACGATATAAATTCCGGGTGAAAAAACTCTGCCCTTTAGTACATAATTGCCATAACAGCGAGCTCTTTTTGCTGTTTGCGATCTGCAAGTTTCTTAGATTTGCATTTGGGAGGTATTTATGCCTCAGAGCTGTGCTGACTGGATGATTGGGGTCGCTGTGAAGTTTCCAGAGTATTTTGCATCCCATAGATACGTTGGCAGAGTTCAGATCTCGAATTTGAAGGCCTCCTTCAAATTTTGCTTTGCTATCTCCCATTTCACTAGATGAAATTTCCTCTGATTTCCTTTGCCTCCTTGCCACAGAAAATCCCTAATGATTTTATTAATCTGTCCTGAAATTTACTTGGGAGCCATCAGGTATGACGCTTGATAAATTGGCATAGATGACAACACTGATTTTATAAGGGTTAATTTGCCTCCATGAGTTAGCCATTGACCACCCCATGCAGCAATTTTACCCCTGATTTTTGTAATTACTCCTTCCCACAGATTGACTCTGTTTGTGCTCAGTGTTAATCGTAGTCCAAGATAGTTGATTTTTTCCCATTTTGCGAATCCATTAAAGCCCAAGTTGTTTGCTATGTTTTGAGTTTCTTCCTCCTCTGTATTCCAACTATAAACTGCACTTTTCCTTTCATTGATTAGAGCTCCAGATGCTTTACAATATGCATGAAGAGTATTTTTGAATGCAGATCCTATTCTAGAGGAAGCTCCACACAGCATAAGGGAGTCGTCCGCGAATAGTGCATGGTTTATTGCTTTAAGGTCCTTTGTTATTTTTAAACTTGGGGTTGTTCCTGTTATCATATCAAGCTCTACCTTTCTGCTCAACGTGTCCGCCATTAAGATGTAGAGGAAAGGAGAAAGGGGACATCCTTGTCTCAACCCCCTCGAGGCTTGGAAGAATTCAGCTGGCCTCCCATTTACCAAAGGTGCAATCCATGGACTACTGGTGCATGCTTGAATCAGATTAACAAACTCTTGATCAAATCCTAAGGAGATTAGAACTTGATATAGATAGGACAACTTGACTCTGTCGAAGGCATTGGCCATGTCTAACTTGATCAACATACCTTTCTCCTTTCTGAGATTGCTGGAATGCATGACTTCCTAGACTTGGATTACATTGTCCAGGATATGTCTCCCATTGACGAAGCCCCCTTGCAAATCTGATATAAGTTTGCTCAACAGTGGCTTTATTCTATTTGCAAGAAGTTTTGCAATAATTTTATATGAGGCGTTGCACAAGGAGATTGGTCTGAACCTATCAAAGGAGGAGGGGTTTGTCTCTTTCGGGATTAAAGCGAGGGAGGTTGAGTTGGTGCTACCCCCCATTTTTGCTTTCTTCAAGAATCCTTTTATCATTCTAATTAGATCTGTTTTTATTATATCCCAGCATATCCTGTAGAAGTGAATAGTGAACCCATCTGGCCCAGGGGCTTTGTCTGGATTCATGGACCAAATTATATTGCTGATTTCTTCTTCATTTGTTTGCTTCAATAATGTTGTATTGTCCTCTATGGTGACCAATGCCGGAATGTTCTTTAGGAATTCTTTTTTATCTTCTTCACAATCCTCTTTCTCTTTGCTGAAAAGATGGTGGAAATGTAATACTGCAACAGATTTAATTTGTTCTATTCCTTTGCAAAGTCTCCCATTAGAGGAAGTGATCTCTGAGATGTGATTCCTGGAGAGTCTAGCTCTACATTGTCGATGAAATTATGAAGTGTTCCTATCTCCAGCTTCCAGCCAAAGACTCCGGGACTTTAGTCTCCAAAACTCTTCTTCATTTCTGAAGGAGAGGAATGTTTTTCATTGGGCAACTTGCTCCTTTTCTAATTCTGTTTGGTTTATATCAATTGTGTCCATTGCACTTTGCAGAGTTTCCAAATGTTGCACTGCCTCGATTCTTTTGTCTTTGGGTGTATTTGTTGGAAGTTTACTCCATTCCTTGAGTGCCCTTTTTGTTGATTTTAATTTTTGTTCCCATACATAATTGGGAGAGCCATTAACTGTGGTGTTCCATGCCTTTCAGACCGTATCTTCAAAGCCGCTCTTTCCATTCCACAGAGGGCTAAATCTGAATGGGATTGGCCCCAAATTCTCTTCCTCCTCAAGCAATAGCCGGATGGGATTATGATCCGAGGTGAGGTTTGGAAGGATGGTTGATGAGATGAGCTTCCATTCCAACAACATTGTGCTTTGGACCAAGAACCTGTCAAGTCTGGCGGATATATGGTCTTCCCCTGTCCTGTTATTTGTCCAGGTATAGAGCCCTTTCTTTGTTTAAAGTCCAATAGATCCCATTGTTGTATCATGTCTTCTACTACCTGGATCATCTGATCCTTTCTGTTCCTGCCCCCTCTCTTTTCTTTTTCATTCATTACTAGATTTAGATCTCCAGCTATGATTATATTGTTTGGAGAATTCAGTTGCAAGAACTCATTTAATGTTTTCCAACAGTCTTTCTTTTCAGAATACAGTACCGGTACATATAAATTGAATAGTGCAATGGTTAACGTACTTGATATATGCTTCAGCTCAGTGAAACACTAGTGTTGTGTGTTGTGTGAATTGACGAGCCTAAAATGATCTTCCTTCCACAGGGTTGCTATTCCACCCGAGGAGCCTCTTGCACTTATTGCTTTTCCTGTATTCTTCTGCCATTTCTTTTTGCTGATCTCAAGAAGGGCTTCCCCTTCAATTTTTGTCTCTTGGAGCATTAGGATGTCTGCAGGTTCCGCTTTCATAAGATCTTTGACCGCTTCTATTTTCATAGGATTCTCGAGCCCTCTGCAATTCCAAGAGACTATTCTCATTACTTACTGTTCGGGGAAGTTGGGCCTCCTCCTTTTGGCGGCCTTGTCCTTGTGTTTCTGCTAATTGACATTTCTATAGTGGGTTGGCTTCCTTGAGTCTTTTGTCTTTTCGCTTCTTCCTCCCTCACTTCTCTGCGAGACTTTCTTCCTGCTCTTTTGGCAGGCATTTCTATGATCTCGTCCTCCGAGGAGCTTGGAGATTCATACACTTTCTTTCTTGCTGCATCGGCGTATGAGGGAGAGGGAGCTACCTCGGGGGTTTGCCCTTGCTCCTCTCCTCCTTTCCCGATAGGGGAGGATCTTGATTGATTGCTGTTGTTCCTGTTTGCTTCTGGAGTTTTTATGCCCTTGCTGGACTCTTCGTTTTGATCTCCTGATTTCGAGGTGGGGATGTTGTTCTTGTTTGCTTCCGGAGTTTCTATGGCCTTGCTGGACTCTGCATTTTGATCTCTTGATTTCGAGGTGGGGATGGAGGTCCCATATTTTAGTTCTTGCACCTTTGGATCGGGGTTATTTCCTTTTGGAATTCTTTTGGTTTTGGGTTTTGTTGTCCCTGCTTTCTGCACTGTGGTCCATTGTTCTGTTTTCGCGTTCTCGCTCTCCTCTCCTTCCTTTTTTTTACTGTGTCTTGCGAAGTGACCATAGCCGTGGCAGTGCCGGCATTTGAAGGGTAACTGCTCATAATCTAGCTCCTGGATGTGCGACCATTCAGCTGTTGTAAGTTTGATTGTCTCTGGTAACCCTTCCTCCAGATTAACCTCCACACAGATCCGTGCACAGGAGTATTGATCTTTTCGAACAGCTTGATCGATATACCTTCCAAGCGAGTTGCCGATAGCCTGTAGAGATTTTTGATTCCGGCAATGAAGAGGGAGATGAGGTAGACGGACCCAGACTGGAACAACAGACGGAACGTGCTGGGCTGGGTCAAAGTCAGGGATCCATTTGTTCAAGTATAAACCCTGAGGCCCCATGAAGTAAGGACCGTTTCTGAAAATAAGGTTTTTGTCGTCCAAGCTTTCAAACACGAACACATAGAATGCTTTTCCAACAAAATGGCTCTTGATTCCTTCAGAAACAAGAGGCGTCCAGTTTCTCTGCACCCAAGCTTCAACAAGAGCCCGGTAAATTGTCCAATGAGCCCTCTGTCTTCTAGATTGGCTGCGGATCTGCAAGTCTCTGCTATTGGCAGGTCAACGATTGGGATGTAATCCAGCTTTTTAACGAACTTCTATTGTGCTTCAGATATTGGTCTTTTGTGAGAACCAACGATGAGGTTCTTGAAAGCTAT